>BSBN01001655.1:1200000-1645848 GCA_027924645.1 Cunninghamia lanceolata | reverse complement strand
AAAGGCATCTTGTGGAGATGAGAGTATGGTAGAGAGGAGCAGAGCAGAAGTATTGAGCTTAAATGGAACTGACTCAAGCATGGTGAAGATGCTATTCTTCAGTTCAAGTATGTAATACTTATTATTATGTAGACAGTGTGTCTCCTATAGGCAGTGGGCCTCTTGTGAGCAGTGTGCTCGGGCAGTGAGCCCTAATTGGCATGTGCCATTTTGTTCTTTCTATTCTTCTAATAGAGAATACAATCTTGGGTTAGTCACCCCGTGGTTTTTCCCTTAACCGGGTTTTCCATGTCAAAAATCTTGGTGTCTTATGTGTTATTGTGTTTTTGCTCTTGATTTATTGCATTATATTTCCATGATTGATTTATTATTATGCTACCAAATCAAGAAAAGAATTTAAGTAATTAATTGGAAGAAAGTTTCGAACAACTGATTCACCCCCCCTCTTAGTTGTCTGTCCTAAATCTAACAATTGGTATCAGAGCCAAGTTCCTCTAAAAGGAGCTTAATTGCTTGAGGAGATCCAAGATGTCATCCTACGAAAAGGATAGTCCGATGTTTGATGGAACCAATTTCACTCTTTGGAAAAGTCACATGGAATGCCACTTGCAATGTATGGGAATGCAGTATTAGATCATGGCTTCAAAGAAATATGATCCTCCATAGAATGGTCCGCATACCGTAGATGAAATCAAAGATGCTGAAAACAATCTGTGGACTAAAGAAGCTCTTCTAAGTGCCTTATTTGATTTAGAGCTGACAAATGTTATTGATCTAAAAATTGCATATGAGATTTGGCAAAAACTGGAACTTCTGCATGAAGGAGACAAGTATGTTAAATGTGCCAAGCTACAGAGTCTGAAAGGAAAATTTGAAAACCTGAAGATGAGAGAAGATGAAAATATCACTTCATTTATGCCACGAGTAAATGAGCTTGTTTGTGGCATTAGATGTGCTAGTGGAATCTTGGACGAAGATGAGATTGTTGGCAAAGTTCTTAGATCTCTTCTGATTCTTACAAATATAAGGTTGCTTCTATTGAAGAATTCAGATCCTTCTTAGGTATCACAAGAGATCAATTGGTTGGTAAATTCGCTGCATTTGAATTGACCGAGTTTGCAGATGCACCCCCTAAGATTGAATCTGCATTCAAAGCTAGTGCCTCTATAAAAGGAAAACAAAAGTTTGATCCAGGAGAGAACTCTTCAAGGAAACTATCATGGTATGAAAAAACAAGAAAAGACCTGAAGAAGATGAAGCAGAAGCTGCTCAACTTGAAGCCCTTATTGTAAAAAGACTGCCAAGAGGATTTGGTAAGTATAAGGGGAAATTGCCTTTTAAGTGTTTTAACTGCAATAAGATTGGTGATTTTGCCTCAAGGTGTCCGGAAAGATTTTCAAGGCCAAATTCTAATAGATCAAGGTTCCAAAAGAATTGTTACTATGTTCATGAAGATGATGATAATGAAGGAGTAACAGATGATGAATCAGAGACAGGAAATAAATCTGGAAGTGACTGGGTATTTATTGCCATCAAGGAAGAAGATCCAATGCCCTTTGAATATGTCAATCATAAAATTGTAGGAAGAGCTCTAGCTACCCAAGTTGAAGAAAAGGATGATTGGGTCATTGATAGTGGATGCTCTCACCATATGATAGGTGACAAAAATAAGTTCATAGATTTGGAAAGATATGAAGGAGTGGTAAAATTTTGTGATAATTCTGCTGGCAGAATTAGAGGTAGAGGAACCATTTCTTTTGATGGAAAGAACAAAACTAGTAATGTACTATATGTTGAAGGTCTGAAGCACAATCTTATTTGTGTTGGACAATTGTGGACAAAGGTTATGATCTCCGATTCAAGAATTTAAAATGCAAGATCTTTGAAAGTTTTAGAACAAAGATTGCATTCGGTACTCAAACAAAAGGTAATATCTTCCAATTGGTTGGTACTGGTAAAAGTTGTCTATTTGTTCAAATTGATCAAAGTTGGTTGTGGCATAGGAGAATGTGTCATGTGAATTTTGATAATATCATCAAGATAAGCAACACTCAGGCTGTAAGAGATCTTCCAAGATTGGTGAAACCCACAAATAGTTTGTACAAAGAATGTTAGTTGGGTAAACAAAGCAGAATCTCATTCAAAAGCAAGGAACAATCTTCTACCAGATTATTGGACTTAGTTCATATTGACCTATGTGGTCCAACAAGAATCAGGAGTGTGTAAGGTGATAGATACTTCATGTTATTAATTGATGACCATTCCTGGATGATGTGGGCGATTTTTCTAAAAGAGAAATCAGAAGCTCTTGAGAAATTCAAAATATTCAAGGCTATGGTAGAGAATGAAACTAGATTAAAACTAAAATGTCTGAGGTCTGATAGAGGTGGAGAATTCACATTCGGTGAGTTCATAGAATTCTGTGAGAAACATGGAATAAAAAGATAGTTGTCTGCTCCTAGGACTCCACAACAGAATAGAGTAGTGGAGAGAAAGAACCGGACCATCTAGGAAGCATCTAAAACCATGATGATGGAAGCAAATGTTCTTCAGATCTAGTGGAGAGAAGATGTAAGCACTGTAGTCTATACTCTTAATCGAGTACAAATCAGAAGCAATACTGGTAAGACTCCTTTTGAACTTTGGTTTGGCATCACTCCCACTATGAGGTATTTCAGAGTCTTTGGTAGCAAATGTTACATTAAAAGAGATGAAGATCTAGAAAAATTTGATGCTAGAAGTGATGAAGGAATATTCTTGGGTTATTCTACTCAAAGCAAAGCATACCGGTGTTATAACAAGAGATTAAGGAAGATTGTAGAAAATACAAATGTGAAGGTTGATGAAGGTATTGAAAAACCCTCAAGGTTTTATGAATATGATGAAGATGATCACAATGATGTTTTTGTTCAAGAAGTCCAAGCTCCCTCTGAAATTTAGATTCAGACTGATTCGGTAAATCAGGAAGAAGAGATAAGTTTGAATGAACCTGTTCAAGAATTAGAAGTGCAAGAAATTCTCAAAATTCTCAGGTATGTAAGACTAAATCACTCTGAAGATCAAATCATAGGTGATAAAAGAAAAGGTGTTCAAACAAGAAGAAAGATTGCTCAAGATTCAGAAGAGTATTGTCTGATTTCAAAGATTAAACCAAAGGCAATGAATGAAGCTTGCAATGATGAGAATTGGACTGAAGCAATGGAGGAAGAATTGATGTAAATTGAGAAAAACCACACTTGGGATCTTGTTCCCAGACCTAAAAACAAGAATGTGATTGGAACCAAATGGGTCTTCCGAAACAAACTGAATGAAGATGGTGAAGTAGTCAGAAACAAAGCCAGATTGGTCTGCAAGGGATACTCTCAAGTAGAAGGAGTTGATTTTGAAGAAACTTTTGCTTTGGTGGCAATGATTGAAGCAGTCAGATTATTTCTTGCCTTTGTTGCCTTCAAGGATTTTAAAGTATATAAGATGGATGTCAAGTCTTCCTTCCTGAATGGTGACTTGGAAGAAGAAGTTTACATTGAGCAACCTGATGGATTTCAATTGTCTGATCATGGTGATATGGTCTGCAAGTTGAAGAAAGCACTGTATGGACTCAAGCAAGCCCCAAGAGTTTGGTATGAAAGATTGGATAAGCATCTTTTGAAGATTGGTTTCAACAAAGGTACTACTGACAGTAATTTGTATTTCAAAATTGATCATGAAAATATCTTGATTGTTGAAGTGTTTGTTGATGATATCATTTTTGGAGGAAGAGATAGTATGTGCAAAACTTTTGCAAAACAAATGAAAAGTGAATTTGAGATGTCCATGTTTGGGGAAATGAATTTCTTCTTGGGTCTGCAAATCACTCAAACAAAGAAAGGAATCTTCATTTCTTAGACCAAATATGTGAAAGAATTGTTGAAGAAATTTGGGATGGAAGACTCAAAACCAATGAGTACTCCCATGACAACCAGATGTAAATTGAGCAAAGATGATGACTCTCCTAAGGTTGATCAGAAAAAGTACAGGTCAATGATTGGAGGACTATTGTATCTCACTCAAACTAGGCCTGACATTATGAATGTTGTTGGTCTTGTTGCTAGATTCCAAGCTGATCCTAGAGAATCTCATGTCATGGCAATCAAGAGGATTTTTAGATATCTAAAAGGGATAGTTAAGTATGGTTTATGGTATCCTAGAGATCATGATTTCTCTCTTCATGCATATACAAATGCGGATTGGGCAGGAGATGTGGATGACCAGAAGAGTACCAGTGGTGGAGCATTCTTTTTGAGGAAGAGATTGGTTTCTTAGTCGAGCAAGAAACAAGAGACAATATCTTTGTCTACTACAGAAGCAAAATATATAGCGGCAGTAGGCAGTTGCACTCAAGTATTATGGATGAAGCAAATGCTAAGAGATATTAGAGTGGAGTATGAAGAACCTATCGCAATCTTCTATGATAATTCAAGTGCAATTAACATATCAAAAAATCTGGTGTTGCACTCAAAGACTAAACATATATCCATCAAGTGTCACTTTTTGAGAGAGCAAGTGAACAAGAATGAAGCCAGATTGGAGTTTGTGCCTTCCAAGGATCAGATTGCAGATATTTTAACTAAACCTCTACCTAAGGACTCTTTTGAGTATCCTAGGGAAAAGTTAGGGGTTATTACCCCTCTGGTTCTGAATTAAGGTACACTGATGTGCATAAGTCCGGTGGATCTCACAGTCATATCTTGTGATCCGGATTGATGTTTGGGAAGCTGTTACTCAAGGGGAACAACTGGTATGATTCTGAATTGATGCAAGTATGTGCTCTTTGCCATTGATGTCAAAGGGGGAGAGAAGACATGTGAAAAACAAGTAATTGCTGATCAAAGGGGGAGCAGGAAAGGAAGAGAAGACATGTGAATGGTTGTTGTTGATAGGGGGAGTTATGACAGTGAGGAGAAGTTCTTATCTTGATGGTTAAAACAATTTTTCACACCATATGTTGCCATCAATGACAAAGGGGGAGATTGTTGCAAGTATGGGCCTAACTGGTGTTGTCATTGATGTCAACATACTCATGTTGCATTGATGATAAAGATTGGATGAGATGTGTGCTGAGTGTTGTAAGTATGGGCCTAACTGGTGTTGTCATTGATGTCAACATACTCTTGTTGCATTAATGATAAGGATTGGATGAGCTGTGTGCTGAGGATATTGAGAAAATTAGCCTCAATCAGAAACAGTGAAGAATAGTGATGACAGTAAGGTAAACGTCCAAGATAGGATGAGGATCAGAGGATGCAGTTTAAAGGGTTTGTAGATATACGTCTTAAGGTGGTCCAGTAGAGATTTTAGAGGTCCGCATGAAGATCTGAAGAAGTTGTAGCCGCTCAAGTAAAACCAGTTCCGACAGATGCTCAGTGGTGACAGAGTGATACAGATAGGTCCGGTGAGATCTGGAAATGCATTTTCCTATTCTACATATTTCAAGGAGTGTTAAGGAAGTCTCTGTGAAGTGTCAACTCAATTGGTTCATGGTTTGAAGGTCCGCAAACATCTATTCCTTTGTGACAATAATGACAGACTATGTTCTTGAGGTTCCGGATGAAGGAGAGAAGGATTTCAGTAAGCAGATGAAGTGTGGATGTTCTTGGTGACTCAGGTAATCTTGTGGAGGTCTTTGGATCGTGTCCAGTTTGTGTTGGTGGTCCGCATTGAAGTTGGAGCTTGCAATTGAGAAATAACTTCTGGATAATGGTGTTCTTCGTGAGATTGGCCGACCGGATGAGTTACACATCCTGCGGATGTTCTTATTGATGTTTGCCGACTTAGATGATCATTCCTAAGTTGATGTCTTGTATAAATAAGGGATTACGAAGTCATTTCAAAGTTGTTTTTGTGGAGATGAGTGTGTGGTAGCAAGGAGGAGAGCGAAAGGCAGAGCAGAAGTATTGAGCTTAAATCAAACTGATTCAAGCATGGTGAAGATGCTATTCTCTAGTTCATGTATGTGATACTTATTTCTTTGTAGACAATGTGTCTCTTGTAGGCAGTGAGCCTCTTGTGAGCAGTGTGCTCGGGTAGTGAGCCCTAATTGGCATGTGCCATTTTGTTCTTTCTATTCTTCTAACAGAGAATACATTCTTGGGTTAATCACCCCGTGGTTTTTCCCTTGATCGGGTTTTCCACGTCAAAATCTTGGTGTCTCATGTGTTGATGTGTTTCTGCTCTTGATTTATTGCATTGTGTTTCCATGGTTAATTTATTATTATGCTACTGAATTGTTAAAAGGAGTTAAGTGTGTAATTGGAAGAATAGTTTTGTACAACTGATTCACCCCCCCTCTCAGTTGTGTGCCCTAAGTCTAACACTAAGGATATTGAGAAAATTAGTCCTAATTAGGAACAAAGAAGATCAGTGAAGACAGTGAGGATGCGCTTCAAAGGGTTTGTAGATATGTGTCTTAAGATGATCTAGCAAAGATTTTAGAGATCCGCATAAAGATCTGAAGAAGTTATGGCCACTTAAGTAAAACTAGTTCTGGAAGATATTTAGAGGTGACAGAGTGACATAGATAGGTTCGGTAAGATCTGGAAATGCAATATCTTGTTCTGCGGATTTGGTGGAGTGTTTAGGAAGTCAATGTGAATTGACAACTCAATTGGTTCGTGGTCTAGAGGTCCGCAAGCATCTATTCCAATATGACAGTGATGGCAGACTATGTTCTTGAGGTTTCAGATGAAGGAGAGAATGATTTCAGTAAGCATAAGTAGTGTGGCTGTTCTTGGTGATTCAGACAAGCTTGTGGAGGTCTTTGGATTGTGTCTAGTTCATGTTGATGGTCTGCATTGAAGATTGAGCTTGTAATTGAAGAATTACTTCTAGATGATGATGTTCTTCCTAAGTCTGGCCGACCAGATGAGTTACACATCTTGCGGATGATCTTGGAGATGTTCTATGGTGAATGGCGTGTTCCTAAAGAAAGATTAAAGTCTCAGATCTGTGTGGCCGATAGTGTGTTGATCTGTGTGAAGTCTTTTTGTAATTAGTTATGTTATATTTATGTATTTGCTCTGTAATGTATGCCGACTTGGATGATTATTCCTAAGTCGATATCTTGTATAAATAAGGAGCTGTAAAGTCATTTCAAAGGCATCTTGTGGAGATGAGAGTGTGGTAGAGAGGAGCAGAGCAAAAGGCAGAGCAGAAGTATTGAGCTTAAATGGAATTGACTCAAGCATGGTGAAGATGCTATTCTTCAGTTCAAGTATGTAATACTTATTATTTTGTAGACAGTGTTTCTCTTATAGGTAGTGTGCCTCTTGTGAGCAGTGTGCTCGAGTAGTGAGCCCTAATTGGCATGTGCCATTTTGTTCTTTCTATTCTTCTAACAGAAAATACGATCTTGGGTTAGTCACCCCGTGGTTTTTCCCTTAACCAGGTTTTTGATGTCAAAAATCTTGGTGTCTTATGTGTTAATGTGTTTCTTCTCTTGATTTATTGCATTAAGTTTCCATGATTGATTTATTATTATGCTGCTGAATCAAGAAAAGAATTTAAGTAATTAATTGGAAGAAAGTTTCGAACAACTGATTCACCCCCCTCTCAGTTGTCTGTCCTAAATCTAACAAATCCATGAGAGATAAATATGCAAACAAGTATTCAAAATCTATATGTAAAATAATAGACAAACATACTATCAAGATGACACAAGATGTACCCTGAGAAAACCCTCCACGAGAGAAAAAACCCAGCCTCCAAAAGCATCCAACTCATTGTATTATCTCATGAACAAAGATTACAATACATAGCCTCCATGAATACTTCTAAATCATCAAGCTCCCTAATTGAACTCCATGTGAATAAGCAAAGGAGAATCATGTATCCACACATCCCAATCCATGCTTCCTCTCCTCACATATGCAACCTATAAGAGAAGCTCGATCAACCCTTAGCCAACAAGAAAAAGGTTATGCAAGCCAAGCAACCAACCTCAACAACTACTCATTTGCTTGCTTTTATAGAAATAATCTTGCACAAAACCACTAAGTGGTATTACATAACCATGCCCATCTAAACTATGAGCTCACTAAACCATGTCCCCCTCATTTACTTTTTGGTACTAAGTTTTCCCTTTTGGTAATAAGTTTTCCCCAATATTAAATATTTTCCCAATGTGCAACCCACATTAAATATTTATCCCAAAGTTACATACAACTTGCAAGTGGCCCCAAGAATGCCTAATACATTGTGATGTTCACATCTCTAGGATGCACCACAATTAAATATTATATTTTACATTATGCAAGGTTACGTAAGGTGTATAACACACCTTTCCCAACATTCTCCCACTTGTATACATTGCATAAGGGGTCAAAAAGTAAACTCAAACATCAAGGAAACAATCCATGTGCCTAACATGTACCATGTAAACATCCATGTGCTCCATCAAGAAACCTACAACAATAATCAAGGTGACTAGCATCTCAAACAAGAACCCTCTCATCCTCCATCATGCCAATGCACAAAAGATAAGGTCCAATCCAAAGAGATGCCACACTAAACTATCACAAAGAAGCAAGAAACTTACATCAACTAATATCTAAACATAAACACCAAATCTAATGGTAACAAATAGGACTGAGTAGCTAACAAGAATCAATCACCATAGCTGGAATATCAACCATAGGTAGTTGCTAACACATCCAACTAACCATACCTCCAATCCAAGTATACAAAACATAACAAGTAGACCTTATGCCATAAAAATATCCAACCCAAACCACAATGATCACAAGTCCTTGAATATAATCTATCTTGCATAAAGAAGTCCTCCAAGGTAACACTATAAACATGCAATAACAAACCTCAAGACCCTCATCACCGTAGTGTAATGAGAACATCTAAAAAAGGATACATATACATCATGGAACTCCCACTACCTAGGTAATGTCAAATCTAAAATCAATCAAGGCATCCACAGATCCACCAATAGCAATCACATAGAAGATGTAGCTAAATCCTCTATCACATAGTGTTGAAGAACACACGTACTGGTATGCAAAACCTATAAACTAAAACAACTACAACATAAATCTCACCACAAGTCCATATCTATCCCAAATTCTCCACATCATAGAAGATAAATAAACCAAATCTAATGTCATAAGACCATCTAGGAAGAAGCATAAGACCACAGAGGGAGAACCTACAAATCAAAACCATGTCCTCCCAACACCAATGTGCTATAGCGGTGAAAAAGTAAGATCTCCTTCCTAAAATCCCAAAACCAAGAAGCCTCCTCAACATCCAACTAATCAAGATGTAAGCGTCTCAAACCAAAGGAAAATCAAACAAAACTCCCATTCCCTAAATGAGGAATATGCCCAAAGCCACTAACCATCTCCTTTAAACACAATGACCTCAAAACAACTCAAGATCCAAACATAAGGAGATAACAAATCATAACCATCATTCTACTCCTCAAATAAGTCCTTCAGAACTAACATCCATAGCTCAATACTCAAGCATACATGAGAAGACAAGACACAAAAAAAGAATGCATCTAAAAATCAAGTGGCCAATACCTATTAGATCATTCACCACTGAGAGAACCAAAAGTGGGGAATGAGATTGCTCCTTCAAGATATACCACTTGCCATAATGAGTCTCTCCAAGGACAATTTCCTCAATAGGTCCATGTTGAACTCACGTCCAACCCAGGTGTAGGCTCCTCGATCTTCCTGTTGAAAACTCATCAAAGAGTAACTATCTCAACACATGATATCTAAGAAATAAGAGATCTCTAGCCCCACCTAAATCTGAAATAGGTGTACAACTAATCATCTCATGCCAATTGAACTCCAATGCAACACCACAATAACTAGATGCTCACAAGCAAAGTGATCACACCACTCATCAATTAGATTATCACAAATCACTGTCAAAGTTCCAAATGCATAATCAGGGACTCACCATGATGTCATGATCTACATCTCCTCAAAGGAAGATCATATGTCTTAAATGAACATGTCATGCTCCCAAGAGCACATGTGTCATGCCAAAACTCTAACACGTACTCAAGAGTGCACCATGGCACAATAACATCCATCCTCTAAATAAGGATCAACTGTCAAGACTAGCAAATTATATACCGATAGCTCAACCAAAGACTCCAAGAGTCCTCCATGGTACCAAGATGTTAACATCTCCAAATCACATGAATATAACCATCCCCTAACAATGGAACTCAAGATGTCAAAGAACTCTTACTGCATACAAAAATAGGATCCAAGAGCCCCTCCATGACACCAAAAACCACTGTAGAAGATCATCCATCACCAAGTGATGAATCTAAATCATTACCAAAGCTCCCATTGAACTGTGATACCGAGCTACACATGGCATTATGATAAGCATTTCCTAACTAAAATCATCCATGGCCCAATCATAATCAAAGAATTAAAATATGACATCAACAACTATCAAAGGGTAGAGTAAAACCATGATCTCCAAACCAAGAAGATAAACCACCACCTATAATCCAGGAATCAATCCAACACCACTAACAATGCAAATCTGCATAACAACCATGTTGTGCCAAAATCCCAACATATAAGGAACCTCCATGACATCATGATCACCACCCAATGTACTTGCATCAAACTCCCATCAAGTCTCACATGTCCGTATCATGTAGTCAACAAGTCTAGGTCCCATAACACAATTGTATCAAGTAACACCATCTCTTTACCTCATAATGATAACTAAACCAATGAACCAAGTGACCAAACTAGGCCAACATAATAGAATCTGCATAAACACTGAAATATCTATGGGTATCGACAACCAATATCCGAGTTATCCATGCAACTTGTAAGTATGGACAACCTACAATACTACACAACTTGTAGATCTCACAATGCAACATAAAAATTCAACCATACATTGGTAACCATGTCAAACATAGAGAATAAGAGATAAACATGTAAGTTTTCTATGACTCAAACACCAAATCACCACTATATTCAAGTTTCCATAATCTCACAAAGTACCAGAGTTAAAGGAACCAAAAAATAGCTTAAAAAGAAATGTAAGTGAACAAATCACATATCAACATCTCCAAACTTGATCCATTTCAAAGTTCTTAGAAAATTCTCTCTATCGCCTATAAGATGTCCAAAAATGGACACCATAGGCACAATATATGACTCGTCAAATCATTAAGAACAATCCTAGCTCCCAACTGGTATTTTCTATCCAAAATAGAAAAATATAGAAAAACCACTAATACCACAACATATTACTTAGAAAGATCTTTTCGTTGACTATAAGAAGATGAAAATATGACGTACTGGGTGAAAGTTATACCTCCCAAAAGAAATCTCCTCCATTAGGCCTTAGAGAACAAACATGGTGGTTGGTGGGCAGCCATGTGGCTTGGTGGACTAGCCAGGTGGTAGTTGTAGATGGCAGCAACTAGGCTATGCTGGTGCTATGCTGATGATGCCATCCTATGGGTTGTTCATGATCGAGGGCTAGCATCCCATGCGACTTGAGGCTACTCCCCAAGCTGTAGGCTCTACCAGGTGGTCACCCATGTGATCATGGCTATAGCCTCTAAACCTCTATAGATTCCCTTTTTAAATACTAGTGTACCTTCACTCTCTGTTGATGTCATCCCACCCATATAGCAACCTGATTATATATATAATTTTCAAAGACCATGCAAACCTGCACAGGGAATATGCTCAGAATATTTTGTAGACTTGAATGTACCTTTGTCGACTAGGAGTTGTCTGGTGTATGGTATGAAATCTATATAGTTGTATAGAATGTACATAAAGATTCCCTCCAAATTCCTCAATGGCCCTAAAAATGGCCAATTTTTTAATTACCAAATATAGCCAAGTTATATATGTATCCATAGGTTTTTGGGCCTTCTAGACTCAATGGTGAGGTTTGTTTTTGTACAATAGACCTCCAACAAAATCGCACCCCCAAAACTGTGAGGACCCAACTCCTTAATATCAAAACAATACTAACTCTAAATCGAAAAATACCAAGGGAAGAAAATTTTTGGTCAATACATGCAAGAAATGCAGATTCTTAAAAATATTGTTATTAATTTCCCAGAATTCCTCAAATAAATGTTACAGGAGTTAGACAACTATAGTTTAGTTCCTAATTCATCAATATCTTACATGATCACTAATAATAATCTAAAGAGAATATAATCTAGGCAAGATTTAAAATCACTCATACCTTATGTCCTTTGTTATACCCTGCATGCATTTCCATCAACTTGCTTTTTCTTTTGCAAGCTGTATTCTTACCACATGAACAAATTAACATTGCATTCATAAGTCAGCTTCATAGTATTTATAGAGACAAGGAATAGAGAACCAAGACCTAACGGCTAGACCTAATGCCTCGGGGGCTCATTCCAGATGGCCTTGCCTACGTATGTGCAATGTAGAGGCTTCGTAGTTCGGTAACTTGAGTTAAACCCAACATGCTCACGTGGCTTCCAACAAGGATCTAGACATAGCATACCTTCTTGTCATTAAGTACAACAATGGGCACATCCCAATTTCCACTCCAAGAATGATAACATAATTGAGATGTATAAGGGTCATTAGTGATGACTAATACAATGCATCATGAAGTAATGAAAAATAGAATAAGTTCCATATAAAAACACAACATGAATAGTATAGGTAGAGATTCAATGCAACTGTATGAGTGGGTATGTAACCCTTTCTAAGGTCCAATTTCCCCAGATAGTTCTTCGTCGACTGCCACCCACTTAGGTGAAACATAAGGAAACATCTATATGCAAACACCTAGAAGGGGTGTTTGATGTGAGGGTTAGTCTATCAACCATAATTATTCATAACAATTATATAAGAAGTAGATTATCCCATCGCAATTTACTAATCAACAACATCGATCGTTTCAAGAAGGATTTTAGATTCTAATCAATAACCTTTCTAATTCTTAGCTATAGTCACCAATGTATGTTCTAAATCTCACAATGGTGTCTGCATACTTTACTAATTTAGTTAAAACCAATGTATCGAATACCCAAGTTCATAAGTTCAAAGGTGACTACTATTGCTATAAATGTCTATTCAACATTTGATTTTCTCCATAGCTTTTAAGCATTAAAATGATATAAAATTAATATTTACAATAATTATAAGGATCTAATGATAATTATAAATGATGTAGTGAAAATAAATTTCTCCTTAAAATATGACTAGGTTGTCAATCAAATAAATGATGGTGTTAAGCATCTTTCCTTTAGCTCTTTCTACCAATTGAGAACCTAGTCATATTCAATCTTTCCTTTAGCACTAAGATGACAATCTTTCCATAGTCAAATACTCAAGTAAACTTGTTTATGTTCCTAAACATACCACAACCTATACTTATGCACCCAATTAACAAGCACAGTGGCCATTTCCTTGACCTTAAATGGAAAATCAATACAATATCATAATACATTGACAACTTAATTTAATTAGGGTAATGACCAACATTAATGTTTCATTCAATCTTAAGTTAATAATGATACTTATATAATAATGGAATGCATATTCTTTATATGCAAAACACATTGGATTCACTATGCATCTCTAAGTTCATCAAATAATAGATCATTATTGTATATAAAACATAAGACTCCTATCATAACTAATATGAAAAAGAGGTCAAACATATTAAGTTTTAAACACACATTACTACCCCATCAAAGGACACCATATGTTTTCTCTCAAAGTTTGACGCATCCTTGAATTCAATAGATCTCATGTATATCTATGAAGAACTAGGTGATGAACAAACAACAATTGTCATTGAGCCTATGCTAGAAAAGACTATTACCAAGGATAAAGATTACCAAGAAAATGGTAAGGGAACAAATCATGAGGTTGCTATCCTTTCTACTGATGTGCTAGAGCAACAAGATTACATAAGATATATTGGAAAGAGAAAAAAAATATCTTCAACATATGCAATTGAATTCCAATGAGATGGAGAACTATACTAAAATTTGAAAATTTAATCGTAATATTTTTAAATTAAAAGACCATTCAGATTGCTCCCAAATTAAAAGAGGGACACCTGGAGCTTGTGATGAATGGGGAGACATCAGATTTTTTTTTTTTTTTTTTGATAATGCGCCTGGTAAACTTTTTAACGTGATCAGCGACGCTGGTGCGACACGCCCTTCGGCTCCACACGAATGCTTTTGCCTGGAGCAATGAACCGATGAGGCCACAACACGGGGGGACCTCATCCCCTAGCAAGAACACGTCAAACCCGCGAGCTCGTTGGCCCAACAAAGGTGTAAAGTTTGCGAGCTCGTTGGCCTAGTGGGGGTTTGAACTCTAGTGGCCACCACTACAATCAAGCGACTTAACCACCGAACCACGCCCTTATCGACAACATTAAAATTTATTATTTATATGCTTGAGCTAATATTAAATTTGAAAACAAATTCTACTACATAGTATTCAATGTTTGAAGTGACTTGCATAAAAGTAGTTCTGTTTTAAACAATGGAGACACTGTAAGGAACTTCGAATCTAAGAATCTAAGAACTTTGTATTGATAGAAAATTATAGTATTTGAAGGTACCTAGCTGATTTCCTTCTCTCCGCATTAGAAGTAACCTTTCTCTGCTTTGTCACTTATAATATACAGAAAACTACCTCTGCTTATTATTATAACTTACAACATCAATAAGCCACATAAGGTGAATTTGCTCATGAATAACTAGTGAGCTTGGTGAAACTTCATGCTATCTACTAAGGTTCCTTGTGGCCTGCCTCACCCAAATGATCTGTTGATAAAAAAGGTTTGAGGCCCAGTGCAATTCTGTAGTGACTTTGATGAATACACGATCCTCAAAATTATTATTTAAGTGAAAAGGAGTATGTATACGTGGTGCAACCTCTTAAAGAGCATGTTTTCAAGAATATTCCTAAAAAATGTGAGGATAATGATTTAACTAGAAAAGCAAGACTTTAATTTTAAACAAACTGAAAACTAAATTTTAGCAATGAGCTAGAAAACATACGTCAAACAGGGTAATTTATATATATATATGAAGACTGTAATATTTTAAAATGTCAAAGCATCAAGCTATCAAAGTTTGGAAGACCATGAAGCCCTTACATATGTATAATGAAATAACTGTAAACAATAGTTTTCATGTTTGATAAAGTATTACTCTAAAGTATAAAATTGAAAGGAGGGCATATTGAGTGTTTTCCATTAATTTCCTTGGAACCTACTGTTATCAATCCTTCTCCACCGCCCTCTTTGGCTTGCATGGGGATGAAAATAACTCCTGACTGCAAAATATGGAGTATTTGAAGAATGAAAGATAAATTAAAAAGATCCCTAGAAGAAGTTGGATTTGAGGCCATAAATGGTACACACTTTTCATGTAGGAGACAAACCACATCCAAAGACACGAGATATTTGTAAATTTGGAGAAATGGGCTTAGAAGATGAAGGCAGCAGGGTAATATTTAGATTCAAGACATTTACTTAATGTCGTACAAAGAAGAAAAGAATTATTCCTCTGCTATCACAATGAAAAGTTGGCAATTGCATTTGGTTTGTTAAACCTGCCTCATAGAGAAGCAATTAGAGCTGTTAAGAACATTAGGGTGTGTGTTGATTGCCACACTGCAATGAAAAATATTGTCGCTAGAGAAATTGTTGTGAGAGATCTGAACCGTTTCCACCAATTTAAACATGGACAATTTTCTTGTGGAGATTATTGGTGATTCTAAATTAAGCAATCTGAAAAATCGGCTTGCACTATAATAATGTGCACCATATATCTCCAGTAATAATGAGGAGGCATCCATCAAAGCATAACAGAAGGGAAATTTTTTTATCATATGTGGTAGTAGCAAGTGCCCTGGTAGACATGCATGCAAAACGTGGGATCATAGACAAGGCACGTGAACTATTTCACAAAACTTCTAAAAGAAATATGGTTTCATAGAATGCCACGATCGCAGAATATGTTCAAAATGGATTTGTTGAAAAGCCCTTAGAAACTTTTAAGCAAATGCAACTGGTGGGTGTTAAGCCCAACTCCTCAACCTTTGCCAACATCCTCCCTGCCTGAGCTGAAATGGGAGCTTTGGGTAGGGTATGGACATCCATCAATACAAAAGGAATAAAGAAATTTTGTCAGAGGTTGCAGTCACAACTACTCTGGTAGTCATGTATGCAAAAAGTGGAAGCATAGAAGAGGCACATGAATTATTAGACAAAATGCCTCAAAGAGGTGAGGTTTGCAGGCATAGATAAGGCACGTGAAGTGTTTGACAAAATGCCTCAAAGAGGTGTTATCTCATGGAGTGCAACGATCGCAAGATTAGCATAAAATGGATTTGTTAGAATGGCTCTAGAGCTTTCAAGCAAATGCAATTGGCAGGTGTAAAAGCTAGATTCCACAGACTTTGCTCTGCTAAACTGGAAGATTTAAAGTCGGTTATTGACATCCATTTAAAGGAAAACTATTACAAACTCTTAACAAACACTACTCTAAACTTACCAGTGTAAAAAAAGACACAACTATGTTATTGAGTCCACACTTCTTAAAGATGGACGCCTTGTCTAAGATTTCTGGCCGATCCCACAACCCAATCAATTAGGGAAAAAAAACTTCTTGTGCTAGTAACTTTTGTCACCCTTCAGTAGTAATGGAGCATCATGGGGACGCCTAGTGCTAGGGGTCAAACATGTAATAATTTATCAATGGCGATGACACTAGCTGAGACACCCCTCACCCCCAATATATGGTAATCAAGACAATAGGAGGTAAGGAATATATAGTAATGAAGACAATTATGGCATTGCTTAAGCGAACACTTCAAAGTTTGTAGCAATATTTTCTAGAAACCAACAATCCTGAACCAAGCTCCATACCCAGTTACTTACAACAATATCCTCTTGCAAGATAGAAAAAGGTGACTCTGATGAGCTACTACTAGCTCAAAATGAATTAAATAAAAAAAATAAAAACCTAATTACCTTCTATTACGCATAAGACTCAAAATCATCTAACTGGAATTACCAATCAGGGTTTAAATTTGACAGTTGTATAGCTGTATTTAGACATTTTAGCTGTAAAATACAATTGAAATTTTGAAAAGACTCTATCATATGAAAGGAGAGATTTTGGACAAACTATCAAAATTTATATAGGATTAGGATGATATATATATTTGGTTTTTATATAATTTACTTATACTAAAATATGTTAATAGTATTTTAAAGGCACTATTAAATGGATATCTGTCATAAAAAAATTGCGTGACAATCAAGGTTGACTGTCAAATTTAAGCCCTGTAATACCAATGACCCTCTCAAAAAAGAAAAAAATAAAAATATCACCAAAAATATCATTTCACATCAAAGGATATAAAGAAACACAACTCAAAGTCACCCAGCTGAATTTACCAGTCAATGCACTCAAAAAAACCAAAAATGTCAATTTTGGAACAAACGAAAGAAAGCAAACAAATACATGCGAACCAAGAGAAGAAAGGCGAGCAAATCTTGTGCCCTTTGTTCCAAGGTGAGCATTGGGTATTTGATGAACATGTAAAGTTGCACTGGATAAAGAAATCTCCATAGCTACCATTTTCTCTTTTTCTATGTCTGGACGAAAATAGACTGAATACTTGAAAGATGGTTTTAACAGGGTTTTACAAAACTAACAAAACATACAGTGCTCTTGTCTGCTGATTTGTCTAGGGGCAGAATTGAGAGTAGCACAGAGTGATCACCCACAACTCTCTGGTTCCCTTAATTTTTTTCATAGTTTATTGATGAAGAAGAGAACACTCACCCCTCTTTGCAAACTCACTCACACAAACTCAATTTACAAAACAAAGACTCTCTGAAACTCAGATTGCAACAAAACAATATTTTAACTCACAATTTATTAACTTCTTTATAAAAGAAAAGCAATAATATCAAATCTGCAACTCTATACAAGTTCATAGTGACCTCTCTCTGTCACACTTCGTGCTTCTTCAATCTAGCTAATCACTCTACCTCAAGCTTCTCTCTACAGCTTTTATAGAGACCGACCCCCTTCCCCTTCATCAACAAGAGACACAGACTTAAGAGAATGAAGATTTGAGTCAAAATGACTCCCTTCGAAAACTATCGTGGCCCTTGAGGCATTTTGTCAAACAACTGAGTGTATTGCATATATTACTGGGAAGATTAATTAAAGTTCCCACGTCCATCATGGTCCCATGCGGCCTTTTTTATATTTGGATTTCTTTGAACTATTTTAATGATGTCGATTCATGTTCTCTTCTTATTTACTTCTGTTCCTTTTTGTTTTCTTACCAGGCCGCCCTTCACAAACTAATAATATTCTATTTTTATCTTGCAGCCATCAATAAAACACAATGAATGGGTTGTTCCCAACCAATGTAGAAACACCTTTCCAATGCTCCTTAACAAATGAGGATGCCACATAAAATATGTTCCATGGTAATAAATTCAGACCTCTAAAATGTGAAGAGTTGAATTTCTCTAGTCGCCAAACTCATTTCATCGACCCCCTTTTAGTGATTCTAATATTTTTATATGGTTCACACCTCATAAGAAGTGAAGAGATGCCCAAAATAAGTAAAAATGACTTTTAGGAAAGTATGAAAGTATGCAAAATGTGAGATTTTATTAATCTCTTTAGTCACTATCACTGTCACTAAAACTATTTTCAAATGTTCCAAAGATCTTAGATTGGGCAATTAAAATCAAACAAGTGAAACCTTATCATGCAATTCACCTCATCATGGTATTTTAGACTTAAAAGTACATACATATAATCATTGACTTAATACAATAGTTGACCTCCAAAATGAAAGACACCATACTTAATATATATACTTGACACTTGAAATATCAAAAAAAGAAGAATAGACCAAGCCAAGTTTCTTTCATCGTCAGACAATCGCCATTTGGGAGATAACTTCCAATTTTGTACACCAACAATTTAGCTACTTTGCATCCTTGCGAGTTGCTCGAAGTCAACATCTCTTCATGGAGAATTGAAAACAAGAAAGAACCAGAGATATATTTTTTCCTTTTCCCTATTTGAATAAAAAATGAAACAACAACCAAATGAAAAAACCAACAAAACTGAATCAACCATGTTTTTGGCGATGCAGGATTGCAAATGTGCTCGGGTGCTCCTGTATCAGACATGTCAGGTAGAAGTTTTGTGAACATAGGCCCACAAAGGTGGAGTTGAGTAGTGGGACTACTCTTTCAGGTCATCACCAACCTGTAGCAAACTCCATTGCTGTGAAATGTGCACAGGGTTATGCCTTCTTCCTCTTCTTCCAGTACCATAATGGAACAACTATCATCTTCCTCCCGCAATTCCATTCACCACTCTTCTCCCCTCTCGTGGATTTACATCCACCATGTGTTGTCCTCCTTCGCCAAATTATCTCTACTCTCCTCTCCTTCGTGGAATCCAACCCACTAGTAACCGACCTCCTCCAGCAAACTCTCATGTCACTCATACAACCTACAACATATAAATCTTCATCAAATACCTTATGGAAATTGAAGATTTCCATAGGTTCTTCTCTACACTCTTCGACCCTATCCAAATTAAATGGAAGTAGAAAAGCATCATCCAAATATGAAACTAGATTTACCTCTTTATTTGCTGCTGTGAATTTACCATCGGCTGCATCATTATCTTCTACTCTCTTCACTGTAATGCTTGTCTTCTCATCCTCAATTGCTGCAATCTTCTCTAACCACTCATTCTCCACCGCCAAAATTTGTGACAACAAGTCATCCTCTACCTCATCTTTCATTGCAACCTATTTGTTTTCCATCACTGCATCTTCATGTTTCTCCTCTTCAACTACCTCTACTGTAGGCTCTTTGTTGTTCACTCCATCCTTATCCTCCTTTTGTTCACTCAAATGTGCATCCAATTTATCTAGCTTATCCAATCGCTTGCTTAAAATCAAACAAGTGAAACCATATCATGCAATTCACCTCATGATGGTATTTTATGTTAGGAATTGCATGCAAAAGATATCAATTAAATGCAAATAAAGATTAAATAGAGGAATGAAAAATACACAGAAATAATAATAATGAGAGACAATTTTTAACATGGTTCACCCAAACTCGGGCTACATCCACCAACAAAGAGTCCAATATTATTATCCAGCAAATCAAACTGATTACAACCAGCAATCCTTGTAAATCAATACCACTGCAAATGCTACAATACATTATCAATGAAAACCCTAACCCTTAGTCATTTTTATCAATTTTTATGTCAGTTACAAAATAAGGTTTTTTATTTTTATTTTTATTTTTTATGTCGGCCAATAGAAAAATAACTCTTGATGCCTTTATAAAATAATAAAAGTCATTTGAGATTTCAGGGGTGCTGCCCCTTGACCTCGCCCTATATCATGATAGGGAGTGCGCTAGGGGTGCTGCCCCTAGACCTCGCAAGGGGCACTACCCCTTGACCCTGTCTTGGGGGCGTTGCCCCCAAACACCTGTTAAGTAATTTAGGGGGAAACCGTGCTGATAAAAGTGGGAAAATTTAACCTCTGAGTCTGATTAGGCTCCATATAACAACAATCTCCCACTTGGAGACTGATTAGACTCTACACCATATCATCTCCCACTTGGAGACTGATCATAACACCACTGACCCCGTAGCTCCCACTGGAAATAAACACCATGGACCCTGTTGTTCTGATTTTATTGTTTTCAGTATTGAAGACCAACTGAAGCTGAAGAGGAGCTCAACTTTTCCCTTGTCACTGCCTTTGTAAACATATCCACTAGATTTTCATATGTATGTATCTTTTCTAGCCATAATTATCCATCATCCAACACCGACCAGATGAAGTGATACCTTAGCTGTATATGTTTGGTCTTTGAATGCAAGACAAAATTCTTTGCAAGATGTATGGCACTCTGACTGTTTGTAGACAAATAATTGTTAGCCTGTTGTTTTCCCAATTTTCCCATGAAAGATTGTAGCCATATCATCTCCTTACTTGCCTCTTTTGCAGCTATATACTCTACCTCTGTGGTGGATAAAGCAACCACCTTTTACAACCTGCAAATCCAACTCATCGTTGTCCCACCTACAGTAAAGACATAACCTGTAGTACTCCACCTGGTATCAATATCCTCTACCAAATATGAGTCCACATAGCTTGCTAAATCAGTATTAGAGCCCCCAAAACATAAATGTTTATTGGATGTACCTCTCAAATATATGAGAATCCATTTTACCGCATTCCAATGCTCCAATCTGGGATTACTCATAGACCTGCTTACGACTCCTACAACATGTGCAATATCCAGTCTCGTGCATACCATGGCGTACATTAAACTTCATACAACTGAAGCTTATGGTACCTTGGACATTTTTCTTTCTCCTCTTGTGTCTTAGGAAACATCTCCTTAGTCAATTTCAAATGACTAGGCAAATGTGTGCTGACAGCTTTTGCATTCTCCATATGGAATCTCTGCAACACCTTTTCAACATAATCAACCTGAGATAGAGTCAATTTTTTGTTCTTCCTATCTCTGCAAATTTTCATACCAAGGATTTGTTTTGCTTCCCCCAAATCCTTCATAGCAAATGATTGTGCTAACTATTGTTTTAACTCTCTTATGTGATCCATGTTAGACCCTGCTACAAGCATGTCATCAACATATAAACATAAAATAACGTAGCTGTCATTATCCAACCTCCTAAAATAAACATAATGGTCAGAATTACACTGGCTGTAGCCTTGTTTAGCCATAAAATTATCAAATTTCAAATACCATTGCCGATGTGCTTATTTCAAGCCATATGAACTCTTCTTCAATCTGCACACCAATTTATCCTTACCTTTGACCTCAAATCCTTGTAGTTGTTCCATATATATCTCCTCCTCCAAATCACCATGGAGAAAGATAGTTTTCACATCTAGCTATTCCAAATGCAAATCTTTAGCAACCACAATACTTAAAACAGTAGGAATAGAAGTCATCTTAACAACCGAAGAAAAAATCTCATTAAAATTAATACCCTTTTTCTATGCAAATCCTTTTACAACTAACCTGGCTTTAAATCTTTTCTTACCTCCATCTTCCTCTTTCAGCCTTTAAACCCATTTTTTTGGTAAAACTTTTTTACCTGCAGACAACTTACATAATTCCCAAGTCTAATTTTTCAATAAGGAGTCCATTTCTTCTTTCATTGCAAGCTCCCACTGAACCTTTATATCCACCTGCATAGCTTCATCATACCATTCCGGTTCACCAACATCTATTAACAAAATAGAATACAAAGGGAGAAAACCTTCCAAGAAGTCTACTTAGCCTTGTTGACCATCTAACATTCAACGAAGTTTGTGGTATTTCTTATTGTTGTTGTATAGCATGAGGAACTACTGGAACATCATTATCTGGAGTATCATCCAACACCACATAATCCTTTCTTTCTTCTCATGCTGCTGTAACTGATCTTTGTACAATACCTCATTGAATACAACATCCCTACTTCTCACAATTTTTAGATTTTCAACATCCCAAAGCCTATAAGTAAATTCATCAATACCATATCCAATGAAGATACACTTTTTTAATTTTACATCAAGCTTGGTTCTATTTTCAGAATCTACATGTGCAAATGCTTCACATCCGAAGGTTTTGAGAAAAGAATAACTCACCTTCTTACCTGTCCATATTTCCTCTAGAATACCACAACCCAAAGGAACTGAAGTACCTCTATTAATTAAATATACAGTGTATTCATAGCCTCTACCCACATGTTTAAAGGCAACCTAACATGCAATCTCATGCTCCTTGCATGCTCCATTATTGTCCTATTCATGCGCTCAGCCACTCCATTTTCTTGTGGAGTCTCTGGAACCATTTTCTACCTACGAATTCTCTTAAATGAACAATAATCATCAAATTCTTTGTTGCAATACTCACCACCATTATCAGATCTAAGACATTTTAATTTTTTACTTGTCCCATTCTCAACCAAGCTTCTCCATTTCTTAAATGTTTCAAATACATTAGATTTCTGCCTAAGGAAATAAATCCAAAACTTCCTAGTTGCATCATCTATGAATGTAACATAATACCGAGAGCCATTGAGAGATGATACCCGAACCGGTCCCCATACATCTGTATGCACAAGCTCCAACTTTTTAGCTTTCTTTTGCTTCCCATCTTTGAGAAAACTAACTCTCTTTTATTTTCCATACACACAACTTTCACAGAAATTCATATTAATACATTTCAGACCTGGTAAAAATTTCTTAGAATGAAGTACCTTCATACCTTTTTCACTCATATGCCCAAGTCTGTTATGCCATAGTGTTGTCTTAGAGCCTGCAACAACTGTTTCAGTCTCTTCCTGAGAACCTGCAGCAACTGTTCCTAAACCTGTTTGTTTTTTCTCTGCAACAACTAAAGTAGAAGGAACAATATGACCTGTACAAAGATATAAGGTGCCTACTTTCACACCTTTTGCTACTATTAAGGCACCTCTTGAAACCTTTTAATTTTTATCATTAAAAGTAACTATGCAACCTTCATCACCTAGATGCCCTGCTAAAATTAAATTCCTACTTACCCTTGGAACATGCCTTACCTCTTGTAGTAGCCAATGATTCCCATTCTGCAACTTAATCTTAATTCTTCCCTTTCCAACAATCTGACAGGGTTCATTATCTCCCAAATAAACCAGCCCAAAATCCCCTTAGACATAATCAAGAAAATAACTTCTATGGGGCGTAGCATGAAATGAAGCCCCTAAATCTAAAACCCATGAATCATCAGCATTATCAAGGGAAAAAATTAAAGCATCATCTTCAGATTTATTACTCACCACATTTGCCTCCTTATTGCCTTCTTGTTTGTCTCCTTATTTATTCTTCCGAGACTAGCAATCTTTCTTCAGATGACCTAGTTTCCCACAGTACCATCAATCCTTCTATCCTCTAGATTGGGACCTCTTGTCCTTTGATTTTTCTCGTGACTTCCCATGACCTCCAGAACCTTTTCCTCTCTCCTTTAAACTGCGTACATTCAAAACACTACTTGATGTGGACCCTCCTAATTTTTTCTGTCACATTTCCTTGGTAAGGATAACACCAACAACATCATCAAATTTTAAAGTATTTGAACCAGAGACAGAGTTACTTACAACCATTACCAAGCTATTCCATCTTTCTGGCAAATAACATAAAACCAAGAGAGTCCTCACCTCTTCATCAAATTTCAACTTTACATAAGTTAACTGACTAGTATTAAACTCATTTAAATGATCTATCACAGATCCACTTTCAATCATTTTTAGATTAAACAAACGCTTCATGAGAAATACCTTATTTGAGGCTGAGGATTTTTCATACAATTTAGCCAAAAGATTTCATCAGTTTATTTGTTGTCTTCACTTCTATTATATTGAATACCATAGATGGTGCCAGGCATAACCGAATGGTTCCTAGTGCCTTTCTATCTAGAAGTTTCCAATCCTCATCAGTCATTGCTGCTAGTTTCGTGGCTATTCCTTCTAATGGCCTCCATAAATCATTCTGATAGAGATAATCCTCCATTTGCATCTTCCATAACTGATAGTTCTACTAATTGAATTTATCTACCTTCATATTACCCTCATCCGCCATTGCTCCCACTTAACCGTGAGACTCGCACTCAACCGTGAGACCTTCACGCATACGATAATCGAACACAACCCACTCTGATACCACTTGTTAGGAATTGAATGCAAAAGATATCAATTAAATGCAAATAAAGCTTAAATAGAGGAATGAAAAATATACAGAAATAATAACAAGAGACAATTTTTAATGTGGTTCACCCAAAATCGGGCTACATCCACCAATAGAGAGTCCAATATTATTATCGAACAAATCAAACCGATTACAACCAACAATCCTTGCAACTCAATACCACTGCAAATGCTACAATACAATATCAATGGAAACCCTAACCCTTAGCCTTTTGTATCAAGACTTATGTCAGTTACAAAATAGGGATTTTTTGGGGGGAAACCACATCGATAAAAGTGGGGAAAAGTTAAACTCTGAGTTTGATTAGGCTCCATATAACAACATTTTAGACTTCAAAGTACATACATATATTCACCGACTAATACAGTAGTTGACCTCCACATTGAAAGACACCATACTTAAGATATATACTTGACACTTGAAATATCAATAAAGAAGAATAGACCAATCCATGTTTCTTTCATCATTAGGCAATCGCCATTTGGGAGATAACTTCCAATTTTGTACATCAACAATTTAGCTACTTTGCATCCTTGCAAGTTGCTCGGAGTCAACATCTCTTCGTGGAGAATTGGAAACAAACTAGAACTAGAGATCTTTTTTTTCCTTTTCCCTATTTGAATAAGAAATGAAACAACAACCAAATGAAAAAACCAACAAAACTGAATCAACCATGTTTTTGGTGATGCAGGATTGCAAATGTGCCTAGTGCTCCTGCATCATCTATCCTCCTCAAAGGGCCATTTACCAAGCTTAAGCCATATATTGCATACGTTTCCTCTTTTTCAGAACCTTCTTCGGCAACCACTTGATACCTACACATTAAGCATGCAGATAATAGAAATAGAATAAGGCATGTTCACTGTTGGCACTTTGCAGAGAGCCTCAAAGTTCTGTCCACTCATGGAAGGTGGTGATTGTTTTTTGAAATAAGCATCCCAAAGGACCCAGATGTAAATCCCTGATATTTGAACATACTTGATAGGTGTATTTTGAGATTGCCAAACTATTTTTAAAACTTGGGCTGAAAGATACTATAGCAGGAAACGTAACCTTTTCAAAGACAACCGACCAACTCCCCATTTCTTTTGCATAGAATTAGAGTATAATAACATTAGTATTATTTAAAACTTAAATAATAAGAATCATATTAATGATTTAACTATTGTGAATAGTTATAATTAAAAATAATAGTAACAATTATAATATTAAATTATAATTAAATAATAATAATCTTACTAACAAATAGAGATGAAAAACAAGGGTCATGATTAAATAATTAAATAATAAAAAAAAGACTGTTGATGACAGTTTGGATAATCAGTATCAATTAAGAATAATTATTAATAATAATTAGATATTATATTTTATGAATATTATCATTTTGAAATTGCAAACAAATAGGGTCATGACAAAAACCCTCATAGAAAGAGTCCAAAAAGAAAACCCACTTTCCAAATCACCATCAAACCCTAGATTTGTAACAACCCAAGTCTGCAAACACACATGTAACCTTGAAAATACCTTTATTCTTTTCCTGCAAGGCCATTGATTCAACTATACAAAACATTTACTCATAGCAAGGGTTACAAATACATGGGAGATCTCCCACAACCTGGCAACCAAGCTATGCTACAAAATGAAAGGAAATTTACAACCATAATGAACTATTTCTAAATAACCACATTAGAGATAAATATGCAAACAAGTATTTAAAATCTATATGCAAAATAATAGACAAACATACCATTGATATGACACAAGATGTAACCTGCAAAAACCCTCCATGAGGGATAAAACCCAGCCTCCAAATGCATCCACACCCATCGTATTATCTCATGAATGAAGATTACAATACATAGCCTCCATGAATACTTTTGAATCATCAATCTCCCTAATTGCACTCCATGTGAACAAGCAAATGAGAATCATGTAACCACACATCCCAATCTATGCTTCCTCTCTTCACATATGCAACCTACAAGAGAACTCATACCAACCGTAGCTAACAAGCCAAAGGTTATGCAAGACCAATAACCAACCTCAACAACTACTCATGTGATAGAAATAATCTTGTACAAAACCACTAAGTGGTATTACATAACCATGTCCCTTTAAACCATGAGCTCACTAAACCGTGTCCCCCTCATTTACCTTTTGGTACTAAGTTTTCCCTTTTGGTATTAAGTTTTCCCAATACTAAATATTTTTCCAATGCACAACCACATTAAATATTTATCCCAATGTTACATACAACTTGAAGTGGCCCCAAGAATTCCTAGCCCATTATTATGTTCACATCTCTAGAATGCACCACAACTAAATATTATATTTTACATTATGTGTATTATGAAAGGTTATGCAAGGTGTACAACACACCTTTCTGGTGCAGTCATGGATGGAGGGTCCAAAGAATGAACTGTCCAATCCATGCAGCTATAGTAAACACAACAAAAACAACACAAATATAGAATGCAATAGAAGATTCAAATAATCAATACATCAGCAAATCACAATGTTCATATGCCGGCAACATGCAGGATAGAATCAAAGGGCTCACATGCTTGCTTTCTAGGTTACAACAAAATTGAAAGATATGGTATTGAAGTGCCTTTTGAAAATAATCTATCTTCTAAAATGAATTAACTGAAGAATTGACTTCCTAATGTATCTACGAGATCTATATATCATCTCCCATCTCAAATGATCCCCTATGTCGGCCACAAGAGGTTACAAACTTCAATGAATGATGAAACATGTAGAAACATGTAGGTAGGCCTACAACACATGGCATTGCTCCACAAATGAATGAAACTTGATGCGGTCCTCAAGGAAGGTCTATCTGGTCCTCATTTTTTGTGGGATATGTTCCATTGGGCTCTGTTAGTCACGAAAGTGCTCTGCAAAACTTTTGCTTTGAACTGATTGAATGCGTGCTCTTCTCTATGAAAGATGTGTTGATTGTAGATAATATTGAGAGGGGGGGTGAATCAATATTCTCAAAACCTTTTCATTTACACATTCACTTATCCAATTACCAAATTCAATAACATGAAAGTAAATTAAACATGAGAAGAGCAACCACAAATTCATAACACATAGACACCAGAATTTTACGTGGAAAACCCAAAAAGGGAAAAACCACAGTGAGTGTTAGCTCACAATATATTATGATAACAATACTGAATTACATGAAGGCTCACTACCCTGGGACTCATTGTCCAAGAAGTGCTCACTGCAAAAGGATCACTACCAAAAATAGAAAAGAAGATAGAAGAAGGATTGGCTCACTGCTAGGGATAACTGCTATAAATGCATCTATAGAATGTTGAGGTGCAGTTCCATTATCAGCTTGGTATATAGACTCAAATGTCTTCATAAAGTCTGCTCTACTTTTTCTGCTCTGCTCTACATAAACTCTACTTTTCTGCCCTTACTACCTTTTTCTGGTCACAACTCTACTTTAGATCACATACACATTGAATTCAAACACATCACACCATCTATCTCTACTTCAATACCAAAATCCATCAAGTATATATATCCGCTACAAGGTTTATCTCATAATTAGGTCGGCAAGCCAAATATGAATCGTGTATACAAATGTTATATCTTGTCGGCTTGAACCTGTGCACAATTTGCAATACAGACCCAAACAATCATTCAATAGTCTTCATATAGGTTGGCCCCAATCATTCAACCACTTAGATTGATTGTTCAAATAATATATCTTCTCTGCATAAAGATCTAACAAGCATATTAGCTTGTCACTTAAGAACACGCTTGACCAATTCATTTGACACACCATAACTCTTACTGTAGACCATATGAGACTCAAAGATTCATAACCAACATTCATTTTGGACTCCTTATTATACCTTTAGAACAACAGGACAAAATATGTAACAACAGAGGAATGTGGACCCTTTTACTCTGGTACTGTATATTGTTTCTGACTTAGCTTTGTTCACCTGGACTTAGATATTTTGCAATATGACTTCTAGAGGAAGTCAAGACTTGCATATTGGAGCAAATGATTGGAGGATTAGCACAAAATGGATTTATTAGGATGGCTCTAGAGCTTTCAAGCAAATGCAACTGGCAGGTGTAAAAGCTAGATTCCATAGCCTTTGCCAGCATTCTCCTTGCCTCTGCTAAACTAGAATATTTAAAGTAGGTTATCGACATCCATTTAAAGGAAAACTAATACAAACTCTTAACAAACACCACTCTAAATTACTAGTGTTAAAAGAAGACACAATTATGTTATCGAGTCCACACTTCTTAAAGAGGGATGCCTTGTCTAAGATTTCTGGCCAATCCCACAACCCAATCAAGTAGGGAAAAAAATCTTCTTGTGCCAGTAATTTTTCTCACCCTTCAGTAGTAATGGGGCATCATGGTGACGCCTCATGTAATAGTTTATCAATGGCGATGACACTAGCTAAGACCCCCCTCAAGTCCAATATATGGTAATGAAGAATAGGAGGTAAGGAATATATAGTAATGAAGACAATTCTGGCATTGCTTAAGCATGCACTTCAAAGTTTGTAGCAATATTATCTAGAAACTGATAATCCTGAACCAAGATCCATACCCAGTTACCTACAACAATATCCTCTTGCAAGATAGAAAAAGGTGACTTTGTTAAGCTTTTACTAGCTCAAAATGAATTAAATAAAAAAATTAAAAACCTAACTTATTACCTTCTATTATGCATAAGACTCAAAATCATCCAACTGGAATTACCAATGACCCTCTCAAAAAAGAAAAAACCAAAAATATCATTTCACATCAAAGGATATAAAGAAACACAACTCAAAGTCACCTAGTTGAATTTACCAATCAATGCACTGAAAAATGCCAAAAATGCCAATTTTAGAACAAACGAAAGAAAACAAACAAATACTTGCGAACCAAGAGAAGAAAGGTGAGCAAATCTTGTGCCCTTTGTTCCAAGGTGAGCATTGGGTATTTGATGAACATGTAAAGTTGCACTGAATAAAGAAAACTTCATAGCTACCATTTTCTCTTTTTCTTTGTCTAGACGGAAACAAACTGAATACTTGAAAGATGGTTTTAACAGGGTTTTAAAAAACTAACAAAACAGACAGTGCTCTTGTCTGCTGATTTGTCTAGGGGCAGAATTGAGAGTAGCACGGAGTGATTACCCATAGCTCTCTAGTTCCCTTAATTTTTTCATAGTCTATTGACTCAAAGGAGAACACTCACCCCTCTCTCAGTCACACACACTCAATTTACAAAACAAAGACTCTCTGAAATTCAGATTGCAACAAAACAATATTTCAACTCACAATTTATTAACTTCTTTATAAAAGAAAAACAATAATACCAAATTTGCAACTTTATACAAGTTCACAGTGACCTCTCTCTATCACACTTCGTGCTTCTTCAATCTAGTTGATCACTCTACCTCAAGCTTCTCTCTACAGCTTTTACAGAGACCAAAAGTTTTCCCAATCCAGAGACCGACCTCCTTCCCCTTCATCAACAAGACTTATATAACTTTCTATCTCCTTTGCTGCTACAGAATAGGAAGAGACACAGACTTAAGAGAATGAAGATTTGAGTCAAAATGACTTCCTTCGAAAACTACCACAGCCCTTGAGGCATTTTGTCAAGAAGCTGAGTGTATTGCATATATTACTAGGCAGATTAATTAAAGTTCCCACGCCCATCGTGGTCCCATGCGGCCTTTTTTATATTTGGATTTCTTTGAACTATTTTAATGATATCAATTCATGTTCTCTTCTTATTTACTTCTGTTCCTTTTTGTTTTCTTACCAGGCCACCCTTCACAAACTAATAATATTCTATTTTTATCTTGCAGCCATCAATAAAACCCAACGAATGGGTTGTTCCTAGCCAGTGCAGCAACACCTTTCCAATGCTCCTTAACAAATGAGGACGCCACATAAAATATGTTCCATGGTAATAAATTCAGACCTTTGAAATGTGAAGAGTTGAATTTCTCTAGCTGCCAAACTCACTTCATCGACCCCCTTTCAGTGGTATTCTATTTTTTTATATGGTTCACACTTCATAAGAAGTGAAGAGATGCCTAGAATAAGTAAAAATGACTTTTGGGAAAGTATGCAAGTATGCAAAACATGAGATTTTATTGATCTCTTTAGTCATTTCCACTAAAACTATTTTCAAATGTTCCAAAGATCTTAGACTGGGCAATTGAAATCAAACAAGTGAAACTATATCATGCAATTCACCTCATCATGGTATTTTAGACTTCAAAGTACATACATATATTCACCGACTTAATACAATAGCTGACCTCCACATTGAAAGACACCATACTTAACATATATACTTGACACTTGAAATATCACCAAAGAAGAATAGACCAAGCCAAGTTTCTTTCATCATCAGGCAATCGCCATTTGGGAGATTACTTCCAATTTTTTACACCAACAATTTAGCTACTTTGCATCCTTGTGGGTTTTCGGAAGTGAACATCTCTTCATGGAGAATTGAAAACAAACAAGAACCAGAGATATATATTTTTTCCTTTTCCCTATTTGAATCAGAAATGAAACAACAACCAAATGAAAAAACTAACAAAACTAAATCAACCATGTTTTTGGCTATGTAGGATTGCGAATGTGCTCGGGTGCTCCTGCATCAAACATGCTGGGTAGAAATTTTGTGAGCATAGTATCACAAAGGTGGAGTTGAGTAGTGGGACTACTCTTTAAGGTCATCACCAACCTGTAGTGAACTCCACCGTTGTGAAATGTGCACAGGGTTATGTCTTCTTCCTCTTCTTCTAGCACCATAATGGAATAACCGTCATCTTCCTCCCGCAATTCCATTCACCACTCTTCTCCTCTCTCATGGATGCACATCCATCATGTGCTGTCCTCCTCTGCCAAATTATCTCTCCTTTCCTCTCCTTCGTGGAATCCAATCCACTAGTAATCGGCCTCCTCCACCAAACTCTCATGTCACTCATACAACCTGCAACATATAAATCTTCATCTAATACCTTATGGAAATTGAAGATTTCCATAGGTTCTTCTCCACACTCTTCAACTCTATCCACATTAAATGGAAGTAAAAAAGCATCATCCAAATATGCAACAAGATTTACCTCTTCATTCGCTGCTGTGAATTTACCATCGGCTGCATCATTATATTCTTCTACTCTCTTCACTGTAATGCTTGTCTTTATGTCCTCAATTGCTGCAATCTTCTCCAACCACTCATTCTCTACTACCAAAATTTGTGACAATAAGTCATCCTCTACCTCACCTTTCACTGTAACCTATTCGTATTCCATCACTACATCTTCATGTTTCTCCTCTTCAACTCCCTCTACTGCAGGCTCTTTTCTATTCACTCCATCCTCATCCTCTTTTTGTTCACTTAACTGTGACTCCAATTTCTCTAAATTATCCAATTGCTTGCTTACATTTTCGATCATCCTCCACATCTTATTTTCCTCATACCATATCCACGCTTCCCAAATCATGGGCCTCTTCCTCAACAATATCCCCATCTCTTTCATTGCTGCAATCTTTGACAACTTACATCATGCTCACAATCTGCAACTCACTTGCACACAACTATTCGCACAAACTTTCCAGAGCCAACCAAACTCTCAGCAATCATAGGTACTCCCTGCAACCAAACACTTTTGCCTACTACTCTCTACCCAAGAAGACTTCTGTAAGATTCTTCCTCAACCCACTCTCTCTCTTAGTAGCAGAACTCAACACCTTCTATCCAACTTTAGTCTTCAATGGACAATAGCCCACCTCGGTCCTGGTGCATACTCTGTACTCTCAGGATCACCTCGCTTTGATACCATATGATGTAGAAGAGAAAACTCACCCCTCTCTGCAAACTCACTCACACAAACTCAATTTACAAAACAAAGACTTTGAAATTCAGATTGCAACAAAACAATATTTCAACTCACAATTTATTAACTTCTCTACAAAAGAAAAATAATAATGCCAAATCTGCAACTCTATACAAGTTCACAGTGACCTCTCTCTATCACACTTCGTGCTTCTTCAATCTGACCGATCACTCTACCTCAAGCTTCTCTCTATAACTTTTATAGAGACCAAAACTTTGCCCAATCCAGAGACCTACTCCCTTCCCCTTCATCAACAAGACTTATATAACTTTCTGTTTCCTTTGCCGCTACATAATTGTTACATCCCCAATTCTTGTCTTGCTAATACTTTTTACTTTTACTTGGACATAAGTAAATCTATTTTGATGTTTAGATTAATATAAAGGAAAGACATAGATTCTAATGAATGTCATTTATGAAATTATGGAAATGAATATGTTATATTGATTTAATAATTGCATTATATGAATTTGGTTTATTATTTGAATAATGATGCACTGATCGTAATATGTTGATTTCAAGTTTTATACAGGATTATAGGTTTCGGATGACTCTCAGAGAAAAGAGAGAGGGAGTATCTTTCGAGGAGAGAAATATAGACCTTGGGTTACAAGTGATTATTTTCCAAAACGAGTATGAGTGTTTAACAAAAACGTGAATTGGTATCGATAGAGGTAAGTCATGTTTTGTCAATACACTTTTGGATCTAATCGACAAGTAGTTGATATCTTTTGTTTCTTTTCGGGGCAAGTCATTTGTGTGTCGACATTTTCGTTTGTAAAGAAATGACGTCTTCTAAATAGATCAATGTCCATTTATGATTAACATAAATATTATGTCGTCATTGTTGCAAATTTGTTATGTTAGTACCGTTGAGTTGTATAAGGTTTTATTGTTGACATTAAACATCATATGACGATCTCATTAAGTCAAGTTGACATGATTTAATGAAAGTCTGTGAAGGGGGGACAAGCTCGACCCTTTCACATTATTCATAAGCCTTTCGACTTATTATTATTATTATATATATTGATCAAAGCCTAAATAATCAAGTAGGGTTGGTGTCATGATTAAACCATACTTAATTTTATAAACATATATATGTATGCATCGATTTGAGGTTAATACCTCATAATTATTAATTCTTGGTTATGGAGCAGCCGTAGGCTTACAAATAGAAATGCCTTCATTTGAATCAAGTGATGGATCGAATCACTTAAGGTGATCATTAAATGATCAACGGTGGCTTAAATGATATGCTGACCTTATTGGAGAGGAGTTTGTGGTGTTTCAAACCACATTCTATATACTCCCTGCATAGGACATTTCTCCCCATCAACATTTGTAAAGCCTTGTATCTTTTGAGGTATCAATTTTAACCAAAAACAATATGTGGACTATCCCTTGTATTCATTATGCCCCTATCTGTAAGCGTTGGAGAGAAAAGAAAGGATGACTCATTAAGAGTCATGCTTGAGTCTTTAAAGGAACGAATCAACAAGAGTCAAGGGGAATCTATTTTTATGCTTTTGGGAGGATCGCAGTAGGTAGCAAGGAGAAAATAATAGTTTTGAGAGGAAGTAAAATGTCAATTTTTCTTGGCGTCCATTGGAGTATTCTATTTGCAACTCTTTCTTATCATAATCCGTCTCTACCAGGTATCCTTCATGCATTGTGTGCATTGATAGCATTGTAAAATCAAATGTTCTTTTATGTTATTACTGTAGTATCTTGTTGCAGACAATTGATTATGCTAGTAATTCATATCCATTCAATTCAATGTGTATTTGTTCAAACCAATAGAGTCGTCTGTATCGAATAGTTGATAGAGTCGTTAGTAAAATTGTATAGTTAACTTAAAGGAATTTAGAGAGCATCAATTCAGCCCGGAAGGCTGATGCATGCTAATATAAATGAATTCCATATCATTAGCACTCTGAGCCGATAATATACTTATTGTTTTTAAACTGTTAAACATGTCAAATTATCATTTGGTGAATGAATGATCATTACAATCTCATATCTGTAGAAGGTTATTTTATTTATCGTGTGCCTTGTAAACCAGTCACCTTGATGATTGAATTCATCATATAGTAGGCCGATTATATTGTTATAAGATTAATCATGCAAAAGACTCTCAGTGATATTAGTGCAAATAAAACTTTGATAGGTAAACTCTTTAGTAATGAGTAATACAGTTTAATCATTAAGCTGTGTTACTATCATTTTAAACCATTCTTGGTTTAGTTTATTTATATATGACAAAATGATTTCTTATCAAAAGAAATTAGATTCTTAGTAATCTATGGAAAACTATCTTATATCCAATCGAGTGATAGAAAACTAGGAATATTTTGATAGAAGAAATAAGGTCTATTGGATTTTCCTTATTTCCTATTTTATTAATCTTGTTGAAGATATTCTTGTAAACCATTATGATGGAATAGACTAAGTCTAAACTAGAAAATGGCCTAGTATGGAAACATATATAAGTATATATTGAGATTGTCAATGATACCACGTTAAGGAAAGTAGAAAGTACTCATGCTCCTTTTTGTAGGAGGGGATATCTATTCCAAAACCATATTAATCTTAATCTTGATTGAGTTAACCCAGAGGTCATTTTTAAACCTTAGTATAATAGTTATGAGATATGGATATTTTGAAATATCAGATTATTAAAAGTTGTAATGAAAACCCTAGAGTCAAATATGAAAATAAATGATTAGTTATATCCATATGAACATGTCTAAAGTCAAGTAGACTATTGTCATGAAAGATGTTAAAACCATTTACGCAAACATAGTTGGTGAGGGTAAACTACAAGAATACGACAATATCCAAGTCGAGTAGGGGTGGGTGAACATTTTGACCACGTTCATTTCGAACGTTATTGATAGTAAAACTTTGGCCAAAGTAATGCATTCATTTTCTGCATGCATTATCGGTTCACTATATCTGGATTGTATAACCTATCAGAAAATCATACTTAGCTAGAGGGTATCTAGGGTTGTATGGTTGATAGAGTTGTGTAGGATACAACACTATGTACTTGGGAAGGAACATTACCACTGGTCACCTTTGGTCTATATTCCTCGTGAAGGGTAGGGCCACTTCCTATGTGGAAGATGTGTGGGAGACTGCCAATCTATTGATGGAGGTAAATCACTGGCAAGATACTCTCTCTCTCCAGTAGAAAACATGCCAAGGCTTGTGATAAAGATGTCAAATATTTAGAAGCAGTAATTATTCCAAATTTGTTTATGAAATTGATTTACTATTGAAAATATTGTAATTGAGAAAGACAATATGATATATTGTATCATGTAAGAGAATCTTGAAAATTGTTGTTACTTGATAATATATTAAATAAAAGAAAATTTTTCTCTCATTTTTACCTTGTTGAAATTATTCCATGGTAAGTTCTCTATATTATTGTGTTTTTAGAACATGGATGTTATAGGAATAGGAAGAGACACAGACTTAAGAGAATGAAGATTTGAGTCAAAATGATTCCCTTTGAAAACTATCGTGGCCCTTGAGGCATTTTGTCATGTAGCTGAGTGTATTGCATATATTATTGGGTAGATTAATTAAAGTTCCCACGCCCATCATGGTCCCATGTGGCCTTTTTTTAATTTGGATTTCTTTGAACTATTTTAATGATGTCGATTCATGTTCTCTTCTTATTTACTACTATTCCTTTTTGTTTTCTTACTAGGCCACCCTTCAGAAACTAATAATATTCTATTTTTATCTTGCAACCATCAATAAAACCCAACGAATGGCTTGTTCCCAGCCAATGCAGCAATGCCTTTCCAATGCTCCTTAACAAATGAGGACGCCACATAAAATATGTTCCATGGTAATAAATTCAGACCTCTGAAATGTGAAGAGTTGAATTTTTCTAGCCGCCAAACTCATTTCATCAACCCCCTTTCAGTGGTATTCTATTTTTTTTATATGGTTTGCACTTCATAAGAAGTGAAGAGATGCCTAGAACAAGTGAAAATGACTATTGGGAAAGTATTAAAGTATGCAAAATGTGAGATTTTATTAATCTCTTTAGCCATTGCCACTAAAACTATTTTCAAATGTTCCAAAGATCTTAGATTGGGCAATTGAAATCAAACAAGTGAAACCATATCACACAATTCACCTCATCATGGTATTTTATACTCCAAAGTACATACATATATTCACCGACTTAATACAATAGCTGACCTCCACATTGAAAGACACCATACTTAACATATATACTTGACACTTGAAATATCAACAAAGAAGAATAGACCAAGCCAAGTTTCTTTCATCATCAGGCAATCGCCATTTGGGAGATAACTTCCAATTTTGTACACTAATAATTTATCTACTTTTCATCCTTGTGAGTTTCTCAGAGTCAACATCTCTTCGTGGAGAATTGAAAACAAACAAGAACCAGAGATCTTTTTTTTCCTTTTCCCTATTTGAATTAGAAATGAAACAACAACCAAATGAAAAAACCAACAAAACTGAATCAACCATGTTTTTGGCGATGCAAGATTGCAAATGTGCCCGGGTGCTCCTGCATCATCTATCCTCCTCAAAGGGCCATTTACCCAGCTTAAGCCATATATTTTATACATTTCCTCTTTTCTGGAACCTTCTTCGGCAGCCACTTGATACCTACACATCAAGCATGTGGATAACAAAAATAGAATAAGGCATGTTCACTATTGGCACTTGGCAAAGAGCCTTGAAGTTCTATCCACTCATGGAAGGTGGCAATTTTTTTTTGAAATAAGCATCCCAAAGGACCCAGATGTAAATCGTTGATATTTGAACATACTTGACATGTATATTTTGAGATTGCCAAACTATTTTTAAAACTTGTGCTGAAAGATACTATAGTAGGAAACATAACCTATTTGAAGACAACCAACCAACTCCCCATTTCTTTTGCATAGAATTAGAGTATAACAACATTAGTATTATTTAAAACTTAAATAATAAGAATCATATTAATGATTTAACTATTGTGAATAGTTATATAATTAAAAATAATAGTAACAATTATAATGTTAAATTATAATTAAATAATAATAATCTCACTAACAAATAGAGATGAAAAACAAGGGTCATGACTAAATAATAAAAAAAGACTATAGACGACAATTTGGAGAATCAATATCAATTGAGAATAATCATTAATAATAATTAGATATTATATTTTATGAATATAGCATTTTGAAATTGCAAAAAAATAGGGTCGTGACAAAACTCTCATAGAAAGAGCCCAAACAAAAAACCCACTTTCCAAATCACCATCAAACCCTAGATCTGCAACAACCCAAGTCTGCAAACACACATGTAACTTGAAAATGCCTTTATTCTTTTCCTGCAAGGCCATGGATTCAACTATACAAAAAATGTACTCATAGCAAGGGTTACAAATACATGGGAGATCTCCCACAACCTGGCAACCAAGCTATGATTCAAAATGAAAGGAAATTTACAACCATAATGAACTATTTCTAAATAACCACATGAGAGATAAATATGCAAACAAGTATTTAAAATCCATATGTAAAATAATAGACAAACATAACATCGATATGACACAAGTTGTACCCCGGGAAAACCCTCCATGAGGGAAAAAACCTAGCCTCCAAATGCATCCACACCCATTGTATTATCTCATGAACCAAGATTACAATACATAGCCTCAATGAATAATTTTGAATCATCAATCTCCCTAATTGCACTCCATGTGAACAAGTAAATGAGAATCATGTAACCGCACATCCCAATCAATGCTTCCTCTCTTCACATATGCAACCTACAAGAGAACTCATGCCAATCATAGCCAACAAGCCAAAGGTTACGCAAGCCAAACGACCAACCTCAACAACTACTCATGTGATAGAAATAATCTTGCAAAAAACCACTAAGTGGTATTACATAACCATGTCCCTTTAAACCACGAGCTCACTAAATCGTGTTTCTCTCATTTACCTTTTGGTACTAGGTTTTCCCAATATTAAATATTTTTCCAATGCACAAACACATTAAATATTTATCCCAATGTTACATACAACTTGAAGTGGCCCCAAGAATTCCTAGCCCATTGTTATATTCACATCTCTAGGATGCACCATAGTTAAATATTATTTTTTACATTATATGTATTATGAAAGGTTATGCAAGGTGCACAACACACCTTTCTGGTGTAGTCATGGATGGAGGGTCCAAAGAATGAATTGTCCAATCCATGCAGCTAGAGTAAACACAACCAAAATAACACAAATATAGAATGCAATAGAAGATTCAAATAATCAATATATTAGCAAATCACAATGTTCATATGCTGACAACATGTAGGCTACAATCAATGGGCTCACAGGCTTGCTTTCTGGGTTACAACAAAATTGAAAGATATAGCATTGAAGTGCCTTCTAAAAATAATCTATCTTCTAAAACTACTTAACTAAAGAACTAACTTCCTAATACATCTAAGAGATCTATATATCATCTCCCATCTCAAATGATCCTCTACGTTGGCCATAAGAGGTTACAAACTTCAATGAATGATGAAACATGTAGAAATGTGTAGGTCGACCTGTAATAACACATGGCATTGCTCTACAAATGAATGAAACTTGATGCGGTCCTCAAGGAAGGTCTATCTGGTTCTCATTTGCCTTGGGATATATTCCATTAGGCTTCGTTAGTCATGGAAGTGCTTCGCAAACCTTTTGCTCTCAACTTATTGAATGCGTGCTCTTCTCTATGAAGTTTGATGATCTTCTGGCAATGATAAATTTTTGTAGACGAATCCAAATCTCTTGAAATCTTAGTATGATGTAGCTGGCATGGCATAAATGATAATTCTTTCTCTATGATCTCTGATATGAAGATGTAGTAAAATGTGGTAGAAAATGCTGAAATGCAAATCACTGAACTGCCACTGAAATGAAAGAAAAGAAAAGAGTGTAAATGTTTTTGGTTGATGTAAGATTGTTCTACAACCTAGGATGCTCCTGCATCACTTTACCAACAAGAACTCACTTATATGTCATGATAGTGCCATACCCATAGATTCATGCGATTTAATTGAATTACCTTCTTTTATACATGATTATGTGTTTTATGATGATCATTTTTCTACATCTCATATTAGCCCTATGGATATGCATGATAGTCTTTCACATAGTGACACCTCACCAGGGATAACTTTAAGAACCCCCCCTCGGAGAAGGTGTATAAACCCGGTGAATCATGTATACTTCCTGAGAAAAATATTAATTTTATTGGCAAATCTTTTTGTTTTTCCAAAAAAAAATCTCAATTGGCAAATCTTTTGTAATCGCTCGAGGTCTGTGGAAAATCTTGGTGAATTGTAATTTTTTTAAAACCAATAAAATATTTTCATTGGCAATTAAAACCTATTTTTAAACCAATAAAATATTTCATTGGCGAATTAAAACCTATTTTAAAACCAGTAAAATATTTTTGTGGGCGAATTAAACCTGTTTTCTAAATTAAAAAATATTTTTGTTGGCGATTAAAATCTATTTTCAAACCCCAAAAAATATTTTCATTGGCGTATTAAACCAATTTTTAAACCAATAAAAAAATCATTGGCAAATTAAATATAGTTTCAAAGCAATAAAAAATTAATTGGAGAAATAAACTGTTATGCCACTAAAAAACTGCGTGTGGCGAAAATATCAAATGCTACATATTGTTCTATTTCGAAACAATTTTTTCACACATCCAAATTCCTTCATAAAGTGTCTAGAATGGGGACAAGTGTCAACATATTTATTATGTCTGAAGCAAGATGTCAGCACAAATTAAGGGTGGGTGCAAAAAGTTGGGGGGCCAAAAAGTGGCCAACTTTAAAAAAAATAGAAATAACGCGAGCACGTTATAACGCACTCACGTTATGGATTGGTGTTGTCGAGCCTACACCAAGCCATAATGTGCTTGCGTTATAATGTGAGCACGTTATGTGCTATTATATATAAAAAAGCAGTGTTCTATTTCATTATTTCACAGTAAATTCCAAGAAATCAGCAGCTTGTAGAAAGAAAGGACTGCGCTTGCGTTATCTAAGGTCTAATCATTAGCTATTTCTTGCCGATTCATCATCAAAATACCGCCATGACGTCGGGGAAATCGAAGAAGTAAGTTTTATTTTCTTTCTTGTGTGAATTTGTTGCTAAATAGGTAGGTTAAAATAGTTTTTGATGTAAATTTCTTAAATTTACAGGAGTTGATAATGTACCTCCTCCTCCTCCTGAAAATGCACAAAATCCTCCATCAAATGAACAACAAATACCTATTGAAGAAGAACCCCAATCACAAACACCTCCATTTATTCCTAAATATGCCCCTGGAACACAAGAAAATATAATGGGGCAAATTGAAAATAATAAGAAACAAATTGAGGACATAATTGCAAGGTTGAAAGAACCTACAACTTTAACCTTGCATAGATCCACGCTTGCTCAATCTCTTGAATCTATGTTATCAAATGTAGATTCAATAAGCAAGGAAATCACTAGTTGGATAGAAAAGAGGAGAGAATTTAGAGAGTATTATGCTGACAAGTTATCATATGAACAAGTAAAAAAGGAACAAATTACAAAACTCGACTTGTGTTCTATTTTCACAGATCCACGAACCAATGAATCTCTACCCCTTACATGTAAGAGGTTCCCTATCCATTGGTGTAACAACCGAGCGATGAGGGACAATTTTGTGTAGAGTTGGTGGATGGTTTTTGACCATCCTCCATGCAACAATAATGAGGTCCCACAATATTTTTTGAGGAAACTCTACTACGAGTTTGTCAAAAATAAAGTGCTAAATTATTTTGATATGCGAGAGTTCCCGGGTAGAGGTAGGGGGTTAACACAAGATAGACCAGGGGCACGTGTTGACCCACAATGGCCAGCAAGACCAGCACTCACTAGACCGGCCCATGAGCACGTTTCTATCCCTTCCATTGTGAAGGAGAGTGTTGAGGTCAAGACACTTCAGTCCATTAGTGCCTTGACCTAGAGCATCTTACAGCATGCTAGTCCTGTAGCACAACATGGGTCGTGGGAGAGTTCGAGTACGGTTCCACCCCATACTTGTCAGACTTGCAAGTTTGCATGTGGTTATGACCCCACGGATAGTCATGATGTAGGTGCGCAAGCTACATCTACAGCTGAGCAGATGGTGATTACAGATGCCCTCCTGAGTGAGACTTTCGAGCTTGATACTCAGGTAAATCTTAGCAAGTTTATTGAATTTAATTTATTAAATTTCATTTTTGAAATGCAAGATTAACTAATTTAGTTTGATGATTTTAATGAAATTTCAGGGTCATAGCGTTGATGCAGTTTTCAGTGGTTCTCCACCTGCATATTACACTACATCTACTACTGTCGGGGTATGTAACTAGTAAACAATTGTAAATATTACATGTGAATAGCATCATTATATGAATGGTATTCTAATATTTTGATTTTAGATGTTGAATAGGTTAATATTGGAGATTTCACAACAACACTTGCCAGCGGTGGTGGACTTCAAAACTTTACGGAGGTAATAAAATAAATAGTTTAATGAATGAATTGTACTTACTAGATTTTTGTATGTGACTTGTGTGCTTTATTGTGTGTACTTCCATGTTTAGGTGAACATGTGAATGTTAGGAGCCATGATTTGCATCACTATTATAGTTTTCATAATTGAATAATGTTGTTTTATTTCCAAATGATGCAGGCTGCGAAGACACCTCTCGATGTTCATAGGGCAATGGAGCATGGTGTGTCCTCTGTGATTCATAGCTCCATTCCATTGACGGGGGTATGTGGCAGATTAGTAAATTTTAATTTAAATTCATTGTTATAGTTGTTTATTTTTGAAAAATCAAAAGATTATTGATTTGAAGTTTAATTTCTATCTGGATGGTTTCTATAGGACATGACATCACCACAACCTAATCCTGCTACTAAGGCAAATGAGGAGACAGATTATATGGTAGCGGTAAGTGATTATTTTGTTAAATGTTTCATTTTTTATAACATGTAATTTCTATATATTAATGTCTATACTTTTTATTGTAACATCTACAGATGCACAAACAACTAAATAGTAGGAGTAGCCCTTGGTTTCGTAGTAGACCACCCACATACACGTCTCCATCTCCTAGAAGATCAAAGGCTACTCGTGATCTATTCTCTTCACCAGCCAGAGGGGAATGAATTTTTATTGTGTTCCTTTGTTGTATGCCTATATGGCATTTGTGGACATATATGTTGTATTGGATATAGTTGACATTGTATGCCTATATGGCATTCTTGTAAGCCTATATGGCTATTTTGTATATATGTTATACTTATATCGACAGATATTGATATATGCCTATATGGATATTTGGTTAATACAAATCTTTTTTATTGATGGCATCCATATTTGCATTATAAATCCACTTTTGAATAGATATTTGTAGATGGTTACTTCAAATATTTAAAGTCCAATTGTATTACATAGGATGTTTGTTGATTCAATAAACCAACTATTGTTATTCAAGTATCACCTAAACCTCATTCTAGAACTGAAAGATAGAAGTTGTCTTTAAAATAAAAATAAATCATGTTGAACATAAAATAGTCATATTCTTTATGAGTTGTTCAATTGAAAATATTCAAATGAGTATGCTGATCCATATTATTTATGAGTTGGTCAATTGAAAATATTTCTTAATTTCTTGTTATTATACCATATTGGGATGCAAAAAGTATGTTTGTTGTTTTGAGTAAGATAGTCAAAATCATATGCTTATGAGCACCTGATGACCATTGTGGTTATTAAATATAATTCCTCTTGCATATAAGGTGAGGTTATGAGAGTACATTGAGTCTTACCTAATTTTAGTATGCAACATAACATTGGGGCTATAGGCTTCCATAAATCATCAATAATCAAGGTTCAAGGTTGTCATTGAAGTCAAAGGGTCAAGGTTGTTTGTCATTGATGTCAAGGTTGATGCCATGATGTTGATAAGGTGATACAGTGATTCAAGGTAGGTGATGGTCATGAGGTGCATGATGTTGTGAATATGGTTTTCATGATAATGTCTCTCAATTCACGTTGATGCTACAAAAGACAAACATGGTTCATATGATGCAAGGTTAATGTTCATGGTGGATGTGGTTTTGTTAATGCAAGGTTTTGTTGTGAATATGGTTTTCATGATAAGGTCTATCTTGAAAGGTTGATATGATGCAAGGTTCATATTCATGGTGGATGTGGTTTTGTTCATGCAATAAGAAGTTAGAGAAGACACAAGCTTTCATAATCATAATTCAATGTCATCATCAAGGAGAGTTATATTTATCAAGGGGAGTCATAGTTTGATTCGAATGTCAAGTTGTTCATGTTTTAGAACCCTAAGCCTATGATAAGTGTCATACTCTAATGTCTTTCTTCTGATGTCCTTGAGGTCTTTGAAATGTCCTAGATATTTCTTGATGAAAGTTAGAATGTTTAAGTCTTTCTTATTGATAGTTAGGGTTTGGATATTGGGCATTAAACCCTAAAAAGAATCTACTTTTCTTAAGACTTTAAAACCCTCAATTTCCTGTCGTGTTTAAACTGCACTTTTGTTTTAATTTAATATTGACTTATAATCACAAGTTACTATCACTTAAATCAACCTACTAAATGGTCTTTAAGTCATTAGTTCACTGGCCCTTCAACCTAACTCAATCAGCATCTCTGGTAAACTCTCATAAGCTTGAGCGCCATATCATAATCGAAGGTCATATTTAATTGATATGAGGGCAGGAAAAAGGATTGGAAGGTCAGTATTTAAAAGGAATTTGGAATACAAACAATCATCTCTATGCGGTTGAATTTGATGGGCATGCCTTTATAAAAGGATACAAGACAAATTTATGCAGGATATCATGGTATTTGTAGTGTAAAGTTGTAAAGGGGTGTGACTTTTGTTTTTCTCCTCGTGCGACAAACTGACGATTCCAACGAGGAGATAATTTTTGGGGTAACAAAAAAGCTTTCACCACGGGCAAATGCCTCAGAGATATAAAAATTGAGAGAGGTTATTGTAGAGGGACCCTATGTGATCACGTTGCCTTATACATAATGTATCTAAGTGACATGGTTTCTGAGTCACATCTCGTCAAAGATTGCTGTCTTTTTACACTTTGGACTCTTCAGGGATATTGCCGGTACAATGTAGCTTGGACTGTTTTGGCATGTTTGGGTATAAAAAAGGACCATGCCTAGCCTAAACGTACCCATCCAAACATGTTAAAATTGTCAGTTTGACCACATGAGGAGAAGAACAAAAGTTACACCCCTTTGCAACTTTACACTACCTCCTGACGATTTTTGGGGTAGCAGAAAACCTTTCACCACGGGCAAACGCCTCAGAGATATAAAAACCTGAGAGAGGTTATTGTAGAGGGACCCTACGTGATTGTATTTTCTTAGATAGAATGTATCTAAGTGACATAGTTTCTGAGTAACAGCTCGTCAAAGATTGCTGTCTTTTTACACTTTAGACTATTCAGGGATATCACCGGTATAATGTAGCTTGGACTGTTTCGACATGTTTTGGTAAAAATCAGGACCATACCTAGCCTAAACATACCCATTCAGATGCATTGGAACTGTTAGTTTAGCCACACGAGGAGAAGAACAAAAGTTACACCCCTTTGCAACTTTACACTGCCTCCTTCTGACAATTTTTGGGGCAACAGAAAACCTTTCACCATGGGCAAACGCCTTAGAGATATAAAAAACTGAGAGAGATTATTATAGAGGGACCCTACGTGATCATGTTACCTTAGAAGAAATGTATCTAAGTGACATGGTTTCTGAGTAATAGCTCGTCAAAGATTGCTGCCTTTTTGCACTTTGGACTCTTCAAGGATATCGCTGGTATAATGTAGCTCAGACTGTTTCAGCATGTTTGGGTGTAAAATAGGACCATGCATAGCTTAAACATACCCATCCAAATGTGTTAGAATTGTCAGTTTGGCCACACGAGGAAAAGAACAAAAGTTACACCCCTTTGCAACTTTACACTGCCTCCTTTTGACAATTTTTGGGGCAACAGAAAACCTTTCACCACGGGAAAACGACTCAGAGATATAAAAAATTGAGAGAGGTTATTATAGAGGGACCCTACATGATTGCATTGCCTTAGATGAAATGTATCTAAGTGACATGGTTTTTGAGTAATAGCTCATCAAAGATTACTGTCTTTTTGCACTTTGGACTTTTCAGGGATATCGTCAGTACAATGTAGCTCAGACTGTTTCGACATGTTTGGGTGCCAAATAGGACCATGCCTAGCCTAAATGGTCCCATCCAAAGGTGTTGGAACTATAAGTTTGGCCACATGAGGAGAAGAACAAAAGTTACACCCCTTTGTAACTTTACACTGCCTCCTGACGATTTTTGGGGCAGCAAAAAACTTTTCACCACGGGAAAACGCCTCAGAGATATAAAAACCTGAGAGAGGTTATTGTAGAGGGACCCTACATGATCGCATTGTCTCAGATGGAATGTATCTAAGTGACATGGTTTCTAAGTAAAAACTTGTCAAACATTGCTGCCTTTTTGCACTTTGGACTCTTCAGGGATATTGCCGGTACAATGTAGCTTGGATTGTTTCCGCATGTTTGGGTGAAAAATAGGACCATGTCTAGCGTAAATGTACCCATCAAGATGCATTGGAATAGTCATTTTTGTCGCATCAGGAGTAGGATGAAAGTTACACCCCTTTGCAACTTTACACTACCTCCTTCTGATGATTTTTGAGGCAGTAGAAAACTTTTCACCACGGGCAAACATCTCAGAGATATAGAAACCTGAGAGAGGTTATTGTAGAGGGAATCTACGTGATTGTGTTGCCTTAGATGGAATGTTTCTAAGTGACACAATTTTTGAGTAACATCTTGTCAAAGATTGCTACCTTTTTGCATTTTAGACTCTTCAGGGATATCGTCGGTACAATTTAGCTCAGACTGTTTCAGCATGTTTGGGTGAAAACCAAGACCATGCCTAGTGTAAATGTACCCATACAAACACATTGGAATAGTCATCTTGGTCTCATCAGGAACATGACAAAAGTTACACCCCTTTGCAACTCTATACTACCTCCTTCTGCGATTTTTGAGGCAGCAGAAAACCTTTCACCACGGGAAAACACCTCAGAGATATAAAAAAATGAGAGAGGTTATTGTAGAGGAACACTACATGATCACATTTCCTTGTGCATAATGTTTCTAAGTGACACAGCTTCTGAGTAACAACTCATCAAAAATTGCTATCTTTTTGCACTTTGGACTTTTCAGGGATATTGTCGGTACAATGTAGCTTGGACTATTTCGGAATGTTTGGGTGAAAAAAAAACTATGCCTAGCCTAAATGTACCCATCCGGATGTGTTGGAACTGTCAGTTTGGTCGCATCAGGAGCAAGACACAAAAAATGTAAAAGTTGCTTTGTGCAACTTGACAACCTTGACACTTTTTTGCAACAAGACTTAAAGACTCAAACTGACCCCAAATGACTCAAACTAAATAACAAACATATGAAATGGTCTTAGAAGACCTTATTACATACAATTGACTCAATCAAAATAAATTTTCATTATTTGACCCCTCTTGGAGGCATGACAACCTAGTTGCCCCTACACCATTAGTGTAACTGAAGTCGATAAAATTTTCCTATTAAGAAAAAGAGCTTCCCTTAGCTTCAAGAAATATAAATATTCTATCCTGACAAGGCCAACCACGTGAAGGTGGAAGCTCATGTGGCCTCACCTAAGACCTAAGACACGTGTATTCTAGTAGACGTAGGACACCTAAGACACCTATTGTATAGTATGTATCTAGATTTTATAGACATAGTAGACCTAAGACACCTAGTCTTTATACCTTATCATAGTCTAGAGCTAAGTCAACTAGACACCTAGATTATAGTTCTACCTAAGACACCTATTATGGTGACCTAGTTGACATATAGTACCTACCCAAGACACCTAGATTAAATTATAGAAGACACCTACCTAGAAGACCTAGATCATTCTAGATTATACCTTATTCTAGTCTCTAGACAGGTCGTTGATATATAGTATCTACCTAAGATACCTAGATTAGATTAAATACCTTTTTTCTAGTCTCTATCTACCTAGTTGACATATCGTATATACCTAAGACACAATTAGAGACACCTATTATCTAGTTAGAAACCAAGACACCTAGAGACACCTATATTTTATACATTACCTAGATTTTATACATTATTCTCAGGATCAACTTCATCCATCACTTAGGTCTAACCCCATGAAGCATAACATGATCATGTAAAAATGTGTATATGTGTAAAAATGCATCAGCAAATAAAAAAAGACTAACCTTACAAATTAATGTGCATACTTACAACTCAATGTAGCGTGACTTTACAAAATCAATGTGAATATTTACAAATTAATCCAATGAACCATCCGGGTCTTCTCTACTCTTTATTGTGTCAAGTATTGCTTCATGGTCAGACTCACGCACCTTCCACAAGGTCTTGTTCAAAGGTCTACCCTAATATTGTATCAAATGAACATTGGCTGCCATGACAAGGTTCAAGTAATGAAGAATCTTCTGATGCATGTCAAAGTCCTGAAACAACCAAACATTAACACTCTTATGTGGGTACCTTCTAATCCATGTTCCTGTAATAACCACTGAGCCTGTAGGGTATTTGATGTTTTCTCCATCCATAACTAGGGCCTCCAATTTCTTTTTGGCCTCAACATGACACAAGTAATAATATGTTCCCTCTTCGTTATCTTCATCTGCAATAACTACATAGACATGTGCTACATTGATATGTGTAACAAATTAGATGAAATTAGTCAACATTACAAAAATATTACAAAGTAAGATGACATTAGGAATTTTAAAAACTATGAAATAGATATATTACCTAGTTGAACTAGATCTGATATGTGGTCAAAGTCAACTGATGATTCCATCTGTGTTAGTTCCAGTGCCATCGGGAGTCGATACATATCAAGTGGGCTAAGATAACTTAACTACCATTCGTCAACCCACTCCTTTGACTCGCACTCATCCTAGGCTTGAATTGTATAGGAAGAACAAAAGCATGACATCTTTCGCGTATGGATGCTCCATGAACCTGTAATTGAGTTTTTGAAAGAGTACATCTTACTTGATCCTGTCAGTGTAGAACAGTCCTCATATGGTGCAATGTTAGTATCATCTATCAACCAAAAAAATCTACAAACTGAAGACTTACCTTCATTACCTAGACCCATGGAAGCATTACACCACTCGATGATCGATTTTGCATCTGTCAACTTTGCATTGTCTTTATACTTTAACTCTTCTCGTGCTATGGCTCTTTTGATACATGCTCCTACACCATCATGCTCCCCCTTTCCATGCTTGGCCTCACAAAAGTTCCACATATGCTGAATACCTGTAAAATTATGCCTCCTGCTCAGCTAATAGAAATTCCATGAGTTCTTGAGTTGTGATGCACAATTATCTAACCATATGATATGCTGACTGAACGATATGCCCCTTCTAGCCAAATCATTATAGAACACCTAAAAGCAACCTTGCATGAACTCTGTAGAATGGGTGCGATCATCACTGATATAGAAATTATATTCCCTTATGATCTTTCTATCATCCTATGTACTATCATTCGCATGAATGAATGCAATGTGAACAAATATAGAAACCTGTGTGGAGTTGTAATATTGTGATTGCACCTCATGCTGTGGCTGTAGACTGTAGTTCTCTAAAAAAGTTGGTGACTGAAACAATGCTACCAACCAGAAATGTGTCCTTGCATAACTTGAATTGAAAGCCCAACCATCAAGCTCTATGGGCATGTCTTGCATTCTCATACACTATGCTGTCATAAAATATAGGCATAAACTGATACACTGGAATCTTTTCAATAACCAATTCACACCTCTATACTTCTTTACCATCTTTTGTATTGTATGCCACTATTTTATACTTGCCAAACTCTAGTAGTTCGTTTCCAACTGCATGTGTTCTTTCCATATGTTCACATATTAGCAAATATTGCAAGCCACCACAACGATGACATGTGCCATCCAAGCATAATTTCTTGTAGAATATTTGACCTTTCTCTTTCACATAAAATTCTTGATATGAAGTCTCTTGAAGATGTTGGTGGGGCACGTATGCCACAACCCTACAAGACATTGTTAGTATGCAAATCTAAACATATAGACCTATAAACATCAAAATGGTTAGAAAATTCAATATGTAATCTACAACAACAAGTAGTGCGTGTGTGATTTATCTTGACATAGAAAGGATTTAGCATTCAAAATATATTTGACAAATTTTAATTTGAGGATACTTCTCTAGAAATTTACCATAAAACTGTGTTTGAGTCTCATCCAAAAAATGCTTTAGATGTGGATCACGGTTCCGACTACCGATTCTCCTTCTTACCACATCCCTTTGATTCAGAGATACCCTTGTGTAATTCTTCCAAAAGTCTTCAATTAGTGATCTCAATGCTTCAACAATTGGTTTATCTTTTCATGGTAGTCTCCCCGAGAACGCCCATAATTCATTGGCATTAGTGTCCTCAATGCTTTGGCATCTTCCAATGGCTCTTGATAAAGTTTTCTTATTAATTCTCAATTCTTGACTCATCTTTCTAATAAGATGAGCTTTCGTCATTTGACTACTTACTATAGTCAATGTAATCACACGCCATGTTGCATTACTATGTTTTGTGCATGAGGTGTTACCCACACTCTCATATGCACTCATTAGATTCTTGACAATAGATTTTTCACTTGAAGCTTCTAATGTTCTCAACCCAAGAATCTTCATGATGGACCTATACTTTATACTTCTCATCATTTCAATGAATAGTTGACATCTTGCAGTCTCATTTAACTTTTCAAAGAACAATCTCCAAATCTTATGAGCATATCTTCTACAAGTGCATTTTGGGATATTACCTTCCATTGGCTGCAAAATATTCTCATAAATATCAATCAAATACTTTGGCTTTCTATGCAAAATTCTAGGTGGTGTTAAGTTAGGTAAATTCATATCAACATTAAGAATTTCATCAATATTTAAATGAGATGGGCTAGATGGCATACCTTCGATCGAAGATGGAATAGATGACATACCTTGAGGTTGAGGTTGGAACAATGGCATACCTCCATCACATGTGAGTGATGATGTAGTCTCAACTTGAGATGCAGTAGATGGTGTCCCTACATGTTGATTTGTGGTAGAGGACGTGTCTCCAACTATGGTATTCAAATCTCTCATCGCACTAAGTTTTTGCATTCGTTCTCTTTGTGCCACCAATACCATATGTCTTTATGATGGTTGCGGTTCCTCTTCAATTGGCATGTCTTCATTTATTGTGTCCAATTTCCTCTTCTCACAAAGTTCCCTCATAGTCACTGCTTTCTTTGCTTTCTTAGGTTCTATCTCTTCCTATGTTGATTTAATTCTTGATCATTTCCTCAGCATGATAGAGAATTTGTCTGTAGAATGATAAAGAGACCAATATTAGTTTCTAAGAAATGAATCCATACAAATAACTAAAATATATGTCATTCAACCCTTCATAGTAAATGTACATACAATCATTATGTAAAAGAGTAAATGTCACTCAACCAAAATAGGTAGAAAGCATACAAAGCAACTTATTGCAGCCATACAAAGCATTATTGCACAATGTTATTATAGCCATACCAAACATTATGGTACAAAGTTCGCTTTAGTCCTAGATGAGGATAAGGTCAAAGGAGAGTCACCTATTGAGGCTACAAGTGAAGAGTACATGCGACTTCATGCTTGAAAAGGTTGAGGCAGACCCAATTTGACATGTTTGTTGTTACTAGGGCTACTAGGATTTGGAATTGAGAAGGCTTTTTGTTGGTACTAGGGCTACTAGGATTTAGGTGGCTTGTGAAGGAATAGAAAACAATTGAAGAGTGTAGACTTGAGTAAGGGTTTATAATGATTATGTCTAAGTTCCTGAGGGTTAAGAAGACCTCTAGTAGCCTTGTTAGGTTTTGAAGTATTGAAGACCCTCTTTGTGCCTTTGTATAGGGAGATTGCTTGAGAGGAAAGCTTATGAAATTTGAAGAAACTATTGGTATGAGCCCTTTATATTGAGTTACACCCTACCTCTGCATCACATACCTGGGATTGTCATAAAAATCATTAGACTAATCTCTATAATTTAGGGTATTGAATGGTATATAGTCGATCAAGGTAACCACCATCATGTGCTAACAAAGGACAATTAGGAAATTTTGAAATACTGTTGTGTCATGTGCATACAAATCATCATGAATAGGTGCATAAGGAATGTCCTAGCCCAAGATATGTGCATACAAATCATCATATCATGTGCATACTTCTATGATCTTGGCACCTATTCATTTGTATTTCAACTTGTTAATATGAAAAGATAATAGTGCGATTGTATTTTTATTATGTTGTAAGGATTTATTCTTGTATAGTTTGACATCATGGTATGTTAAGGTATGTTTATTACACATAATTATTAAAGAGCCCAAGTGTAGAAAATATACATAGTCTATTATATAAACACAAAATATGTATACATAGTCTTTTATTATGCATACTGAATACAAGTGATACAAACATGTATAATAAAGCATGATAAAGTAATTCAAATAGAATTAAGAAAAATGTAAAAAACATGCATGTGTAAAGACTTGACATACCTAAAAAATAGAGATTCGAATGGAGAGAGTACCCAATTATGTAGTGTTTTTTTCTTCTTGCATCAAACTCCTTAACAATTTGAGTTTTTCATCACTTGCTTCCTTTTCAATGTTAAATTGAATAACACTCAAATATAATTAGTAACAACAACACTATTAACCAATCTATAATGTTAAATTCCTAAAATTGAATCACAATTAACATTGCAACACTACAAAAATTGAAACTTGAATAGATATATATCAAATTTGATGTGAAAACTATGTTATTTCCTCCTTCTCAAGTTGGCAAAGCAGAAAAGGTGGTGGAAAGATCATGCAAAGGTGGTAGAATGTGTAAAATGTGCATGTGAACTTCCCAAAAACATGAAAGCACTTCTTTTTGTCGGAACACACGCATAATCAACATGAAACTAGAGCATGTGGGCCTGGATCACGGTAGTCCAAGCATTTTTACCGTTTCTATAGCAGGAAAAAATGTGAGCCAATTATAACGTGCTCGCGTTATAACGCACTCACGTTTTGTCTTGCTATAGATTGATCCATAAATATTTGTGCCTTACTCACCTTTGATAGCACCTTTACAATATCTCACCTCTAGTTCCATTAGCTCATGTTCTATCTCTCACCTCTCTATATCTCACTTATCTCTCCCCCTCACCTCTCTACCTCTCCCCTCTCTATGTCTCTCAGTCACTCTTTGTCTACCTCTCCATCCATCCTTAGCCATCTAGGTCTCACTTAATCCTAAACCCTAAAGCCAACAATCCCTATTCCTAAACCATCAATGTGCTCGATATTATACCTTAAACCCTAATCCCTTATCCCTAAACCCCTCCAACCCTATCCCTAATCCTTATACCGTCGACACTCTACTTTAACCTTAATCCTTTGACCCTCAACTCTATCCCTAAAACCTCAACCCTCAACCCTCAACATCAAACCCTAATCCCTCAACCCTTAACTTTAATCCCTCAACCCTAAACCCTATCCCTAAACCCTCAACATTATACTTTAAACCCTAATCCCTCAACCCTAAACCTTAATCCCTCAATCCTCAACCCTAATCCCTCAACCCTTAACCCTAATCCCTCATCCCTAAACCCTACATGCTATCCCTATTCCTAAACCCTCAACGGGCTCGATACTATACCTTAAACCTTAATTCCTTATCCCTAACCTGTTTAACCCTATTCCTAATCCTTATACCCTCGACACTCTACTTTAACCCTAATCCCTTGACCCTCAACCCTATCCCTAATCAACCCTCGAACCCCAACCCTCAACCCTCAACGTCAAACCCTAATCCCTCAACCCTTAACTCTAATCCCTCGACCCTCAACCCTATCCCTAAACCCTCAACCATAAAACCTCAACCCTCAACCCTTAATGTCAAACCCTAATCCCTCAACCCTAAACCCTATCCCTAAACCCTCAACACTATACCTTAAACCCTAATCCCTCAACCCTAAACCCTAGACCCTATCCCTAAACCCTAATCCCTCAACCCTCAACCCTTATCCCTAATCCCTCATGCCTAAACCCTAAACACTATCCCTATTCCTAAACCCTCAACGGGCTCAATACTATCCCTCAGTTCCCTTAATCCTTAAAACTTGAACCCTAAAACTTATCCCTACACCCTCGACACTCGACACTATATCTTAAACCCTAATCCCTTAACCCTCATCCCTAAAGCCTCAACCCTAAATCATTAAACCTTCAACCCTAAACCCTATCCCTAATCCCTCTACCCTCGACACTCTACTTTAACCCTAATCCCTTGAACATCAACCCTATCTCTAAACCCTGAACCCTCAACCCTCAACTCTCAACATTAAACCCTAATCCGTCAACCCTAAACCCTAATCCCTTAAACCTAAACCCTATCCCTAAAACCTCAACCCTCAACACTATACCTTAAACCCTAATCCCTATCCCTCAACCCTTAACCCTTAAAACTTAAACCCTATACCTACACCCTCAACACTCGACACTATATCTTAAGCCTTAAACCATCATCCCTAAAGCCTCAACCCTCAATCCTTAAACCTTCAACCATCAATCCTATTCCTAATCCCTCTACCCTCGACACTCTAACCCTAACCCCTTGACCCTCAACCCTCAACCCTCAACCCTCAACATTAAACCCTAATTCGTCAACCCTAAACCCTAATCCCTCAAACCTAAACCCTATCCCTAAACCCTCAACCCTCAACACTATACCTTAAACCCTAATCCCTATCCCTCAACCCTTAACCCTTAAAACTTAAACCCTATCCCTACACCCTCAACACTTGACACTATATCTTAAGCCTTAAACCCTCATCCCTAAAGCCTCAACCCTCAATCCTTCTACCCTCTACACTCTAACCCTAAACCCTTGACCATCAACCCTATCCCTAAACCCTCAACCCTCAACCCTCAACATTAAACCCTAATATGTCAACCCTAAACCCTAATCCCTCAAACCTAAACCCTATCCCTAAACCCTCAACCCTCAACACTATACCTTAAACCCTAATCCCTATCCCTCAACCCTTAACCCTTAAAACTTAAACCCTATCCCTACACCCTCAACACTCGACACTATATTTTAAGCCTTAAACCCTCATCCCTAAAGCCTCAACCCTCAATCCTTAAACCTTCAACCCTAAACCCTATCCCTAATTCCTCTACCCTCGACACTCTAACCCTAACCCCTTGACCATCAACCCTATCCCTCAACCCTCAACCCTCAACCCTCAACCCTCAACTCTCAACATTAAACCCTAATCCGTCAACCCTAAACTCTAATCCGTCAACCCTAAACCTTATCCCTAAACCCTCAACCCTCAACACTATACCTTAAACCCCAATCCATCAACCCTAAAACCTAATCCTTCAACCCTCAACCCTAAACCCTATCACTAAACCCTCAACCCTCGACACTATACCTTAAACCCTAATCCCTAAACCTTAAACCCTAATCCCTCATCCCTAAACCTTAAACCCTAATCCATCAACCCTAAAACCTAATCCCTCAACCCTCAACCCTAAACACTATCAATAAACCCTCAACCCTTGACACTATACCTTAAACAATAATCCCTCAACCCTCAACTCTAATCCCTCATCCCTAAACCCTAAATGCTATCCCTATTCCTAAACCGTCAACCCTCGACACTATACCTTAAACCCTAATCCCTTATCCCTAAACCCTAAACCCTATCCCTCAACCCTTAACCCTTAAAACTTAAACCTTAAAACCTATCCCTAAACCCTCGATACTCAACACTCTATCTTAAACCCCAATCCCTTAACCCTCAGCGCTAAATCCTCAACCCTCAATTGTTAAACCTTCAACCCTAAAGCCTATCCCTAATCCCTCTACCCTCAACACTCTACTTTAACCATAATCCCTTGACCATCAACCCTATCCCTAAACCCTCAACCTGAACCCTCAAAAATCAACATTAAACCCTAATCTGTTAACCCTAAACCCTAATCCCTCAACCCTAAACCCTATTCCTAAACCCTCAACCCTCAAAACTATTCCTTAAACCCTAATACATCAACCCTAAACCCTAATCCCTATCCCTAAACTCGCAACCCTCAACACTATTCCTTAAATCCTAATCCCTGAACTCTAAACCCTAATCCCTCAACTCTCAACCCTAAACCCTATCCCTAAACACTCAACCCTCAGCAAGTTATACCTTAAACCTTAATCCCTCAACCCTCAACCCTCAACCCTCAACCCTAATCCCTCATCCCTAAACCCTAAATGCTATCCCTATTCCTAAACTCTCAACCCAAGACACTATACCTTAAACCGTAATCCCTTACCCCTAAACCTTAAACCCTATCCCTCAACCATTAACCCTTAAGCCTTAAACCCTAAAACCTATCCCTAAACCCTCAACCCTATACCCTCAACAATATACTTAAGCCCTAATCGCTCAATCATCAACCCTATACCTTAAACCCTAAAGCCTCCACCCTCAAACCCTCATCCCTAGACCATATAACCTCACCCTTATATCCTAAACCTCAAATATTGTGCCTCAACCCTATACTTAAATTAAACCTAAACTATACGTGCACTCAACCCAAGTCACCTTATGCCTTATATACCCTCAATCCATATCGTAATCCCTAAACCCAATATCCTAAACCCTAATCCCCATGCCTTACACACTTAATCTTATACACTCAACAACCTGAATATTAAACCTCAACTGTAACCCTCAACCCTCTACCCTCTACCTATTACTTAAGCCCAAATCCCTCAACCCTCAACCCTCAAAACTATACAGGCTCAGGTCCTTATATACACTAAACCCAAAACACTTACATACATACATACATACATACAAAGATGCATACATACAAGCATGCATACATACCTTATAACGTGCTCACGTTATATTGTACTTTGGGAGGCTTGGGATTTGCTTTGGATTTCCAACCCAAAGGCTTGGAGTGCCTTTTCAACATCCATAGACATGTTTTTACAAATTCTACAAGATTTAACATAATTTTGTTCGTGCTAACCCTCAGATTTGCACGTGTTTCAAGGTCAAACAAATCAAACACCTAGGTAATGTTAGGCTTTCTCTTAGCTATTTAACGATGTAATTTTTTTCACATTTTGACAATGTTAAGCCTTTCATCTTTAATTTCTTTTGTTTGTGTGTCTAGTTTTGGGCAAAAACCATTGTTTGGTCTTTTTTTCATTGTAAATTAACCATTCATTGAAATTTAAAAAAAAAAAAAAATTTAGAAACTAGACTCCATTCTACACATTAAAAAAAAAGATTTTCAATTAGTTTTCAAAATTTATAGGGGTAGCACGGCCAAAATTCTATTTTTTAGGATGTGTCCATTTTGAAAATTTGCAAAAAATTAAATATTCATCAAAAAATTAACAGAAAAATTGGGCATAAACTATATGCTGTTAGCTAATTTCTCATTGAAGCGATTTTAAAAATACCAAAAAAAAGTTAACCTTTTGAGGGAGCCACAAAACATGCTATGTTATGTTTTTTGACAGAAACAACACCAATTTATGTGGCTTCCTCTTTTGAACCCCTGAATCTATACCATTTTTTTTTAAAAAATAGTAGTTTAGAAAGTAGACTCGGAGCACTACGAACATTGTTTTGGTTGCATCTCCAAATTTTGAGTGTAACTATGCTCAATTTCTCATCCAAGGCCAGCATTTCCTGATTTTAGAAAAAAAGTGGCCACTTAAGACCCCTTTTTGGCCTCCCATCTTCTTGCACTTACCCTTAATATAATCGTCGACTATTCGATGAAATTTCGATGGATGACTATAGTTGTATTTTGGAAGAAAATATCTGAAACACTAGACCCGTGACTTCAAACCTCTGGAATAACACTTGAATTGTTAGATTTCCAAATATCAATGGTTGACGTTTCATATGAGAAGCCTAGATTTTAACTTACTAGTTTTTTACGTCTGCAGAAACTTGAAATTTCTTCCTTTTCTAGCATGAAAACTTGCTGCGCGTATGGACTTTGTTCTTTTCTTGAAGAAATGATGCAATAAACCCTAATCTTCTTCCTTTTGAAGCTTCGTAGCATAGTTTTTGAGGCATTAATGGAGGTCGCCTTGGCCTTAATCTCACATTCTGTGACGTCCTCATAAAAAATTTAAACCTGCGTCGTTGATCTAAATTTGTCGTTGTGAAATTGACGACCACCATTCACCTACCAGATTTGAATTTGTCCTCATAAATTCCTTGACATTTCCCACTCGCACCCTAGTTTTCAATCTTTTGATTTGCCTTTTCTTTTCTTCTTGCCAACATCATCTACAACACCATCATTTTATTTTCCATCCATGTCAATTATCTCAATCTGGCTAACTGAGGTATCCCTTGGAACATCTTATATGATATTGCCAACCTCATTCTGGCTAACCAGGGTTTCCCTTGGAACATCTTCTACGGTATTGCCATCCTCATTCTGGCTAACTAGGGTATCCCTTGGAACATCTTCTGTGGTATTGCCATCCTCATTCTGGCTAACCAGGGTATCCCTTGGAACATCTTATGTGGTATTACCATCCTTATTCTAGCTAACCAGGGTATCCCTTGGAACATCTTCTGTGGTATTGCCATCCTCATTTGACTCAATGGCAATCCCACCTTCTGGCGGTGGTGAGGTATTGCGAGTAGCTTCTTCATTAATATTTGGTGCAAGAGTTGATGATGTAGCTCAATCTTGATTTGATGGATCAGAAACATTTCCAGTTCCAAAGTAAGATGATATACTAACTCCACCTTTTTGGCATTTTGATGGCCTCCCAGTCCCTTCACCACATTCAGGAGTCTTACCCTTATTGCACTTGCGGCTCGACATCTTGATCTATCACTTCAAATAAAAGTTGGAAAAAAATGTCTTCTTGTTTAAGGATATACTCATAGAATATAGATCTCATTCCCTACTAAATATCTTCTTTATGATTGAATCAAGAATGGAAAAGAGATAAAGAAATATTATAACACTAATACTATGAAGAAATGATTACTTACCTTTAAGTTTAGGTTTTCACTGACTTGCTATTCGTTAATGCAGGAATGCATGTGTTGTAAGTTTGTAACTTTGCCTATGATTAACTTCAAGGTTCCAACTCAAACTTCCAAAATCTGAATCGAGAGCTCACAAGTTCAGAACTAAACAAAATGTGTAAGAATAAATCAGAGTTTCAATTGTATTTGTATCAATCCATATTTGGAAAATTCTGCGAGAATTCTATATGGTATTGTTGGCGTTTCAATTCACACCTCTAGAATGTGATTTGGAAACAGACAGCTATGCACAGATAAACTGTTCTCCTATTGGAAGGGGGAGTTCCCTTTTTGCTAATGTTTGTTGAAAAGATAAATTAAATGAAACTTCACCTATCTTCTTTTTGATTCTCAGCTGCAAGCACAAGGTTATAAAACTCTAAACGCTGCAGAAGAGGCTTTTTCCTTTTTTAAAACTTCTACTACAACTAAGCATAGACTAACGACGCTTTCAATCTCCTGAGTAAATTCAGAGCAAAGGAAATTGAAAGTGAACAAGGAATGATTGTTAACACAAAAACTTAAGCAATTTTCTTCTAGATTAACATCACAAGACTAAAAGTAGTTTAATGATGAAAGCTGAAAATGAAAGCTACAGAAGCTACACATCTGATGATTAAAACTTGATGAATCAAGATAGAATATTAGAGAAAAATAGGCACGAGACTTCTATTTAATATCATAAAGTTTGCACAACTCCAGGACAACAATGCTGCAACAAAAGACAGGCATACAACAAGCGATCAAACACCGGAGAATAGATTACACAGTGAACAGACACTTGGAATATCAAGATTTGCAGGCTAGAATAGGCACAACAAATTTGCTATCACAATTACCATTACATACAGTGAGCACAGAGTGAACAAACACTTGGAATAACAAAGTTTATAGGCTAGAATAGGCACAACAAATTTATTATCGCAAAAGTCCTTTCAAACAATGGGCAAGGATGCCCTTATTTATGCTAAAATCACAGGAGTAGGGAACCCTAAAATCTCCTTGATTAACCCTAACTTGCCAACTCACAAGTTTTATTACTATTCTAAGACAAAGATACAATAAACAAATGCTTTAAAACAATTATGCTTCAAAGCAAAGAAGATTTCAACTAACACAAAGTGATTTCTTTTCTAAATATAGAATGGATGAGCTTAGGATGAAAGCAAATACTTTAAAACAAAAAGCATCTGTTTTAAAGCTGCTTTCTTTTGAAATGCATCCTCATCAACATTCTTGCTTTTTGGTGATGTCATCCGTTTGATATTCTTTTGCTGATTTCTTCTAAAAAGTAGATTCTGAGCGAAAAAAGTTAGCATATGGATTTTGTAGATAATTCCGTTCTGAAGTAACCCAGTTTGTCAGATTTTGAAAAAGTGGAGATTTTCCTGAAAAAGTAGGAAAAAAACAGATTCCTAAAAAAAAAGCAAAACTCTAATCTTCAAGAGGATGATATACTAGATGGACCCATCTCGACGAAAACTAAAAAATCTCTGGTCGGATTTCTAAAAATGATCCCCTTGAAACAAGGACCTTGAAAAAGTGAGCCTCCTTGCTTCCTCAACCCAAAACTATGAAGAACACTGAAAAAACTCTTCGTTTGGGTCCTCGAATCTTCGTTGAAAGAAAAATAAAAATCTTTCCTCTGGATGCAACTTGCAAAAGATAATGAAATAAAGAAGCCAAATGCTTGTCTTTATGGATCTTTAGGGCGAAAAAGCAACTTTATTTGTTTGAAAATAAAACTTCACTCTCATCCATGAAGAAAGCAACTTTTAAAGCAGAAATCCAAGTGGATGTCTTTAAATAGAAAGAATCCCTATTTTGTAGCTGCCTATGGCTTCATGTGCAAGATGACGAAAAATATCTTCTTTTGATGATGTCATTGAACATGCGAGTTGAAAGAAGTGCTAGTTAATTTTTCTTTGTTTTCAACACTTCAACACTCGTTTTGACTTAAATATTGCCTGTCTCTGACTTCAACAAGGTGGAAAAATGTCACTGTTGACTGAAAAAGCTGACTAATCCTGACATTTTGGAGACCTATCAATTGAGATTCCATCCCCTGCCTCTGATTGACGATCTGACATTGTTTGACCAAGTTTGACCCCCTTGATAACTGTCAACAGGCGAAGATTGGGAACAAAACTGTCAGAAAACACTGTAGACACAGGAAAAATTCTATCTCTACTCAAGTTGGGTGCCCCAAGTCACTTGGGGCGCCTGGTTTCACCAGACTTAACCATTTTTTCAATTTTTGCAACTTCTTCAATTTCTCAATTTTTGTGTGCGTTTCGATGGCAAAGGACCCCTGTTTGGCTGTCAATTTTTGTCAACTAGGATAAAATTGAGTCTGATGACCTCACAGATATGCAGGCCTAATGAAAATTGAGCTGATTGTACTGTCTATCTGCCTCAGGAAACGTACCAAACTGACCAACTCTGAATCAGACTGGGCTGACGGAAGGAGATTCATGTTTTTTGAGGAAAAATTCAAAAATAAACTAACTCTGAAGAGTTTGGGCACCCCAAGTCACCTGGGGCACCTGGTTTGCCATGTCTTAGAAAATTTTTACAATTTCTGCTGCAGATCTTGAATTTTGCCAAATTTTGAAGGTCCTGCCTGACGTATATTTTGAAATATACTTTCAGGATGTTTGAGATAGGTCTCAGATCCATGGGATTTGACATGCAAATTCTAGATTCTTGAGGATCCACCAGATTTCAGACTTAGTCAAATTTTTAGGGCTTCAGGACATCAGACTTAGTCAATTTCAGGATTCCAGGGACATGCATCAGGATGAGGGTAGACTGGATAGTCTGAACATATTTGAGATGAATCTCTTTATTTTACAGGCCTTTTGACTAAGTTTGACCAAGTTTGACCCACCGTAAACAAGTTGACTGAAGCATTTTCGACGTTTCTCGAAAAATGTGAAAAAAATCTAACACTTGAAAGGTTGGGTGCCCCAAGTCACTTGGGGTGCTTGGTTTTCCAACACTTAGTTAAATTTCTGATTTTCCAACCTCTCATTCCACCTTGGATCCATCTTGCATCGTTTTGCGTGCATCATCGAGTCGATGACTGTTCATCAGTTCTGTGTTGTTGGCACAATGTTGAAAACTTGTCGATGAACTCTGACAACTAAATTTTCTCTGTTGATGAATTTTGAGCTCATGCTTCACCTTCTGAAAAAGAATAAATGACCCAGTAGAGAAAACTTGATCGTTTGAAGATTTCGTCTGAACCACGCCGATCGTGAAGCAAAATCGACCAATGAGAATTGAGCGCAACACCTGAGTTGGAGATTCTATTTTTAGAAAGTTTTGCTAGCATCCATATCTGAAGAAACCCAAAAAACCTAATCTGACGTCTATTTTTAGAAATTTTGCTTTTTTGACTTTTTGACAAAAAAATTTCTAGACTTGTTTCAAAATGCCTTAATGAAGCAAAATTTTTGGTTGGGTATGACAATTGGCTCTGTCTAGGGACCATGACGGATACTTATGGCATAGGAGAACCGAGAATCTCTGGACTTTTGCAGCTTGGACTAGTGCCTTATCCATTGGGCAATAGAGTCAGGTCACATTCCTAATCACCTAGAACAAGACTTTTCCCTACATCACCTAAAACTGGACTTCCTAAAATCACCTAAAAATTTGGAACTTCAGAACACAAAGAACACCACTGTCACATTACGAAAAAGGGGAAAAACATTATGACTAAATGATCACATTACAGAAAGGAGAAACACATTACGAGAAAAAAAAGTATTAACGCGCTCTTTTTCCTGAGAGAGGATGAGATGAAATTAAGGCTGTCACATAAAACCATCAATCAACTTAGAAAAGTAAGAACCATCTCTCTTTAGCTATGAAGATTATCTTGGTAGCACAAAACTTTTCTTTATCTGGAACATCTCTTCAAAGAGCCACGGTTCAGGAGGGTATTCACATTCAGGCCATGAGAAGTTCCTAAGGAACTGGTTGATACGCCAGAGATCAGTCAGAGCATCTTCCTCTAAAGCAAGCAACCTTTGTAATAGGTGAAGGCACAGAACTTCCTTTTGAAGATATATAGGAAAGTCTTGTGGCCAAAGTATATCTGTGGGAATGGTTATCACCACATATTGAATATGAGTTTCATTTATATCTTGTACACATGCAAATTTATACTCAATGAATGCATCATCTTTCGAAAAAGGTGCAAGCTGCTCATACACAACTCTCATTACTGATTCTTGGCTTATAGGATCCACAACTGTCATCGCCCATTTTTCCAGTGCTTTGGGAGCTTCTTCTTCTTCATTGGTTGTGTTTTCGTCCATCCACTCTTCAAAGTTTGATGAATCATCAAGATCTGAGTGCTCAAACTCTTGAACATCTTCACTTGATAGCTCACTTTCCCATTCATTACTTGGAATCTTGTCATCCTCTGTAGAGTGATCTTCAATGCGGATATCCAACATCACTTCAATCTTCAGCATTCATGTATCTTTCTTCTTTTGTAAAGTAAGTGGAATCAAAGAGAGATCCATCTGAGTCATATGCTTCCTCTTCTTCTTCTTGATCAATTCCACATACGACGTATCTCACAAAGCATTTGTCAAGAATCTCTAACTTTTCAATATCATCTTCCTTAGTGACCAAAACTAAATATTCCATGAAATCTTCTTCTCCATCAACCTCTTTATATGTTGCATTTTGTGTTGACTTCATTATATCTGTGATGTCTCTTGATTGCATATGTTCAGGGATAACTTTCAAAAGTTTAGCATCATCTTCTTCACTAGTGTGTATGAAAACTTCTTGAGACAAAGATGAAGACAGGCTAAATTGTAAAAGAAAATTTACAGTATCCTCTACTGAAGAATCACTCTCCAAGTGATGTAGAAAATTGTCGAGATCCAATGATGAATCTTCTATATGATCTCCAGTTTTGAGAAATTCCTCCAATGATGAATCATCTTCAAAATGAAGAAGATCTTGTTCTTGCTCCAATTGCAATGCTACTTTGGTCTCTTCTCCTTTGAATGTATCTGACACAGGTTCTTAAAACCAACCTTCAAAAGATGAGAAGGACAAATTGGATTCTTCATTTCTCTCTGCAACATATTTGATCTCTTCCTTGTAATTTTTCTCTTGAGAAGTTTGTTGCATTTCTTCCTCAGAGAAAGTATGCAAGTCATGCATTTCTTCAGGTTCTTCTATCAACGATCCTTCTTCATATTCGAAGAAATTATGCAAATTTTCAGCTTCCGATGAACATTCATGTTCTATATGCAAACACATGATGTTGCTTGAAACAGAGTTAGGAAAATGTTCCCTTTTAATATTTGATTTACATTGGTAAAATCCCTTCATAGAGCCGCCATCGGATTCGTCAAAGAGACGTTCAGAAGTATCCGAAAATCCTTGATTTTCATTTGATGCTTTTAGTATTTGCATGAATCTTCTCATCTCAGGGCAATTTTCTCCATCATGTTGGTTTGTTGCATGGAACAAGCAGTAGATTTGTATTACAGAAGACACATTTACCTCTTGATGCATAGGTGATACTTGACGCATAGGTGAAGTAGGTTGATCACTAACATAGTTAATGAAAGAATCTGGAATACTTGAAGGAGGTGGAACTTGTCGAAGCGGTACAACATTCAAGGGCACTAGTGGCTTGATTAAATCTCTATGGATCTTTCCTAAAGTGATCATATGATCTTCTAATTCAATAGAATACTCCTGGGCTTCTTGTAGTTTCGTAGCATGTCTTTGCTTTAGGTAGAAAGAAATTTTTGAAGATTGTGCATTGGTGAAACAACTTAGTAGAATTTCTGACGAAGGATTTAGGGTGTTTACAACTTTTCCAACCAAATGATTGAATCTGGCCACGAACTCTCGCATCGGCTCACTTATGTCTTTCTTGATGTTTGAGAGTTGTGCAAACAAGACATGACTGTCTTCTACAGGTTTGAAACGGGTGAGAAATTTCTCCCTCATCAACTCCCAACTTGTGATAGAGTTGGCAGTGAGGTGATTAAACCATTCAGCTTCTGAACTTTGCAATGATTCCACAAACAAATGCATTGCAACATCTTCATGTGCAATGCCAAGAATTCCATAGGCGGTGGTGAAGGTAGAAATGTGCTCATTAGGATGTTGCTTTCCATCACCATGAAACTTTAGAAAACTTTTTTTTTGATCCTTCAGGAAGTTCATGATATTTTGCTAGTGCCAAAGGTCCAATGTTGTTACCCCAAGGTAATGGGGGTAGACACTGCTGATTCTGATTATTGCGAGCACTATTATTTGCATCACCCATCGCTCTAGGCTAGATTACTGGTTCCTCTTGAGGTTCTTCCTACTTGACTTTAGGAACTATCTGGACTTCAAGAACTATGTTGGATGCTTCTCCAACTTTTGTAGGAACAAGATCTTGGAAAAATGGATTTGCAGTACCGTCTCTCCCCCTCGTATAAACCCCATGAGCCAGGATTATCCATTGCCACACGGGAGGTGGTAAAACTGGTCTTCCAGATGTAATATTTGCTTTGTTTTCTTCCTCATCAAGGATAGCAGCCGCATTTCTCCATTGATCAGGACTTTCCTTTTGTGCAAATATGAAACTTCTTAGGCTGCTAATGATGTCTGTTTGCTCTCCTTCCACTCATACAAGATTTGGTTGAATAACAAGAGGTGTAAGATTTGGTTGTTAAATTGGAGCAGGAGGACACCAGAGAGTCATTCCCGTGACATAAGCCTAAGCTTGCTTGAAGTTTTATCCCTCGTGCCCCATGGTGGGCGCCAGAAACTGTTGGCATTTCAATTCGCACCTCTGGAATATGATTTGGAAACATACAACTATGCACAGATAAACTGCTCTCCTATTGGAAGGGGGAGTTCCCTTTTTGCTGATGTTTGCTGAAAAGATAAATTAAATGAAACTTCGCCTATCTTCTTTTTTGATTCTCAGCTGCAAGCAGAAGGTTATAAAACTCTAAACACTGCAGAAGAGGTTTTTTTCTTTTTTAAAACTTCTACTACAACTAAGCATAGACTAACGACGCTTTCAATCTCCTGAGTAAATTCAGAGAAAAGGAAATTGAAAGTGAACAAGGAATGATTGTTAACACAAAAACTTAAGCAATTTTCTTCTAGATTAACATCACAAGACTAAAAGTAGTTTAATGATGAAAGATGAAAATGAAAGCTACAGAAGCTACACATATGACGATGAAAACTTGATGAATTGAGATAGAATATTAGAGCAAAATAGGCATGATACTTCTATTCAATATCATAAAGTTTGCACAACTCCAGGACAACAATGCTGCAACAAAAGGCAAGCATACAACAAGCGATCAAACACCAAAGAATAGATTACACAAAGTGAACAGACACTTGGAATATCAAGATTTGTAGGCTAGAATAGGCACAACAAATTTGCTATCACAATTACCATTACATACAGTGAACACAGAGTGAACAAACACTTGGAATAACAAGGTTTGCAGGCTAGAATAGGCACAATAAATTTGTTATCGCAAAAGTCCTTTCAAACAATAGGCAAGGATGCCCTTATTTATACTAAAATCAAAGGAGTAAGGAACCCTAAAATCTCCTTGATTAACCCTAACTTGTCAACTCACAAGCTTTATTACTATTCTAAGACAAAGATACAATAAACAAATGCTTTAAAGCAATTATGTTTTAAAGCAAAGAGGATTCCAACTAACACAAAGTGATTTCTTTTCTAAATATAGAATGGATGAGCTTAAGATGAAAGCAAATGCTTTAAAACAAAAAAACATCTGTTTTAAAGCTGCTTTCTTTTGAAATGCATCCTCATCAACATTCTTTCTTTTTGGTGATGTCATCCGTTTGATATTCTTTTGTTGATTTCTTCTAAAAAGCAGATTCTAAGTGAAAAAAGCTGGCATATGAGTTTTGTAGATAATTCCGTTATGAAGCAACCTAGTTTGTCATATTTTGAAAAAGCAGAGATTTTCCTAAAAAAGCAGGAAAAAAGAAGATTCCCGAAAAAAAAAGCAAAACTCCAATCTTCAAGAGGATGATATACTGGATGGACCCATCTCGATGAAAACTAAAAAAGCTCTAGTTAGATTTTTGAAAAATGATCACCTTGAAACAAGGACCCTGAAAAAGCGAGCCTCCCTGCTTCCTCAACCTGAAACTATGAAGAACGCTGAAAAAGCACTTCATTTGGGTCTTCGAATCTTCGTTGAAAGAAAAATAAAAATCTTTCCTCTAGATGCAACCTGCAAAAGATAATGAAATAAAGAAGCCAAATGCTTGTCTTTATCGATCTTTAGGGCAAAAAAACAGCTTTATTTGTGTGAGAATAAAACTTCACTCTTATCCATGAAGAAAACAACTTTTAAAGCATAAATCCAAGTGAATGTCTTCGAATAGAAAAAATCCCTATTTTGTAGCTACCTATGGCTTCATGTGCAAGATGACAAAAAATATCTTCTTTTGATGATGTCATCGAACACACGAGTTGAAAGAAGTGCTAGCCAATTTTTCTTTGTTTTCGACACTTCAACACTCGTTTTGACTTAAATATGGCCTGTCTTTGACTTCAACAAGGTGGAAAAATGTCATTGTTGACTGAAAAAGCTGACTGATCCTGACATTTTGGAGACCTATCAATTGAGATTCCATCCCTTGCCTCTGACTGACGATCTGACATTGTTTGACCAAGTTTGACCCCCCCAAAAACTGTCAATGGGTGAAGATTGGGAACAAAACTATCGGAAAACACTGTAGCAATAGGAAAAATTCTATCTCTACTCAAGTTCGGTGCCCCAAGTCACTTGGGGCGCTTGGTTTCACCAGACTTAGCCATTTTAAAAATTTTTGCAACTTCTTCAATTTCTCGATTTTCATGCGTGTTCCGGTGGCAAAGGACCCATGTTTGGCTGTCAATTCCTGTCAACTGGGATAAAATTGATTTTGATGATCTAGTAGATATGTAGGCCTGATGAAAACTGAGCTGATTGTACTCTGTCTACCTCGGGAAACATGCCAAACTGACCAACTCTGAACCGGATCAGGCTGACGGAAGGAGATTCACGTTTTTTGAAGAAAATTTAAAAAATAAACTAACTCTGAAGAGTTTGGGTGCCCCAAGTCACTTGGGGCACCTAGTTTTCCATGCCTTAGAATTTTTTTTTTAAATTTTCAATTTCTGCCGCAAATCTCGAATTTTGCCAAATTTCGAAGGTCCTGCCTGACGTATATTTCAAAATATATTTAAGTATATGTTTAGATATTGAATTTCCTATAATTTAAATATTTTGAAATATACTTCCAAGATGTTTGAGATAGGTGTTAGATCCATGGGATTTGACATGCAGATTCTAGTTTCTTGAGGATCCACCAGATTTCAGACTTAGTCAAATTTTCTAGGCTTCAGGACATCAAACTTAGTCAATTTCAGGACATGCATAAGGATGAGGGTAGAATGGATAGCTTGAACATATTTGAGATGAATCTCCTACTTTTACGGGCCTTTTAACTAAGTTTGACCAAGTTTGACCCACTGGAAACTGGCTGACTGAAGCATTTTTGACATTTCTCAAAAAATGTGAAAAAATATAACACTTGAAAGGTTGGACGCCCTAAGTCACCTGGGGTGCTTGGTTTTCCAATACTTAGTCAAATTTATGATTTTCCAACCTTTCATTCCACCTTGGATCCATCTTGCATCGTTTTGCGTGCATCATCGAGTCGACGACTATTCGTCGGTTCCACGTCGTTGGATCAACGTTGAAAACTTGTCGATGAGCTTTGACAAGTGAACTTTCTCTATTGATGAAGTTTGAGCTCATGCTTCACCTTCTGAAAAAGTAGGAATGACCTAGTAGAGAAAATTTGATCGTTTGAAGATTTCGTTTGAACCGCGCTAATCGTGAAGCAAAATTGACCAATGAGAATCGAGCGCAACACCTGAGTTGGAGATTCTATTTTTAGAAACTTTCTATTTTTAGAAAGTTTTTCTAGCATCCATATCTAAGAAACCCAGAAAACCTAATCTGACGTCTATTTTTAGAAATTTTGCTTTTTTGACAAAAAAATTTCTAGACTTTTTTCAAAATGCCTTAATGAAGCAAAAATTTTGGTTGAGTACAATAGGTATATTAAAATTTTTGGTGAATCCCATGTGATTATATAAGGAATACGTTTAAATGTCGGCAAATCAAACCTTGACAGACTACATACATTGTACTTTCCAAGGTGAATATGGCCTTACAATTAGCATAGAGGTGTCTTTGAAATTGGTAAAATGTCCCCTCATAATCAACTACTTGTAAATTTTAATTGGCAAAATGGGTCCACATGCGTAATGACCATTTAATGGGGTTGGTGAAATGGGTCCTCACGCGCAACAACCATTTAAGGGAGATGGCGAAACGTATCCTGATACACAATGTTGTTTTTATAGTATTGGTGAATATATAGGTGATTTAGTACTTGCTTCCAAGATTCCAGGTGAAAATATTAGTCGACCCATTTGAAACACGTAGTTTGTTATGGCAAAAATATTACTTCATTGATTCTCATAAAATAAATCAATGGTGAATGTATATGGATTCGATCGATAATACGTAAAATCTGGGTGATTTGACCACCCTATTGGATGCGATTTATTCACCAATTCCAACTTGGCCGATCTGCGATATTTTCTAATTGGCAAATATTCTCCACTAAAAAAATCTTTAAATGAAATGGAACATAGACCACATTTTGGCATGATGGCATCTATTTTTGAAGAAGTCCAAAGACTAAGTCTTGTGTGAATCGACCATAATGATGTCATAAGCTAGTGCGATGCCATTGTGAAAATGAAAAACCACGACTCATAAGGGATAGAATTTTTTTTCTCTAGGGAGGCTCAGTCTACAGAGGATATTAAGGGCGGATAGCATAGGAGGAATTTGATATTTTTGTCACAATCTATTTAGCAAGCATGGAAGGAGCGTACGATGTCACCCATAGTAATTGCTTTTAACACTTATAAAGTATGAATGTTGGTCTTCATTGATGACTTGGCCTGATCAAGGCTGTAAGTGTTTGAAACTATATTTGTTGATTTATTGGAAGCATAAACAACTATGGAACAGTGTCCCTTCACTTTCCAGCCTGAAGATAAAAGAATGAAAATTAGTTATTATAAAACTAATGCAAAGAGAGAGATGAAGGCGTCGGTCTCTGGAGAATGGATATAGTTTTTTGGTGTAGATTGAAGCTTGAGGGAGGACAATAGAGTCGGCCATTGAGAGAGAATGGAGGCTCGGCTAGAGAGTAGAAGATTAGTTGTAGAGAATGAAAATTGGGGTACTTGAGGGTGCAGAAAGAACATAGAGATTGGAGCCTTGTGAGGCTGTGAGATTGTGATGCTGTTGATGTGATGGTGATTGTGCAGATTTGAGGAACAGGGAGTTGGGAAAAACCATTGAAATCTAGACATTGTAATAGTTTGCAAAATTATATTGTTTTGTGAATAAAACCAGTTAATTGTTTTATTGAAATTGAATTGGAATTGTGTATTGTGTGTGAGTTTGTGAGTTTGCAGCAAGAGGGAGTACCTCTCCATGTCAATGTATTGTAATCTCATATTTGAAGATAATACAACTTGGAGCCTCTTTTCTTGGTGGACTTTTTTATTCAAAAGGGTTTTCTCCACAATACATACTATGTTATGTGTTCAGTTCTTAGTGCATGTTATTTCTGTGTAATGGGTTTTGATTTCTGTTGCAATTTCCATTGATTCTACATTGTTTAGAGGATAATAAGGTTTGAATTAGATTTCTGTTGTGTGGTTTGCCCCTTCATTTCTAACAATTTTTGTATTGTCAAGTTCTTGTTGTTGTATTACATCTTCCAGAATTCAATAGAGAATATAGATTCAGATTTCGTCAAGGAGTAGTTGATATAAGAAGTGATTTGATTTAGATTTTTTGAGATTGCAGTCACTCAAGCAAGGGACACTTGAGGTAACTGTAGTTCTCTTGTTAGTTATATTGTTAGTTTACATTATTAGTTCATTAAGTTATTAAGATTTATTGAATTAGGGAATATTCAAGGTGTTCACTGACTTAGTACATAGACTATTTTTTTCTATTGTGATTTACATAGACTGTTCTTCTACTGAATGTGGTATTTATTATTCCTTAACAAATTTACCTACTTGTAGCAACTGTTGTTCTTTGCAAATCAGAATTTGTTTCCTTCTTCATAGTTTGTTTCTATGCACAACTTCTTGGTTAAACTTAGGACTCCTCAATATTAAATACAATACAGGGGCCATCTAAGAAGAATATGATTCCCTAGTTTGACATATTGAAATGTAACACATTATAGCCATTAGGTTGCTTGATAAAGGTCTATAGGTCCACTTAGTTGAGTGCATTTCCTTTCTGCATCAATTTATTATTTAATAATGGAGTTAGACAAATTCATTATTTTACTTTACTCTTTGCCTGAATCATAGAAAAATCTAATTGTAGCAATTAGTGGTAGTGTTGTAGAGCCTAAGTTGGATACTCTTGTTGTCATCTTATTAAGTGAATAATTAAGGAGAAAATCCATAGATAAAGGTTCCAAAGATGCATTTCACATTCATGCTAGATCCAAGGAAAAGGTTGGTAAAGAAAAGTGGGATAAGAAAAGATAAAAATCTAAGGGAAGATCTAAAACCCTTATTAAAGGTAAACTAAAATGTTAGAACTATAGGAAATAGGGCCATTTGAAGAAGGAATGTACAAATAAGATTGTTTTGATGATTCCTCTATTGATAAATCCTCTGATGATGATGCTAGTGATGCATTATTTATTCTTGCTAATATGGCTAGTGATGACTAATGGTTGATTGACTCAGGTGCCTCATATCACATGAATCTACATAAGGAGTGCTTGTATCACTATGAAGAGCATATGATGGAGGTGAGATGTTCTTGGAAACAATAGTTCAGACATGATTACTGGTTGAGGGAATGTAAAACTAGTATTCAATAATAGGAAAGTTGCACATTCCAAGGCTTGCTAGAAATTTGATTTTTGTATCTAAGATGAATGATATTGGTGTGTATGTCAGTTTTTCTAAGAATGCTTGTAGGTTGACTACATGGAACTTGGTGTTGGTTAAGGGTACTTTGTGTAATGTCCACCCTAGTTTTTGCCTTGTGTGCTTTTTGATTCATGTGTTATATGGTATTTTGAGTGTGTTGGTTTTTTGTTTTGGATCAGCATTAGGGTTTTCTAGTTATAATGCATGGGTAGATTCAACCAAGTAATATAGGAGGTTGCGTGAGCTCCTCCCCTTCACTTCTGGTTCTGCCGCACCAAGGGGGTGTCCCTATAACTAAAGATGTGACCTTGACTTGCTCAATGACTGATAGATTTAGCTTGACAGCAATAGGCAGAATACTCTCATGTCTGGACCAAGATCTGCATGGTAGATCACAAGGTTGGCAATATTCTTGGATATATTTATCTGGTGGGTATGAGAGCATGCAGGGGGTTCCTAATCCTACTCCTACAACTAACAGGTTGAAGTGATGAAATGGGTGGACATAATGTCCTGGATGCAAGACAAGGCGTTTTGGCTCATAATTACTGACCCAAGAGCAGACTAGTGCCTATCCATTGGGCAAGGAGTCAACTAGACATATAAAACAGATGGTTTGCAACTTGTCATTCAAGTTTCAAGGGGTTGAGCTTGATGCTTGCCTTACAAACATCACCCAAGGATGGGTATTTAGCTGCCTCTACTTACAGATATCCTTGCTGACATGCAACCTTCCCCATGCTCAACCTAAAACAATTTAATCCATTCCTTGAATGGAAGTTAGAGATCAAACAAGTGATACAGAAAACCATACCCTAGAACCTGAGAAACCCTTAGCAACCAGATTCAGAAGAAGGAGAATAACATGCAGCAAATGGAGACAAGCAGATAAACACATGTAATGAAGCATTTCTCATATAAAATCAACATTGAAACTGAACATATGTGCAAAATACATTCATGTTACAACTCATAAACTCCAAAATGGGATAAAACAACCAGGATCATGCCCTGTTCTTCATTATTTACACAAAAATGCCCCAGGCCTTCAACAACCAACAAATGAGCAACATAGCCTACTATATATAGCAAGGTAGGTACTCAGCATTAATCACTGGGTGACTCAAAAGTCTGCCAGATACAGTTCATTTTGAGGAAATGGTGCTCAAACATTCAATGCAGCAGGTGGAAGAGGAGACAGGGAAAGGTCTCGAGCCTTGCGCTGCCACCTAGGGATGTACAACTTCAATCAGGTACTAGATCCGTCCATGCCATCGCCCATACCCTGTAAGATCTGCCATTAATGGTGCACCAACTCGCGGCATTGGGAAAAACATCATACTGTGTATTGCAACTGTTTCCCACCAAGATTTATCACCATGATATTTCAAATTATGTAGGAACCATTTATCCCACATGCACCCCGCGACGACCCCCTCAACACTTTATATACTGGGCCATGAGCATATATGATGTCAGTGCTTTTTCTCCCGATGACACCAGTATAAACCTCATCATCTTCCATCGGCCAGACCCTTCTCATCAGTAAACCACTTGCTTGTCCTCCCGACATCACATATCTTGCCGATGAACATCCTTCATCGGGAGGACCTAATATATCGGAGTGACACATTCCTAACACGCCGATGACCAAAATCATGCTGACAGCTCTCCCTGCACACATCCTCTGATATGCAAAATATCACCCCGATATTTCACATCACCTTGATATGAAATATCACCCCGCAGAAAATATCACCTTGCGGAAAAGCATATCCGGACCTCATCACCTGATAAAAATATCACCTTGACGTCAGCAACATATTGCAATATCACCTGCATGATAATTGCCTTCATCGGCACAACCTGATGCATCAGAGGAAGATCCTCCTGCTTAGCCGATACCAAATGTCTCGCTAATGAACATCCTGCATGCCCACAAAATTTTGATGACATCAGCATCATATCTGCATACCGCGCATCTCCACATATCCGGATGACGTCACCATCACATTCATATATCGGCATCGGGGGATGAAAGAACATGAAGTGATAAAGTAACATCAGGATGATCTTAACCAAGATCACTTGATGTTCAAATATGATGACCCCGATGAAAAACGGGTCATACTTAGAACCTTGCAGCAACATCATCAGGATGATCTTAACTAAGATCACCCGATGTTAAAATATCACCCTGGCAAAAGATCATGCAGGCAGACAATATGATGACCCTCATAAGCAACATTAGGGTGATAACCAGAAATATGATGATGATGACCTCCTCGGAAGAAAAATGATGTTGAAGTTGAAAAATACTGAGGAGGCCCAAGGACTTAGAACTTTTGGATTTTTTGGGAAGGTGCTTGCATATACATATTTAAGCACCAATAGAGTGTTTATCTCTGTGTTATGTGATTATTATGCTTTGATGCATTGCACCATGTTGCAAGTATGTGCTAAATGGTGTTGTCATTGATGTCAACATGTTTGTGTTGTCATTGGTGCCAACTGTATCTTCTGATATTGTTGTTTGTTGATTGATTGAATAACACTATCTAAGTATTTTGCTCTGCATTTTCTCTGTATTGAAGACTAGAGTATGAGATTTGGATATGATTTAGAGAAGTGTTTGGAGATGCTAAATCTAGAATTTGGTAGTCTGGATCGCTATACAGAAAAAGTTCTATTCACTAGTTTGAAGACTATGCCTAGCAATGTTTGTAGAGTGACATGGAGATAGTATTTTGCTCCACAGGTTGGAATTTGGTCTTGCAGTTTTGGGCTTAAGCTTATAAGGTCCTTATCTATCTTCATTCCAAAGGATTTGTTATTTGGTTCTCTGAAAAGCAAGTTACTAATTAGAAGAGTTTGATAATGTCTATTGAGAAGCAGTCTGTGATGTGTCTTCAAGTGATATCTATTGTCTTTAAGTGAGATTTGTTATAGTTGGACTTGTCAGCTCCTAAGTGATTCTATGTTGTTCATGGATGTCTCTAGAATGTATTGAAGGTGCGTGCTTGATCAGTAGGTGATAATGAAGTCCTTGGAAGTATGTATCCAAGTATTCTTAATGTGTGCACTAAGTTCTGGCTGACCTGGTTAATTACACTTGTTGGGGAGGTGATTCGTGGATTGTAGAAGCATTTCCAAGCATGTGAAGATGTATTTGGGTTTGACCTAAGTCGTGAAATGTTCATCCTTCATTCATTTGCTTTGCAAGTTTGTTTAGGTCTAGTCCTAATTTGATTTATGTATGTATGCCAACCTTGGAGATTGTTCCAATGGTTGTAGAAAGTAATGCCGACCTTGATGTACATTCCAAGGTTGATGATAGGTATAAATGTATGTAATGAATTTATGAGTGAGGAAGTAAGTTATGAACATGTGAAGATAAAGTGTGAGGTGTAAAGGCAGAGCAAAGTAGAGGAGATATTGTGCTTCAATGAAACTGAACTCAGGTATGGTATAGATGCTACTTTATCATTTCATCCTAGTAGTGAGCCAACCCTGACAGTGAGCTCCTTTTGGCAGTGAGCCTCTTTTGATATTCAATATTGTTACTACATTATATTATGAGCTAACACTCACCGTGGTTTTTCCTGTTTAGGATTTTCCATGTAAAAATTTGGTGTTCATGTGTGTATGGCGTTGATGTGTTCATGTTTTGATTTTGCTATTCATATTTAATCTTTATAACAGATTAAGGAGTTAAAGTAAGTAAATGTGAAAGTGATTTTTCTTTAAAGAAGTTAAATCTTTGATACAACTGATTCACCCCCATTCTCAGTTGTCTTGTGCCTTTCAACACACCGAACTTGCCGATGAGGTCTATGGTGCCATTGATGGGTTCTAAGGGTGTATTCTACATGACCATCGAGGTGTTTCTAATGGGCTTGTGATTTGTTATTTGGTTTCCAACTATGCACTATAGGATGCATATGTTGTGATTGTGCACGTTAGATTATTCCATTGCTTCAACTTCATTGTTTTCACTATACTTGTTATAGTTGTGATTGTCGTATTATTCCCGCATTGTGAATTGTTTCTATTTCTATTCTTGAATCATGCTAGTTGTAGATGATTATAATGGATGTGATTATTTTATATCATGTGTGGTTATACCACGTTGGGGTGGATTATGTTGCTTTGACTATTATATGTGGAAAAAGTACGCCTGATGGTTGACTTGAGTGTGCAGGTAATTACAGGTGTTAACTAATGTGGGAAATGCGGAGAAGGTTGACATGGGACACTAAGCCATCACACCCTTATCCTTGTGTCGTGGAAACTCGTAATGTGTTATTGAAGTCAATTGTGCGTGTTTCCTTACTGGGAAAATGTGTCTCAACCTTGAAAGTATATAAGGTTTATTGTTTATAGGATATATATTTTATATATATTTCCTAGTTACATCGATAGGTGTAATATACAATGGGAGCATGAGGTGGAGTGGGATGCATGTTAACATTTTTTTGTTAACAAAAACTGTTAAATGATTGACATACATTAAATTAATGATATATTATAAATCTGGACCATTCATTATTAGGTTTTAGATCTGATGGTAGATATTTTGTTGGATTTTCTTGTCCTAGAAGGTAACCCTATTTTATGAGGGTGTTTTATTACAATTGCGATATCATGATGTATTCTGAGAGTCTGATAGTGGTCATGTTGTCTCTAGATCTTTGGTGGTGATACTCCTGTGAGAAGCTTGCTCTGCAAGTATAATATAATCTTTGTGATTTCTAAATAATATATTGGGTGACTTTTGGAGTGTGGGGTTTTTCTCCCAAAAGGGTTTTCCCCACATAAATCATTGTGTTCTGGTATGCATGATATTTATGTTTATTTCTGTTTAAGTTTCTATAACTATTAAAGCTCCATAAAGTTTTGCATTTTCCTCCTCTCAAGATTAGTGTAGGAAGTTGTTTTGCTACCTTAGCTTCCTTACAAGTGGTATCAAAGCCTGATCACCTTTGGTTTCAGTTGTGGGTTGTTGGGTTTTTTTGAACTAATCCATATTTGAGTGGGAGCTTGTGCAGAAGACTCTTTGTGATCTTGTTACAGGAATTTTTAGATAGCAAGTTCATCAGGGGGAATAGAAGTGGATAAATTTTTTGGAAATAATTTTGAAATGTGGAAGCTGAAGATGGAGGATCTGTTGATAGATTGAGATCTATGGGATGTTGTTAATGATAAGGTTTCAAGGCCTATAGATCCTACTTTGGCTGCTCAATATGATGTTATGGATCATAAAGCCAAGGGCCTAATCAGATTGTGTTTGGCAAATTCTATTTTAATTAATGTCCATAAAGAGACCTCTACATAGAAACTATGGAAGAAGCTTAGTGAGATGTATCAAGCCAAATCTTTAGTGAACAAGATTTTCTTGAGGAAGAAATTGTATTCCTTGAGAATGGAAGAGGGTAGACCAATTACTGACCACTTAGAAGCATTCAATATGCCGGTGGCTCAATTGGCATTAGTTGGTGTCAAAATGGATGATGAGGAGAAATGTTAGATATTTATATATTCTTTATCTGATTTGTGGGATTCTCTTGTTATGGCTATTGGGAGTACTTATGTTATATTGAAGATTGAAGATGTGGTGGGTTCTTTGCTTTTGGAAGAGATGAGGAGGAAGGTATCTATCAGTGCCAAGGAGACCCTAAATGTTCATGGAAGACCTAAGGAAAAAGGCAAGAAGAATGAGAAACATGATAAATCTAAATCCAAGGGGAGATCTAAATCTCCTAGAAAGTCCAAAGTTGTTTACTGGAACTGTGGTAAGCTAGGACATATTCATAAGGAATGCAAAGAAGAAAAGAAGAAGAAAAAGAATTGATTTGATTATGATTCTGAGTCTGAGAAGGAAGATGGTTAAGCATTCATTGCATCTTTGGCAACTCGTGCAGGTAATGATGCATGGTTAATTGACTTAGGTACATCTTTTCATATGACCTTTAATAGAGATTATTTTTCTAAATATGAATAATTTGATGAAGGTAAGGTGTACTTGGGTGATGACTCTTATTTAAATATTGTTGGCTATGGTAAAGTTAGAATCAGGTTTCCTGATGGTAGAATAAAAAGGATTAATAGTGTGTTGCATATCCCTAGATTAGCACGAACTTTGTTATTTGTGAGAAAACTAATAGATGCAAGTGTGCAGGTAGTATTTTCTGATGTAGGATGCAATATGGTTAGAGGTGCTATGGTGATTGCTAGAGGTGTTAGATATGGCACATTATATAAGCTTGATGCATGCACTATTAAGTGCAATAGTACTTCTGTGAAAAACAAGTCTGTGGAAGAGGTGAGGGTTTCATCTTTAGTAGATGGTCATGGATTTTGGGTACCCAAGGGTGCTCTTTCTTCTGATTGCAGAGAAAACTATGTTATAGTACCAGAGACTTGGCCACATTGGAGAAAAGGGTCTAAGGACCTTGAAAAATAAAAACCTTGTTAAAGGGTTGTTTGATTGTAATCTTGAGTTTGATTTATGTGAGTATTACATTTATGGAAAACAAAACCACATCCATTTTTACTCGAGTTCTCATAAATCTTGTGGTGTATTAGATCTTATTCATTCTGATGTGTTTGGTCCTGTAGATGTTCCTTCAATTGGAAAATCCACATATTATGTTTCAATTATTGATGACTATAGTAGAAGGACATGGGTATACTTTCTAAAGAGTAAATATTAAGTTTTTAGTCAATTTAAAGAATTTAAAGCAATGGTTGAGTTGTAGACTGAAAAGAAAATAAAATGTTTGAGGACTGATAATGGCGGTGAATTTTGCTCTAATGATTTTGATAGATTTTGTAAAGATTGTGGCATTCATAGACAAAAGACAACTCCGTATTCTCCACAAAATAATGGAGTTGCAAAAATAATGAACAAGACACTAATGGAGAAGGCTAGGAGTATGTTGAGTGGAGCTGGTCTAGAACAAAGGTTTTGGTCTGAAGCTATTGCTACTACTTGTTACTTGATTAACATGTCTCCTACATTAGCTCTTGTTGATAAGATGCATATAGAGGCATGGTTAGGTCACAAGCCTTCATTAAGACATCTTAGAGGTTTTGGTTGTGAGGAATATGCACATGTGCCAAAGGAGAAGTGAACAAATGTGTCTCAACCTTTGCAAGTTCCTAGAATTTATTATTTAATTGTATATTTATTTGTGCCTATTATTGTAATTTGTATGCAAATCTTATTTTGTCACTTTGTAGGAGTTGGCATGATGATGTGTCACCCTACATGGAAGGTGACTAAGTGTATTTTTGTCCTCATATGAGGAGATAGGCATCCCACTTTGTGGTAGAAGACTTTTTCCATGTGTCAACAACTTTTTGGTGTTGTAAGAGGTTTATGATGCGTAAGAGTTATGATAGATTCCTAAGACATAATCTATGAGATGTAAAATCCAGAAATAGAAGATCCTATGACAAGTGTGACAAGTGTCAAGAAGCATCTTTGCATGGAGAAGGTAGGCGCCCAAGTTTGATTATGACTGGTTGTAAGAGAATCTTCTATTAATAGTTAGTTATGATAGATTCTCTTATAGCTGTAAGAGCTGTCATATATGACAAATTTTATGACATTGTAAGAGCATCTATCATACCTTAAATGGGTAAATTTGGGGCACCCAAGTTGAGGGGTTGTAAGGGATGAAAGGAAATATCTTACAAGTGTCTTATGCATGTTATATGGCCTTGGAAATTGGGCCACATGGATTTGGATGAGATTCCTATGTTGACTTGCTCTAGAAGCTTCCTCCATTCGTAGTACTTTTCTATATATACAGGTGCTTGGAGTTGGAGTTGGATGGTTCATTTACAGGTATCGTTATGTTGCCAAAATTACTCTAGATTTGATATTGTGACAACTCTTGGAAGAACTTGCATTGCAAGTGTGTTGTAATCTTCTTCAGATTTGATAATACATTGTGCAGGTTTTGGAGTGTGGGGGTTTTCACCCGAAAGGGTTTTCCCCACGTATATCTTGTGTCATTGCATTTATACTTGTTTGTGAATGTGTGTTAATCTCTCTGTTAATATGAAACATAACTGTAACTGTAAAGATCTAAGAAAATTTACACCACTTCCCCTCATTAGATTGGTGTAGGAAGTTGTTTCTGCTTACCTTGCTTCCTTTCAGTTGGTATCAGAGACTAGCCAATTTTGGTCTTAGCTACTAGGTAGAGGGTTTTTTGTACTAATCTTTGATTGAGTGGGAGTCTTGCAGAGTATTTGGTGATCTTGTTGTAGTGAGAGGATGGCAAGCACATCTGGGAGATTCGAGATTAAAAAATTCAATGGAGGCAACTTTGAATTGTGTAAACTCAAGATGGAGGATATGCTGGTGGATAAAGATTTATGCCTCGTGATATCTAACACCAAACCCCAAAGCATGAATCAAAAAGATTGGAATCATATGGATTAGAAGGTCAAGGGTCTCGTAAGGCTCTGTTTGGCTGATTTTGTGCTCTTGAATGTCCACGAGGAGAAAATTGCAAAAGAGTTGTGGAAGAAGCTTGGTGATGTTTATCAGGCTAAGTCCTTAGTAAACAAGCTATTCCTGAGAAAGAAGCTATACTCTCTAAGGATGGAAGATGGAGGATATGTGGCAGATCATCTCAATTCTTTTAATATGCTTGTTGCTCAGTTGACCTTTGTTGGTGTGAAGATGTAGGAGGAGGATCATTGCATGACATTGCTGTGTTCTTTACCAGATTCATTGGACTACCTTGTGATGGCCATTGGGAGTACCACTACCACCTTCAAGATGGATGAAGTGATTTATTCACTATTGTCTGAAGATATGTGGAGAAATTCTTTTGAAATGGCTAAGGAGGCTCTTGCAGTTCATGGTAGGTCCAAGGAAAAAAGAAATAAGAAGGAAAATAAGATAGAAGACAAAGGAAGATCCGAATCCCATGGGAGATCAAATTCTCCTGGAAAGTCCAAGGCTTTATGTTGGAACTATGAAAAACCTAGTCATTTCTGCAAGGATTGAATGGAGGAGGGAAAGAAGAAGAAGAAAAGCCATGATTTTGACTCTAACAAGTTCTCTCAAGATGATGGAGAAGTGTTTGTCACTACCTTGGCAACAAATGCATCTAAGGATGTGTGGTTAATTGATTTTGGTGCATCGTTTCATATGACAGCCCCCAAAAACTAGTTTTCGAAGTATGAAGAGTTCAATGGCAGGAAGGTGTACTTGGGTATGACTCTCACTTGAAAATAGGTGGCTGTGGAAGAGTCTTGATTAGATTCCCTAATGGTGAAGTGAAGGGGATCAATGGTGTACTGCATATCCCTGGGTTGGTACGAAACCTGTTATCTATAAGAAAATTGAATGATGTGGGTGTGTAGGTTGTTTTATCGAATGGAGGATGCAAGATGATGAGAGGAGCTATGGTGTTGGCTAAGGGTGTTCTAATTAGCACTCTGTTTCAGCTTGATGCATGCATGGTTCAGTACAATAGTGCCTCTATTTTGAAGAAGAGAGATTTAGATTCTTCATCCTCACCATTAGAACCATCATCCAAGAAGATTGTAGCATCTACTTTTGATGGTCATGCTTTCTGGGTACCCAAGGGTGCTCATTCTATGGAGATGAAACTTCTTGCTGAGAAAATAATGTTGTGGCACCAAAGGCTTGGCCATATTGGTCAAGAAGGGTTTGAGGACCCTAAAAAATAAAAACCTCATTGAGGGTATGAATGATTGTAACCTTGAGTTCAATTTCTATGAACACTGCATATATGGAAAACAAAATTGTGTTCAGTTTTAGCATAGTTCTCATAAATCTTCTGAGGTGTTGGATCTAGTTCACTCTGATGTTTTTGGTCTTGTTAATGTTCCTTCAATTTCAAAATCTATATATTTTGTTTCATTTATTGATGACTATAGTAGAAGGACATGGGTATATTTCCTTAGGAGTAAATCTGAAGTCTTTGCAAGATTCAAAGAGTTCAAAGCTCTTGTAGAGAATCAGAAAGATAGAAAGATTAAATGTTTGAGAACTGATAATGGTGGTGAGTTTGGCTCAGCAGATTTTGACAAGTTGTGTAAAGAACAAGGTATTGAGAGGAATAAGACAATTCTGAATACTCCTCAACAAAATGGAGTTGTATAAAGAATGAATAGAACATTGATGGAGAGGGCTAGGATCATGTTAAGTGGAGCTGGCCTAGAACAAAAGTTTTGGGCTGAAGCTGTGGCTACTGCTTGTTACCTAGTTAACATGTCTCCTACATTGACACTCGTTAACAAGACTCCTATGGAGGCATGGTCTAGTAAGAAGCCTTCGTTAAGACACATTCAAGTATTTAATGGTTGTGAGGCATATGCACATGTGCCTAAGGAGAAGAGGTCCAAGTTGAAGAATAAGGTAGTTAAATATATCTTCATTGGTTATGGCATTAGTGTGAAAGGATACAAGCTATGGGATCTAGTGGCCAAAAAGAGTTCTGTATAGTAGAAGTGTGATCTTCAAAGAGCTCAATCCTTCTTCTGTTGTTCTACAACCGGAGAAATAAGACAAGAAAGATGATGTGGTTTAGCTTCCTCCCACCCCTGAGAAAGGTGAACCGAAGACAACAGTTGGATCTGATGATGAGGAGAGCTCTACCAGCTCTAAAAGTTTAGAAGAAGAAGATGAAGAACCTCAGCCTCAACTTGTGAGGAGGTCCATGAGTATAAGGTGACAATCTAAAAGGTTTGGTTATTTGTTGCATGATTCCAATTGTATTTTTGCTTTGATTTTTAACGCTGATGAGCCTAGGACCATAAGGGAGGCTATGGGTATGAAAGAAGTAGGTTCCTAGAAGTAGGCCATGGAAGAAAAGATGGCTTCTTTGGAAAAGAATATTACTTGGGACTTGGTACCTTTTCTGGAAGGAAGAAAGCCTATTAGATGTAAATGGGTGTTTAAGAAAAAGTGGTTCAGATGGCAACATTAAGAAATATAAGGCAAGGTTGGTCATGAAGGGGTATTCACAGGTGGAGGAAATTGACTATTGTGAGATTTTCTCTCTAGTTGCAAAGTTGACACCTATTCAGTTCCTATTATCTCTTGTAGCAACATATGACTCAGAGGTGGAGCAGATGGATGTGAAGACAACATTCCTTCATGGTGATTTGGAGGAGGAGATTCATATGTCATAGCCAAAGCACTACATTGTGAAAGGTAAAAAAAATCTAGTTTGCAAGTTGAAAAAGTCTTTGTATAGTCTTAAGCAATCTCCTATGATGTGGTACCAAAAGTTTGATGCCTTTGTGTTGAGTATTGGAGTTCTGACATTGAAATCAAATCATTGTGTGTATTTCAAATTTAACAATGATTGTATTCTCATTATAGCATTGTATGTTGATGATATGTTGCTAATTGGGAATGGTAAAGGTTTGATTTCTAATTTGATGTCTCAGTTGTCAGGACAGTTTGAAACAAAAAATTGAGGGGCAACTAGGTACATTTTGGGGATGGAGATCAGAAGAGATAGAGCAAATAGAAAACTTTGGTTAATCTAGAGTAAGTATGTGAAGACCATGTTGGAGAGATTTAGCATGACATATTGTAGACCTTTGACTATTCCTGTTATGATGAGGACAAAGTTATCTGATGCAGATTGTTTGAAGTCTCCTTCTGAGATGGAGGCTATGAGCAGAGTACCTTATGCTAGTGCGGTTGGCAGTTCAATGTATGTGATGGTCTGTACAAGACTATACATTGCCCAAGTAGTGGTAGTCCTTAGCCGATTCATGGCTAATCCTGGACAGATACATTGGGATGCAGTTAAGAGAGTTTTCATATATCTATAGGGTACTTCCAAGTATGCCTTGTGATATCATGGTTATCCTACTTGTTATCAGCATTCTGTAAGTATTCGTGGATTCAGATTGGGTAGGCGACATTGACAGCAGGAGATTCACCAGTGCTTATGTGTTCACTATGTTCGGTGGTACCATTAGTTGGATGAGTAAGTAGCAACCTATGGTCTCTTTGTCCATGACTGAAGCAGAGTACATGGCAGCTACTCATGCTTGTAAGGAAGCCATTTGACTTAAGCGATTGTGTTCTAACATTGGGTTTGATGCAAGGAAGATTACTATTTCTTGTGACAGCTAGAGTGCCATATGTTTGGTGAAGAATACTACTTTCCATGCGACAACCAAGCACATTGATGTGTAGTACCACTTTGTACATGATATGGTAGAGGATGGGAAGGTGAGTTTGGAGAAGATTGATACTTTGTTGAATATTGTAGATTCCTTGACAAAGCCCGTGAGCACAAAGAAGTTTAGATGGTGTTTGCAGTCTATGGGCCTCTTGGCCCCTAACAGTTAAATCTTGTCATTCTATTGGCTCTTGAAAGGTTTTTGACAAATGGGAGAATGTTGGGAATTAAGTTGTCTCAACCTTTTCAAGCTCCCAGCACTTATTATTTAATTGTTTATTTATTTGTGCCTATTATTGTAATTTGTATGCAAATCTTATTTTGTCACTTTGTGGGAGTTGGCATGGTGATGTGTCATCCTACATGGAAGGTGACTAAGTGTATTTTGGTCCTCATAGGAGGAGATAGGCATCTCACTTTGTGGTAGAAAACTTTTTCCATGTGTCAACATCTTTTGGATGTTGTAAGAGGTTTATGATGCGTAAGAGTTATGACAGATTCCTATGACAGAATCTATGATATCTAAGAGCCAGAAATAGAAGATCCTATGATAGGTGTGACAAGTATTAAGAATATTTGCATGGAGAAGGTAGGTGCCCAAGTTTGACTATGACAGGTTGTAAGAGAATTTGCTATTAATAGTCAGTTATGATAAATTCTCTTACAGTGTAAGAGCTATCATATGTGACAGATTTTATGACATTGTAAGAGCATCTGCCATCTTAAATTGGGCAAATCTGGGGCATCCAAGTTGGGGGGTTGTAAGGGAGGAAAGAGAATCTCTTACAAGTGTCGTATGCATGTTTTATGGCCTTGGAAATTGGGCCACATGGATTTGGATGAGATTCCTATGTTGACTTGCTCTAGAAGCTTCCTCCATTCGTAGTGCTTCTATATATATACGGGTGCTTGGAGTTGGAGTTGTATGGTTCATTTGAAGGTATCATTATGATGTTGGAATTACTCTAGATTTGGCATTGTGACAACTCTTGGAAGAACTTGCATTGCAAGTGTGTTGTAATCTCCTTTAGATTTGATAATACATTATGTAGGTTTTGGAGTGTGGGGTTTTTCACTTGAAAGGGTTTTCCCCACATATATCTTGTGTCATTGCATTTATACTTGTCTGTGAATGTGTGTTAATCTCTCTATTAATGTGAAACATAACTATAACTGTAAAGATCTAAGAAAAAATTACACTACTTCCCCTCATTAGATTGGTGTAGGAAGCTATTTCTGCTTACCTTGCTTCCTTTCAGATAAGACGCCTATAGAGGCATGGTCAGGTCACAAGCCTTCATTAAGACATCTTAGAGTTTTTGGTAACGAGGCATATGCACATGTGCCAAAGGAGAAGCGAACAAAGTTGGAGAACAAGGCTGTGAAATGTATCTTCATCAGATACATTTATGGTGTGAAAGCATACAAGCTTTGGGATCCTATTGCATAGAAGGTAATATATAGTAGAAGTGTTATTTTTAGAGAAACTAAGCCTTCTTCTATTACATTGCAGCTAGAACAAAGTAAACAAGAAGATGTGATTCAATTTCCTTCTACACCTGAGAAAGTTGAATCAAGGCCCATAGATAGACAAGAAGTTGAGGAGAGCTCATCTAGCTCTGAATCTTCGGAAGAGGAGGAAGAACCTCCAACTCAGCTTGTTTGTAGGTCTATAAGGCATAGACAACTACCTGTAAGGTATTCACCTGATGATTGGAGATGTATTTTTTCTTTGAATAACTACATGGATGAACCCAAATCTATAGAAGAGGCATTAGGTATGAATGATGCATAATCCTGGAAGATTTCTATGGATGAAGAAATGACATCTTTAAAAAAGAATGTGAAATTGTGGAAAATTGACATGAATGGAATGATAAGAAATGCAAATCAAATGAATGCAAACTTCATATCAACCCACGATCCATTGATAGTGTTGAGAGTGTTGCACCCAAAGCACTCTAACTTTACCCAAAAGATTGATATGTTGATTGCTTGATTCTGTAGCATAACAAGGATATGGAGATTTATAGATGAATGGATGGATGCAAGATAGGTGGATGAGAGATTGAGAGGAAAATTCGGCAGATTAAGGATACTAGAAGAAGATTCCTTCATCAAATGGCTCAAGAGAGGCTAGGTTTATAGGATATGGCCGATTGGATTGAATGGTTGTGATTGAGAGTTATGTTGGAGGATATGGATGGTCAAGATCGACAACGGTTGGATTAGGGTTTCCCACTCAAAGAGGGATTGTAGTCACATGACAAGTGTGCGATGGAGAATAAAGGGAATCTAATTCAAATTTGAATTAGTTTGACATGTGAAGGCCTATTAAGTGGAAGATGGAGACATGTGACATGTGTTGCAATGTGATGATAGGTGAGGGAATAATTCAAATTTTTAATTTGAATTATGTGAGGCATGAGAAAGTGTATTATTAACTAAACAAATGGGATTTATTTAGTTAATTGGAATGTGATCAAGTGGGATTAATTAAATAAAGTGGGTTTATTTAATTAATCAAGAATATGATTAAGATGGGATGAACTAGGACCTAGGGATAAATGAGATTAAGTGGGATGAGGTTAGATGAACTAGGATGAACTAGGACCTAGGGGAACATATACAAGTTCATGTCGACAATGTAACTAGGACCTAGGGCAAAGACATACAAGGTCATGTGTAAACAAGACCTAGATAATTTTTAGTGTCTACATTTGCCCCTCTTTGAGATGCTATTGCGAGATGATAAGATTTATGTCAAGTAACATCATTTCAAAGAAGTTAGGGAAACAGATAGAAGAAAAGGATAGGGTGATGATGCCCCCTCGAGAGGATAGGTGGGTTGGACTAACACAGGTATGCTCTCGAAATGAAATGGATTAGCTAAGCAAGATGGATGAGGGAATGGATAGAAGAAGGGATGGATGCGTTATGATGAAATGAAAGTGAGCAACCATGATGTTTGATGTTGCACTAGACATTATGCACCAAGGTATAAGGACTAAAGGTGATGATGTGTCTCGTGCCCCAGCATAATACAACCTTGTCTAGATACAAGATATAAATATTAGCTGGGTTGGATGTGATACAAATGTAAGATAAAAATGATAACACACACAAGCAAGCAAGCATGCATGCACAAATGATACAAAAACAAACAAGGTATTGCCCCTATCAAGCTATAAACCAATGATTGATTGTTTGGTTGATTGTAGTGTTGTCATTGTGGGGAATGATATATCCCTAGATCAACACAAGGATGTGGGAACAATATATCCCATTGATGATGATAAAGATGATTGAATAATTGATTTGGCTTACAACAAGATTAGGATCAAGACCAAGGATGTAATTGGATAATTTGGATTGATTGATTAACTTGATTGGTATGGATAAAGGATGACTTGCATTTGGATCATTGCTTGGATTGATTTGATTGGAGGATGAATAGAAGATTGGATTTGATGGAGATTGATTTGATGAAGTGATTGAAGAAGTGCTGAAGATAGATGATAGAAGAATGATGAAAGAAGAAAGAGGAATATCGTCTTGTGCCTGAATCTAGGCACTTCCTTTGTGCTCCAAACTGCCTACATAGCCATTTCCATGAGATCAAGGCACTTAACGATAGAGATGAGATGTAGTTCTAATTTGTGTTTTATTGATGGGATGATACGGATTGGATCTATCAAGTTATGGATTGATTAGATGATGTTTGATGATTTGCTTTTGATTAGATGTTTTGATAGATTGGATGCGATGGATTGATTGATTGGGATTAATTTGATTGGAAGAATGTGATTTTGGTGATTTGATGTGGAAAGGTTTTATTGATTGGATTTTGTTGGATTTTTATTTTTATTTTTTTTGGATTGAAATATTTTTATTTTTTTGGGTTTTTTGAAATGTTTTGATTTTTTTTGTATTTTTGAAATATTTGATTTTTTGGATTTTTGGAATATTTTGATTTTTTGGATTTTTGGGATATTTTGATTTTGACAATGTTTTGATTTTTTTGGATTTTTGGGATATTTTGATTTTTTTGGGTTTTTGAAATGTTTTGATGTTTTTGGATTTTTGGGATATTTTGATTTTTTGTGATTTTGAAATGTTTTGATTTTTTTTGTATTTTTGGGATAGCTTGTTATGTTAATGGATTTACAATTTGGGTACCCTTTGTGATTGATACCAATGACAAGGGGAACCAAGTCTAGGTGCAAGGGAATGAATGGGATTGGACAAAAGGATGGACGATAGTGGATGGATGAAAGGATCACGATAAATGGATAGGATAAAAAGATAATATAAAAGGATAGGCTATGGAATGAAATGGATATAGGTGTAAAAGAGCAAGGATGTGATTTCCAAGGACTATGTTGCATAGGAATAACATGCCCCATTCTAGGTAGTAGACTTAGGATTTTTCATGACAATGGGATGGTAGGATGGATTGGATAAGATGGATAAATGGGTAATGACTAGAGGATAATGATAGGATTGGATTGGAAAGGACCATAGGATAATGTCAAGATAAGGTATATCAAGAGATACCCAAAACATTTGTCAACATTGTGCTCCCAATCTTTATCAAGATCAAAAGAGGAAGGGAGGATGAATAGATGTGATATGATAGGGATGCGACTGTATGGATAAGGATGGTAGGGTGGAAAATGATAAGAAGATGAGACAATGTGCCCCCAAGTGTAAGTGACATAGAAGATCAACCTACACATGATGCCTGTTTGCTAGGTTTTCATCATGGTACTTGTCCAAGGCACCTGTTTACCAGGTTTTCACCGTTGGATGAAGGGATTTATCTTTAATTTTTTTTTTTGACTTTTTGACTTTTTGGATGGGAAAGAGGGGGATATGGATGAGAGGGACTCAAGTGTCTAGTGCCATGAAAGGTGATAGTCCCATTGGAGAGGAATGTCGCATGGACCATGTCAAATGTGCTCAACAATGTTGGTAGGGAGATGACATGAAAGTGAGATGGATCAAGTAGATAGTGGATTATGATGTGGATTATGGAGGGATCAAAAGTGGATTATGATGTGGATTATGTAGGGGTGAAAGTGGATTATGATGTGGATTATAATGGGACTTATGCAAAAGCATGGACCATAGGAAGATGATGGGGAAGATATGTAGGATAATGAGTGAATAATGGAGCGATGGAGGTATGTGGGAATGGTATCATGACCAACGGTTGCACACACTATGTTAAGCATGGAAGATTTTGATTGGATGGTGGTGTAGGAAGCAATGGTGATGTTTGCTTAGGAGATGGATGATTTAAGACTTTTGGAACCCACAAGAACTTAGTATTTTTCTAATTTTTGCTTTTCATGTGGGATGTTTGAAATGTTTGAATTGAATGAAATTTTTAAATGGAGGGGGATGGTCGGGATTTTTGAGAGGTGGATATCTCATTTGATTTGCTTGATTTTTGCTTAGGTACCCATACCATTTTTCTCTTTGACTTTGCTTTTGGAGGTATGGGCTTGGATGGCTTTTTGGATGTACTTTGCGTTGAATTTTTGGATTGATTTCTTAAGGTATTAGGACCCTTAGGATTTTTGGCTTTATATAAGGAGGCATCCAAATGTTTGTTTTTGAGTCCCATGTGGTAGATGAAATGAGTGGAAGCTTCTTGTTTATACAATGCATGCACTTGTTGGTCATAATTAGGATTGTAAGGATACTTATGTATAAATGAATAATTAATTGTTGATAGAAGTGGAGGTAAAGTAGATGGAGGGATATTTGGAGTTGGAAGCAATGGAGGTAAAGTGGATGGCAGAAAGTGAATGGTCGCATGCTTTTGACATTTGTAGGATGATGGGGGTGGAATGGCCACGTATGTTTTAGGAATATGATGGGGTTTATGATGGAAGGAAGTAGACTTAGGAAGTGTGGAGGAAGTACCAACATCATTATATTGTTGACCTTGGGGTGTGTATCCAAGACCAAATGAGCGAGGAGGGACCTTGACATGGATAGGCTCGAAAATGCCTTGTTCATGTAGGCCTAAACCTTTGCCTTGGTAGTTCATGTTTTGGAGCATGTGATTGACTATAGGACTAGGTGCAGTTTGGACACTAGACTTGAGTTGATTATTGGATGGAGAGGGTGAGGTGAACAAACATTGTTGTTGTCCTAGGGAAGAACACTCATGCATGAAAGTGGATAGGCCAAGGGGATATGGTGGTGGATTTGAAATGGAATCAATGATGGATGTGGAAGGATCATTAGGATATTTCTTATGTTCATTGGGATCTAAAATATTTGTTTGATCTTCTATATTTGCTTTGGAGGCACATGTCTCATCATGACAAGTGGAAGCTGTAGGATCATGGCTAGGTGGAGAGGTCTCTTTGTTTTGAATGAAGGCCATGAAATAGGGTGAATGCTCAAGTAAGTCAACAAGACTTTCATTAGATGGAGCATGTAGGTCTTGGGTGTCTTGTTCATGGATAGTTGTGGGGGTATGACAAGGATCAAGTTGTTCATGGATAGGTTCTTCATAGGTATTATCTTGATCACAAAGAAGATACATGTTATGGATAGGGTAAATGGAAGTGATTTGTTCTTAATTAGGACTAGGGCTTAAGGTTTTCACATGATTAGGATTAAACTCTTGACATACCTCTTGACTTGCTTGAATGGAAGTGGAAGGCTCTTTAATAAGCTTGATAGCTCAGAGATCACACGATGGGGTTAGGAGATTAGACAAAGTGTTTAAAGACTCATGGGGGGAATCAAGGATAGGTGTTTGATGACATGGAAATGTTTTATTCCTTGCTAGTAGCCAATGGATCACACCCTTTGCAAGGGTATGGGTGAATGGGCAATATATTGGATGGATGATAATAGTGGAAGTTGAAAGCTTAGGATTGGGATTTGTTGGATGGATAATAGGATTAGGATTTGGGCTAGATGGAAAGATAATGGAATTAGAGGGATTGGTCTTATCCAAGACAACCTTACCACAATCTTCTAGGTTCTTGACCAATCTTTGAAATCAGACACAAGTGGATATGGTATGGCCCCTATACCTATGGTATGCACAATAATGGTTTTCATTATACCCTCTAGGTCTAATCATAAATGGAGAATATGCTTTGAGGGGGTATAGCTCAATCAAATTTGCTTGGACCAATTTCTCTAAAAGTATCTCCATGAAATCTTTTAGTGAAGGATTAGTGGAACATGGGGATGAAGGTGATGAAGGTGATGAAGGGCTTGATAAAGGTGTTGGGATGGGACTAGTTGGCACATATGTTGACATATGATTGGATGGTGAAGGTGACTCAAAGGAGGCACATGCTAGGTTGGTTTCTCCCTTGTCAAAGGATTTTAGGTCTTGCATAAGATGACTTGGACTTGCTTGATTTATGTACATAGAGCCATTTGGAATTGGTTGTTGTTCTTGGAAGGACATTTGATTGTCATGTGGATAGGTTTGGTGATGAGGTGGCATGATAGGATATGTAGGCGAAAGGTTTGGTGAGGTGGATTGTTGTGGACATTGGTTGATGTTGGAAGTTTGTTGAAAAAGTAGTTGGGATATGACGGCAATGGAGTTGGGATCGTTGGATGGTAGACTTATGGAAGTACTTGCGTTTGGGGTGTTGCTAGGAATAGTGAGGGTGATTTGTGGTATGGATGATGCATTGTTATGGAAATATGTTGGATAAGGTGATGTGGAATGAATGTGATAAGTGGGTGGATTAGTTTGATATTGACCTAGGACTTGATGTTGCGGGAATTGTTGATGTTGTGGTGACACAAGATCGTCTTCCTTTCTATATAACCAACTAAGTTGCCTAAGTTGGTTAAGCATTCGTTTGGTGCCATAAGGATCATTCTCATAGGTGTTGTTTTGAAATGCCATGTCCATGTTTGCAAGTGGTAGATGTGGAGAATTGATTGGATGAAGATTTGATGATGTGTAAATGCTTAGGATGATGTTGATGTGGAGAGATTGGAATCAAACATCAAGACCTTAGGATGATTTGATTTGTTTTGCTTTTTTGATGGATAGCTCTCTATGCTTGAGATAGACTAATGATCTCAAGTAAAAGGGTTGATTGGATTTATTCTCTATACTTAAGGTAGACTAATGACACTTAAGTAATAGAGGGTTGATTGGATTGATTTGATTTGTTGACTTACTCAAGATAGACTTATGATCTGAAGCAAGTTTGGATAATGTTTGGTGATAATCAACTAAGGTCTTGATTTTTGATTGGGTTGATTTGGATTTGGATTGGGATGAACGTAATTGGGATGTGATTTGGCTTGGAATGATTGGATGATGTGTGATGGCTAGGATGATGTTGATGTGATGAGATGATGACTTGGATTTGATTAGGGTTTGATATGGAATGATTAGGGATGATTAGGATGATGTTGATAGGATGAGGATGAATGATGGAGATGTGACTAGGATGTGCTTAGGGATGATTGGGATTGAGGTTGATTTGACAAGAATGGAGATAATGATGATGTGTAATGATTAGAATGATGTTGTTTGGATAATGATTTGGATAGAATGATGATGATTTGATGATGTAGAGTGACAAGTATATGATTAGGATTGATTTAGGATGACTTGGATGTGATTAGGAATGAAGTGGCTAAAAATGGGTGATTAAGATGAATGCAATTAGATTTGAATGTGTTGGAAGAATGAGTTGAATGACTTGTCTTTAAGTGTTTGGTGTTTAGCTTGATTTGACAAGGTTCAATGAAGTGATCACACATGTACAAACATGAATCACTCACACAAGACACATAATCAATTTTGGATTTTTGAAAATGAAATGTAATGATGATTAAACAAGCACACTTGGAAGCCACATCAACAAGCCTATTTTCTAGGTTGAAATAGGGTATGACCAACTAGGTCTCAGGCTATGTTTACACGAGGTTGACTAGGAATTGAAAGCGAAATCTTGCCACACAGTCGGGAGAAAGGGGTAACCCACCCTTCACCTTCACTTCCCAAAGGTATAACATTCTTTGGGGCTTAGCCAAGAGTGACAAGATTCCTACTCCCAATGAGGGTGTCTTTCGATTCAGCCTTGATTGAGGTCATCCCTTGGAGTGGTGTGTCTCCAAGTAGGCCTCCTAAGAAGGGTAACCAAAATCAAATCAAGTGAGTGTTTTTAATCTCCAAGATCACCTTGTGGTGTGAGGAGAGAGCATACACACGCACACTTGATTCACACTTGCACTTGTAAATTAACCCTTAGAAAAATGAAACATGTGTGTGAATATGAATGGATAAGAGGTGTTTTTGATTCTCAAGATCATACAAAGTGCATGAGAAGAGCACACATACCCCTAATCACATGCAAATTCACCAAACAATTCAAGTAGTGGTTCTTTTTAAAGCCCAATTCCAAATGTGTGATGAAGACACTTGTTGATTTTATGCCCAATTTTTTTCGATGTGATTGCTAAAGCAATATTCATTTTAAGCCCCAAATTGAAATGTGTGATGCAAACAAGATTAAAGATGAAATATTAGAAATAGAATGAGTGCACCTGATTATTTATTTGTCCAAATTGCTGTATATGCTATTCCTATGTTGTTCTAGCCCCTTTGATGCTCCTACAAGGCACCAAAATTGAAAAGTCCAAGTAACTTTGCAAAGAAGAATGATTATGGAAAAAATAAAAAATTGATGAAAATCTAATGAAAATGGACTATTATATAAAAATGGATGGCATGAGTAGATTATATGCAAAATTATATGCAATTAAATTTTTTTTTTTGCAAAAATTCAATCAAAAATGCAAAAGATATGAGCATTTGAAGTTTACAAAGAAGCTGAACTTTGACTGCAAAAAAAAGTCAAAATGACACTTTCACCTGATCTAGTCTTCACCACTGTGTAATTTGTCTTTCCATCTTTCCAATGAGTCCAATTTTGTAAAAATCTGCCTCCGTACGTGAAAGTTATGGTAAAAAAAAAAATACCCCCCCTTTATGGCATGTGGAGGTGCAAGGCTGATTGACTGTTTGACTAAATTGTTAACTGGTAGTAAAATTCTAGTTACATGGAATTGTCAGGCGCTGGCAGTTAAGGGTTAGAGGATAGCAGTCATTTGTTGTTAGTGGAACCCTTGGTTAGTAATATGACCAAGGGCCAAGTTAAAACTAAAATAGAAGAGGGGTTGGCACCTGGTTGCGACTGTGACTAAGACCTTCGCAAAAGGAGCTAGCTTAAAGGTTGACAGTCTCCAATCTAAAGGGCCAAAAAGTTGATCATCACCCCTTCAAAGATAACAGTCGGGGCTTAAAGATGACAAACACAGAGATTAAGGGTGATATATTATGATTTTAGCCACCGAAATTTCAAATGAAGCCCGCTGTATATTTACCAGTCGTGGAGAATGTTGACTGCAGAAGATAAATAATGTCCTGACTGAAAACCGTCGGTTGGTATATGACTGCCGAGATGGGATGAACACTAACTGCTGATAGGCATGGGAATATGCCGATATGAACAAGATTCCACTAGAATCATTAGAAACTGTGACCAATGACAAAAATCTCCCACGGAGATTGTGAAACTGAAGCCAAGATATCTAGCAGAGCCAATGTGAACTGTGGATCCCCTACTGTACCAGAGATTTGCAAAATCTTGTGATGTTGCTAATTGTATCTACAATAGGTCCAATGGAATCCGTCGATGGTTTGATGATTGCCACTCGTTGAAATCTTTGTGGTACTGTCTTACAAAGAATGCTGGACAATCATTAAAATACACTGAGAAGATTTTAATGCCGATAGATAAATGAACAGTCTGCCAGTCTATGATTTTGCTACTAGTCAATTTTGTTGTCAAGGTCTAAAGCAACTACTGGTCTCTGTGATAACCACCATGGGCGGGATCTGTGGTGACCGCCAGGATTGTTTTGCAAAATGGTGCTTTAAGAAGTGTCGTAGAGGCAGAAGATTTGAAATGATAAGTGGGGAAATTGAAGAAAAGGGCAATGGAAAGTCTTGGCGATGGCCAGGTGGTTCATACGAGCAGATGGTGGTGAGATCTAAGGTATTTGGTAGGTGACAACAATTCAATGGAGATTGACGGTAGGTGGGTTCAAGATTTAAGGCTATGATAGCTGATGGATGTTAACAATCACAAACCATCAAAATTACGTAGAGGGTGGTGGTCGTTCAGAGATGACTGTAGATCAGATGCAGAGAAAATGTTGATAGAAATAGAGATGGTTTAGATAGTGATGACAAAGGTTTTATGCAGGGTTTTTTTTGGTGGTCGATGGTGTCGTTGGTCGCCACCAAAGATGGCAGCGAAGTTTGAAGTGGGCGACGAAGCAAGCGACAGAAGAACGGTGGTTGGCAGGTGTCGACTAAGTGGTGGGAAGGACTGTCGGTAGGTAATGTAGTCAAAGATAGAGGTGGATTGACACAGATAGTGGTTGAAGGCATAATTAGGGTGGTTGAATGGAGATTGCAGAGAACGTGTAGTGTATAAGGGTTTTGACCAGGTGAAGCTTTGAAAGCGGTGGTGACGTAGGGTTTTAGTCATCGTTGATGGAAGCGACAAGGAAAAATGATGACCAGGCAGTGATCGGGTAGAGATTTACAAATGGAAAATAATGTGGATCAGGCAAAAAATGGAGGAGATCTGGTGGTGTGACACAAGAGATGAAGGTTTAGATCCTCCAACAAAAGGATTCGTAACAATCACAGCCTGTAACACAAAATTTAAACCCTAATCCTGCAACACGGATACTTCAAACAGGTAATACAGAAACTACAATAGAAACGGATTAGCCAGGAAACTGAATGAAATCCAAAACAAATTGATACCAGTAGAGGCCTCATGTAGGCCATACTATTCCATATGGATCCGTATGGTATGGCCTGTGAATTTTTTTTTTGAATTTTTTCAAAAATTTCCAGTCACGAAAGATAGGCAAATTTACATTCAAAATTCATGGAATTGACATCCTGATTGCGATGGTGGGGTTAGTTTCTGCATAGGACACAACTTGCAATAGTTCACTACTAAATTTTTCAAAACTTGACAAAACTAGGGTTAGAAAATGAAAATTTTTGACAACAAAACCCTAGAAAAATGATTGATTAGATCCAAGCCACCGGGCGTACCAAATGAGATCGTAGAAAATTGACATGAAGGAAATGATGAGAAATGCAAATCAAATGCATGCAAACCTCATGTTGACTATGATCCATTGATAGGGTTGAGAGTGCTGCACCCAAAGCACTCTAGCTTTACCTAAAAGATTGATATGTTGATTGCTCGATTCTGCAACATAACAAGGATATGGAGATTGATAGATGAATGGATGGATGCAAGATAGGTGGATGAGAGATTGAGAGGAAAATTCGGTAGAGTAAGGATACTAGAAGAAGATTCCTTCATCAAATGGATCAAGAGAGGCTAGGTTTATAGGATATGGCTGATTGGATTGAACGGTTGTGATTGAGAGTTATGTTGGAGGATATGGATGGTCAAGATCGACTACGGTTGGATTAGGGTTTCCCTGACACAGAGCCACAGCAAGAAGCGTTCTACAATGGTGGAATTTGGTGGTTCTTGTTCTATCAGCAAGAGTTATTATATGTCATACCAACATGACCTATCCGCCAAACCAAAAACTATCGGCCACTCCAATACTGTTCATCCTAATGCCCATCTCACACCGATGAGTATGTCGTTAGTAATCACTTATCGACAAGATATCTCCTATCGGTATAGTCTAAACCTCACTGCCTGATGGTAGCTTTCCTGTTGACGAAACTTAAACTACTTTAGTCATTAGTTGCCTATCGGCAACATAATAGCTATCCGCCTAACTTTCCACCCCGTCTCCGATGCCGATTGTCACATCGAAGCTCCTAGTATTAGCCCCACCGTTGGTCAGACATCCCTCGTCGGTCTGACTTAAAACTCTTCCGTTGATACTCTCCTCACACCGATGCCTTTGGTGTATGCTATCATCAGTGGGACTTAACCCATCGGAGGACACCATAAATCTCACATCGACAATTGATGAACTTATTTCGATGACATATGCCAGCGGTCACCCTGATATATCCTCTCAGTGAGACCTTCACCGTCAGGCTAGCACAACTCCTTTTCGCCGATGCCTTACCTCACGCCGATACCTCTTTCATCGGTGACACTTTGTAGTCGTCACCCCAATCGGTGAAGGTGTCCCCTGTCGGCGCAATGTAGACTTTTCAACCTGATGGTTCTTCACACGCCGATGTCTCTGACCAACTGACGACTTGTCCACCTCAGCGATCATGTCTTTGACTCTTTCGTGGACTCTGTTGCATCTGCAAAAACTCAAATGTATAGCAAAGTAAAACCCTCGAAACTTCACAAGTTTCGCACAGAAAAGTCTAGGATCGGCCCGATCCACTATCTTAACACATTTGGCTTAGAATCTTATCCTTCAAACTGTAGCACATGAGGATGCTAGGTTTGCTCACTGCATGCAACATTTTGATCCCAAAACCATGAAATGTAAAAATAGAAAAATAGAAATGCAAACTAAACTACTATACATGTCCATTCCATCGATTCAGAGAATCAACGGGTGGAATGGGTGAATGATTCCATTCCAACTACAAAATAGGAAATACAATCATATAGATAAGTTGAAATTAGACAAATAATGCCAATGGGATCTTCTTTATTTCAATATTAGAAAATGCATACAAACATTTCAGTCCCACTGTATCACAGTGCTTTGTCCAATCTCCAAACACAATACCTCTATTTCTCTTATGCAATACTGAACTATCCAACCATCTCTCAATAAAACTAATCTAGGACATATATAGCTACTCCTCAAGAGTAGTACAGATCGATTCCCAGTGGCTGGGAGACTTCCAAGTGGCTGGGAGAGGACAGCTAAGAAAACAAACTATAACTGACTGCACATAACCCTAGATTGACCTAAAAACATAAGAATTGGTCACAATGGACCTTATTACATCATGAAGTCAACATACTATAAATAGACTTATGCTTTGTTTTGAAGGGGTGTTCCTGCACCATACTCCCCAGAAGAAGAAATCTCAAGTCCACTTGAGATGAGAGTAGATAGGTCTGCCCCATGTTGGTTGATTTGTTCTTTAGTCATCCATACTGCTTCTGAATCAGGTTTGCCCTACCAAGCCACCAAATATTCCAGATACTCTTTGTTCCTAGTCTTCTTAATCACTCTGGAATCCAAAATCTTCTGCAACTATGGTGGATCATGTTTTGGAATGTCATCAGCTGCTGTATCCTGTAGTAGTTCTTGTTCTTCATCTGGATTATGCTTGTATGGAGTTAAATCACACACATTGAATATAGGTGATAATCCAAGATCTGGAGGAAGTTGGATCTCATAAGCATTATGTCCACATTTTTTCAAAATCTGACATGGTCCAATCTTCCTTTTCATGAGTTTAGTATATTTACCTTTAGGAAGTCTTTCCTTTTTCAAATGAACCCATACCAAATCTCCAACACCAAACTGCACATCTTTCTTCTTTTTATCAGCATACTCCTTATACTTCAAGGTAGTTTGTTGGAGTTGGTTTTTGACCTGATCATGTACCTCTTTGATGGCTTCTGCAAAAGCTTCACCATCTGCACTAACTAAATCTCCTGTAGGTAGATCTCTCAGCTCCAATATACCTCATGGATGTATCCCATACACTATTTGAAAAGGTGATTTCCCTGTACTTCTATTGACAGTATCATTATAGGAAAACTCTGCCTGTGATAGGATATTATCCCACTTGTCTCCATGCTGTCTTGTCAAACATCTGAGTAAATTCCCTAAGGAACGATTGACCACTTCAGTCTGTCCATCTGTTTGAGGATGATATGCGGATGAAAAAGACAAATTTGTTCCAAGCTTCTTCCAAAGAGTCCTCCAAAAATGACCTATGAATTTCACATCTCTATTTGATACAATGCTCAAGGGTAGTCCATGTATTCTTACTGTTTCTTTGAAAAACAAATCTACAACATATGAAGCATCAGCAGTGGTTTTACATGGTAAGAAATGTGCCATTTTGTTGAATCTATCCACTACAACAAAAACACTGTCAAATCCTCTCCTTGTCCTTGGTAAACCCAAGACAAAATCCATACTGATACTTTCCCATGGTTTGGAAGGAATGGGTAATGGCTGATATAAACCTGCATTAGTTGATCTTCCTTTTGCCTTCTGACATATCACACATGTCTCTAAAAATTTTCTAACATCGGATTGTAACTTAGGCCAAAAATAATGTCTTCTAACAAGATCAAGAGTCTTATCCAAACCAAAATCTCCTGCCATAGCTCCACAATGTTTCTCTTTAATGATGTTCAACCTCATAGAACACCTTAGAATACACAACTGTCCACCTTTGAACAACAATCCATCCTGGATCAAAAATTTAGAGAACTCAACATGATATTTATCTCCAAAAGAAGTACATACCTGATATATCTCTCCAAAATCTTCATCATCATCATACATGGTCTTCAATGAATCAATGCCAACACTTTCCAACTGAATTTGGTTGACTGTTAGAGCTCTCCTGCTCAAAGCATCAGTGACCTTATTCTTGACTCCTTTCTTATGCTTCAATGTGAAAGTAAAAGTTTGCAAAATTTCCACCCATTTCATATGCCTATGATTCAGTTTTTCTTGGCTGTTTATGAAACTCAGAGCCTGATTATCTGTGAATACTATAAATTCTTTTGGCATCAAGTAATGCCTCCATTTCTTGAGTGACTGGACTAGGGCATACATTTCCAAATCATATGAGGAATACCTTTTTTAGAATCATTGAGCTTCTCACTGAAAAATGCAATTGGCTTGCCTTCTTGGCTGAGTACTGCGCCAATGGCCATGTGACTTGCATCACATTCTACCTGAAAGATTTTGTTAAAATCTGGTAGTGCAAGTATTGGCTGTTGTGCCACCTTCTTCTTCAATGTTTCAAAGGAATCATCTGCTTCCTTAGTCCAAACAAATCTGCACTTTTGTCCTCCTTTTATGGTATCGAGCATGGGTGCACAAATATGGCTAAACCCTCTTATAAAATTTCTGTAGAAGGTTGCTAACCCATGGAAACTTTTGACATCATTCATCATCCTAGGAGTTGGCCAAGATAATATGGCACTCACCTTCTCCTTATCCATTTGCAACTTGCCTTGTGAAATGACAAAACCTAAATATGTGATCTCCTTCTGCATGAACAAACACTTGTCCAAATTTATCATCAGCTGTTCTTCATGTAACCTCTTGAGAACCAAATCTATATGCCTGAGATGTTCTTGCTTAGTATTGTTAAAAATCAGAATGTCATCTAGATATACTATGACAAACTTTCCCATGAATTGTCTCAAAACCTCATTCATCAATCTCATAAAAGTACTAGGTGCATTAGATAAACCAAAAGGCATAACTTTCCACTCATACAACCCTTCGTTGGTTTTGAATGTTGTTTTCCATTCATCTCCTGGCCTAATTCTGATCTGATGATAACCACTCTTCAAGTCTATTTTTGTAAAATACTTAGCACCTCCCAAATAGTCAAGTAAATCCTCTATCCTAGGTATTGGAAACCTATACCTAATTGTGATCTTATTAATAGCCTTAGATCTGTGCAAAGCCTTCAAGTGCCTTCTTTCTTTGGTGCTAGTACAGCTGGTACTACACATGGGCTTAAACTTTTGCCAATCAGACTTGTGTCTAATAATTCCTCAATTTGCCTTGCTACTTCTGCATTCTGTTATGCAGTTAGCTTGTATGCTGCTTTGTTTGGAAGTGTAGATCCCAAAATTAGATCTATGTAATGGCTGACATCCCTTACAGGTGGTAGGTATCTTGGCATTCCATCAGAGATGATGCCTTTATACTTATCCAATAGCTCTTGGACAGCTGGGTCTATAAACCTCTGCTTCTTCTCTTCCTTGACTTCTTGTTGTTGTTCTTTAGTCACTGTCAGACATGGAATTAGAGCATATGCAACTGCACCTTCTGCTGCTATTTCTTTCATGAATTATTTTCCTTCTATCAGCATGACCTTCACCTCTTTTCCTTTTGATTTCTCCTCCTTCTCTGCCAATGAGATTAACTCTGTCACCATACCATCTTTGGTGATTGTATAGGTGTTCCAAATAAGAGATGGCAAGCATCCATCTTGGTGATATCAAACAACAACTTATCTTTATATGCTCCAATCTGAAAGTCTACCCAAGCTTGTTCTTCTACAACAGTTTACTGACCTTGGGTAAGCCATGAGACCTTATATGGGGATGGGTGAGGTAATCTTCTAAGCTTAAGCTTTGTTACCATTTCATCAGATACAAAATTTTTAGTAGAACCAGAATCAATTAGAACTTTACATACCTTTCCTCCTGCCTTGCAATTAGTTCTGAAAAGAGACTTCCTTTGTGGGGGTTCTTTGTCAGGTACCTTCATGATAGTCATTGTTCTCCTCATCATCAGAGATTCTCCACTTTCTGGATATCCATAATTGTTAGGAGCATTCACACTTTGAAAAGTGTTTAAGCTTGTTGTACTTTGACTATCAGGTTCTTGGATCAGATTTGTTCTCCTTTCTCCTGTTGAGCTTGTTGTCTTTTCTAGACATCTACTGGCTATATGACCTTCTTGATTACAGTTATAACATTTGATAGATCCTCTACCTTGGGATCTTCCTCTGAAAGGTCTTCTGCCTCTAAAGTTTCCTTGCTGATTGTAACTTCCTCTCTGGTTTTGACTGTTATCTCCCTTGCTATTGTCATGGCTGGATTCTCGTTGATATCCAAATCCATGTCCTCTGCCTCTGAAAGGACCTCTTCCACCTCTTTGTTTTTTCCTCTTCCCCTATTGTTCTTTTCTTGTCTTCTCTTTAACTTCTCTTCCACTTTCAATGCCAACTGAAAACATTTATGGACTGTATCTAGGTTATGCAGATTCAAATCTTCCTGAATGCTGAACCTCAATCCATTAAGGTATCTGGCTACCTTTTCTTCCTCATTCTCTTTCACCTTTGTCTTGACACAAAGCTTCATGAACTCTTCTGTATATGAGATGACATCTAGCTCCTTTTGCTTCAAATTTTGTTTCCTCTTATGCAATTGGATGTTGTAATCCAATGGAACATAGGCTTCTTTCACTAAAGCCATCATCTTCTTCCACGTAGCAACTCTACGCTTTCCTTCTTGTACTCTATCATCTTGGACAAAATTCCACCAAGTTAATGCAGCCTCTTTCATTTTTGATTGGGCTATCTTTACCCTCTGGTGTTCTGGTATCTCCTCTGTCTCAAAGAAATTGTTTAAGGAGTCTATCCACTCCATCACTGAATCAGGATCCATCTTTCCTGTAAACACTGGCAAATCAAGTTTCACATCCATGGTTCTCCTCTCCATGGATTTGATGGCATTAATCAAGGGTCTCTGGTCTTCGTGAACATCTACCTCTTCCTGCCTAGGAATTTCCTCTTCATCCCTATCTTCTTCTTTACCAGAACCTACTCTATCCCTCAACTTCTCCAACTCATCTTTTAATGCCTGATTCTGAGCCTTCACAGCAATGCTCTCTAAAATCTGCTTCTTTACCAGAACTGCCAACTTAGCGTTGGTCATCTTTGCTGGGAACTTTGATGTTCCTTCTTCATTCGACATCTTACTGTCTTTCTTTATCTTCCCAGAAGATACTCCTTTGCTCTGATACCACTATGACGTAGAGCCACAGCCAGAAGCATTCTACAATGGTGGAATTTGGTGGTTCTTGTTCTATCAGCAAGAGTTATTATATGTCATACCGACATGACCTATCAGCCAGACTAAAAACTATCGGCCACTCCAATACAGTTCATCCTGATGCCCGTCTCACACCGATGAGTGTGTTATTAGTAATCACTTATCGGTAAGATATCTTCTATTGGTATAGTCTAAACCTCATTGCTTGATGGTAGCTTTCCTACTGATGAAACTTAAACTACTTTAGTCATTAGTTGCCTATTGGCAACATAATAGCTATCGGCCTAACTTTCCACCTCATCTCTGATGCCGATTGTCACATCGAAGCTCCTAGTATTAGCCCCACCATCGGTCAGACATCCCTCATCGGTTTGACTTAAAACTCTTCCACCGATACTCTCCTCACACTGATGCCTTTGGTGTATGCTATCATCAGTGGAACTTAACCCATTGAAGGACACCATAAATCTCACACTGACAACCGATGAACTTATTTCAGTGACATATGCCAGCGGTCACCCTGATATATCCTCTCGGTGAGACCTTCATTGTCAAGCTAGCACAACTCCTTTTTGCCAATGCCTTACCTCACGCCGATACCTATTTCATCGGTGACACTTTGTAGTCGTCACCCCGATCGGTGAAGGTGTCCCCTGTCGGTGCAATGTAGACTTTTCAACCCGATGTTTCTTCACACACCAATGTCTCTGACCAACCGATGACTTGTCCACCTCAGTGATCATGTCTTTGACTCTATCGTAGACTTTGTTGCATTTGTGAAAACTCAAATGTATAGCAAAGTAAAACCCTTGAAACTTCACAAGTTTCGCACAGAAAAGTCTAAGATCGGCTCGATCCACTATCTTAATACATTCGGATTAGAATCTTATCCTTCGAACCCTAGCACATGAGGATGCTAGGTTTTCTCACTGCATGCAACATTTTGATCCCAAAACCATGAAATGTAAAAATAGAAAAACAGAAATGCAAACTAAACTACTGTACATGTCCATTCCACCGATTCAGAGAATCAACTGATGGAATGGGTGAATGATTCCATCCCAACTACAAAATAGGAAATACGATCATACAGATAAGTTAAAATTAGATAGATAACACTAATGGGATCTTCTTTATTTCAATATCAGAAAATGCATACAAACATTTCAGTCCCACTGTATCATAGTGCTTTGTGCAATCTCCAAACACAATACCTCTGTTTCTCCTATGCAATACTAAACTATCCAACCATCTCTCAATAAAACTAATCTAGGACATATATAGCTACTCCTCAAGAGTAGTACAGATTGATTCCCAGCGGCTGGGAGACTTCCAAGATGCTGGGAGAGGATAGCTAAGAAAACAAACTATAACCGACTTCACATAACCCTAGATTGACTTAAAAACATAAGAATTGGTCCCAATGGACCTTATTACATCATGAAGTCAACATACTATAAATAGACTTATGCTCTATTTTGAAGGGGTGCTCCTGCACCATTCCCACTCAAAGAGGGATTGTAGTCACATGACAAGTGTGCGATGGAGAATAAAGGGAATCTAATTCAAATTTGAATTAGTTTGACATGTGAAGGCCTATTAAGTGTGTTAGGTCTCAAAAATGCAGGTTGCTAATCCTAAGAGGATGCCAGGCTCTATGCTTAGATTCACAATGTTTTTGAACTAACTTAACGAAATCAACTTTTAGGGTTTGATGATTTCCTACACTTTAGGTCCTGCTACACCTCGGTGGGTGAATGTTGGAATTTTAAAGCAGATTGAATGCAACTATTTTGACTAAGAAAATGGATCTACCTACAATGGCAAATGGTGTATTATAGATGAAAGCTTTCTAACTAATTCTACTCCTAATACTAAGATCTAAAATGTAATTGTTTGGATAAGATTTTGTGGAATCCTAGAGTGGAATTGGTATGATCAGTGCCTATTTCTATTGGGGTAATGGAGTCAAGGTGTATATGATATATGATTTACTTATTGGTTACAATTCTGATTGTTTGGCACTTGTGTTTGTTTATACCTTGTATAAACGTGCAAGAATGTGACTGACAGACTCTACTTATTGATCCACTCAATCCTACCAGATTACTGTGACTTATTGAAAGGATTTTAATCCTTGCTTGAAGGAACCAATCAACAGAATGACACAATGACAACAAGTGTGTATTGACAAATGGAGTTGATGCTCAATTTGAATAACAAGACAATATCAAGTTGGAGACAGTATGGCAATCTTGTCAATTATCGGGCTGCTCTTACCTATCCAAATGTTACTTCCAAGTTACTATAATCAATCAAAAGGATTTTATATCTTTAATGGAAACCAATTAATTTGATTACATGAAAACAACACGTGTGTCTCGATGAAACTGAAATATCAACTTGGAAACTCAGGTTCAAATAACAGAGAAATAACAATGTGGAGACAGCCAAATAATTGCTTAGCTCAACAAACAATAGACACCAATATTAAATCATTAATTTATGCATTTTTCTCCATTATATAATTTCAAAAGATTTTACAATGTAGAACATAATGTTTTATTTTGGCAACTGGTCAATCCATCCAGTTATCTAACTGATGTTTTTCTAATCTACTGATGATTCCTCTTTTGCTTCTCCACAACTGATCATATATACTTTCGTACTTTAGGGTTGTAACCATTTATCTTCATCTGGTGCAACTTTTGGCTTGTCGTGAAGGATAATAGTGTGGTTTGAATGTTTTATGAAACATTAGCATTTTGTACTTTAAATATTCAATTATCTTTCTTCATCCACTAAACAATTTTGTTAAAAATAAAATATTGATTTCTTTTGGTAATCTCACTTTTGTAATTTTCTTGTGTGTAATTTCACCCCTAAAGCATCCTTTGAATGGTAATAACTAACCACCTTAACAATTTCTTTGCTCACTTAATTCTCAGAGTAAAAATGTTTTACCCATCAGGAAAACATTTTGCAGTTGTAGCATTGGAATAATACCCCTCATTAGGGTTTGTCAATAGTGTGTCTTCATTCTACGTATATTCCATTCTTTATTAAACATTAATCTTCCTGACCTCCCTTTATATTCTTGCAAAAATAATAATTATTATTTCTCTTTTACTCGCAGTATCCATATTCATACTTACCTTTGTTGAAAATACTCTACCCTCTGTTGTATGTACTCCCACGTGATCAAAATCTTTTTAGGTAGAGTAATTATCCGCACTTCTATTGGAAATCAAATTCATAAAATTTTTCATTCTGCATATTTACTTTTTAATAGCTTCTCCTCATCAGAGTAACACATATAATCAGCCAGATTTGAAGAATTTCCTAAGATAGTATATCTCTTGCCGAAACTGGGTCCATTGGCATGATTTTTGAGATCGGCACATTTAAAACTTTTCACTCCGACTTTATTTGTTTTGCCGATGACTTTTTGACTTTATCACCTCTCAAATATAAGTATTGATTATTCCATTGGTATAACATAAACCATTGTTGTAAAATTAACAAGCTCTCCTTATGCTTTTGGTCTCCCCGATGGATTTTTTAGGGTTTTTTGCTGTGCGTTTCAACTGTGTACTTTCTGGCACAATTGCAAGGACTCTGACGAGGGTTATGGGTTCTAGTTTTACATCTGCTATATGCATTTACTTGAGAGTTTCTGGTGCACTTTCAATAAACCCATTTTGTGATTGTCGTGAAATCATGGCATATGAGACCATATTTCTCTGAGTATTTTAGACTTGCCAAACAGTTCGCAAGCTATTTACATTTTGCATAAACATCTTTCAGAGCATTTCAAATAATAATATCAGATGAAAGCCACTATTTCATTATGCTCTGAGCAATGTTTACAATCAATTCCATAGCTTTCCTTTAATGCCTTTTTGTAAGCTCTCTATCGAAGATCTCAATCAAATTTGTGATTGCAAATTGGATTTGGGACTCATAATTTGTAGTTTGTTGCAGCACACATAAGCTAAAATGGATACTTCTCAGAAGGAACATGGCACCATAATCCTAAACAATATTTTATTTTCTTTCCTTACCACTCACTTTCTCTTTTAATGCACTATGGCATGGGATAGGGGTATGCTGGGAGAGGCGATAGGAGTTGGAAGCACACCTACCAATTTTATTTGCTTGAAAGTTTCTAAAGCCTTTTCAACAAATCCATTTCGTGAACATCTTGCACTCACTGCACTCCATGAGATTATATCTCTTTGAGGCATTTTACGGAACAATTCATATGCCACAATTATGCTTCCACATTTGATATTCTTATTTACTGATGGTATCTCTAAAAACGTCAGGTTTGAACCCATCTGATCTATGTGACAACTATTTCTCCCAATGCTTAAGGATACCCTCAAACTCTTGTTCAGTCAAGTGCTCACCACCATGCTTTTGTTGCTCTACTCTGATACCAATGGAGATTGAAGATTTTGTATGTTGTGTCTTCCCATTTAGAAAAAGACAATTTACAACATGTTGTCACTGCTCTAAGACTGACACGTCATCCACCATATTCACATTGCCATTTTCACAAGCATACCAGATAAATAGATCATTCCAACTTATATAGTCATTTCTTGATCTAGTTGCAAATTTATTGACTGATTTTAATGAATCTGAATTTTCTGTGCTGTTGTTCCATGGAGAAATTTTGCCATATAACACTTACATTGACCCTTCCCTCAAGTCTTTTTGCTGAATAATGACCCATTCCCTGCTCGACAAATTACAGTCCACAACAACTTTTAACAATTTGAAAGCATTCTCACTGTTACATGAGCATAGGTTTGGTATGCTATTGCATTTGTATGTTCCATTGATAGGCTGGTTAATTTTTACTCTTTCATGATTTGAAGCTTCAATGAATGCCATTGGAACCACGTTGGTTGTTAGAAGTATTATCCACAAGATTCAGTCTTTCTAGAATTACCTTTTCCTTCTCTGTATGTCCCTCATGAGACTAGAATGAGATATATTTACTGGCATAGTTCAGTATGGCAGACATAGTCATGAATGCCTCAACACATATTATCGCAGAATTGGTGTCTACTCGGGTTACTTTATCCCTGAACATAATCCTGCTTGTGCAAATCTAATCGAACTCTGAAGCATATACATTATTGTCCTTGCAGCATTTTGTGTGCTCATGAGGTTAAAAAATGAAATGGGTTTTCATCAAAATCCTCTTTTTGGCACTTTGTATTGTGAGCAAAATAGGTTAAATGGCCTCCGAAATTGCCTTGGAAAACTGATCATAACTTCTCCCGGAGCCACAAAAATGTAACAACATGTTGAGTTATGATAGGGGAGTATGGTCGTCAGATGGATTGGCATGAAGTTATTAGGACTAAAAGCTACTCGCAATCAAAGTAGCTCACTTGGCATGTTTTGCACCTATTTAAACTCAATTGAAACCTATCATCCTGCCTCTTTGGAAAAATATCAAATCTGCTATTGAGAAGATGCCATCCTAGGGATTAGTTCATTTAGGTTACGTGAACATGTATGCAAAAGGGTTTTTCTTCACTCTTCTTCCCTTGGAAAATATCAGGTGCCAAAGTCAACTTCTTTGAAGCTGTCTGGGAATGTAGTCACGAAACTGTGTAAAACCCATTTGGATTTGGTTTTGAAAAAATATCAAACGAAGTGCTGGGATCTTGAGAATTGGCATGAAGATACATTAATATAGGAAGAATTCAAGACACCAACTGGTTTGTCATGAATATGACCCAATTTCTAGATATTAGGTTCCAAAGTGAACCACTTGAAAACTGCACCTGTCAAAACCTGATTTGAGCTCATCAACTTGCAATTTTGAAAGACCATTAAATCTCCTCCTTGAAAAGTTATAACTGGAGAGTTTGGTTCATTTAGGCTTGATGAGTGTGTGTGTAAGAGGATTCTTCACCATCCATCTTCTGTCATGAAATGTTAAGGGCCAAAGTTGACCTCTCCGCAACTTTCTGGAAATGCAGATATGGAAACTAAACTTTTTACATTTGCTTTTGATTTTGAAAAAATAGCAAACGAGATGTTGGGGTCCCAAAAACTGGCATGAAAGTACATTATCATGAGGGGAATATGGAACACTAATTAGTTTGTTAGGATCATCATTTGGATGCTAGATATCAACCTCCAAAGTTGGCTTCTTAGTCTGATTTCACATTACTCAAGTAACAAACCTTACCAGAACCCTCCAACTTGGTTCTTCAAAACTTGGTCAAAATTGATCATAGGAGGCTGAAATCAGGAATGATCACTTACATATGGTAGACAAACGTGTTTGTAAAGTGATTTTGCATGAAGACGAACTGGCTCCAAATTATAATGCTTCAAAGTAGGCCACTTGAGCATATTGTGTAGGTGTATCTATGAGTGTTGAAATTGATTTTTTCATATGGGAACCTAAAATTTTGCAAAAATTGGTATGAAATTTTAGGTCCCAACAAAGTGGAAGATGGAGACATGTGACATGTGTCACAATGTGATGATAGGTGAGGCAATAATTCAAATTTTTAATTTGAATTATGTGAGACATGTGAAGGGGTATTATTAACTAAACAAATGGGATTTATTTATTTAATTGGAATGTGATCAAGTGGGATTAATTAAAAAAAGTGGGTTTATTTCATTAATTAGGAAGATGATTAAGATGGGATGAACTAGGACCTAGGGATAAATGAGATTAAGTGGGATGAGGTTAGATGAACTAGGATGAACTAGGACCTAGGGGAACATATACAAGTTCATGTCGACAATGTAACTAGGACCGAGGGCAAAGACATACAAGGTCATGTGTAAACACAACCTAGATAATTTTTAGTGTCTATAGAATGATATATAGGTTCTTGTTGATGCAATGCAAGGGTTCAAACTCAATCTAATGGAGGCATATTTCACAACAATGGGCTCAAATAAGCAACTTCCACAAGTTTCACAAGCAACTTTCTTAATATCAACTTCTAGTTTTCAGTCTCTTAGACCCAAACAAGGGAACTCACCATCTTCAAACTCCTTAGGAACTCTATATCCCTCAAATAACTCATTATCAAGGCTTTCATGCATCAATCAATGACTATTTCTTCCCAAGCTGTCTTTAATGCTAGTAACCCTCCAAACAAGGACTTTCAACATATCTTGCAATAACAACTTCAAACCCATGAAAGAACTATCTTTTCAAATACCCATTAAGGTGTTCTTTAACATACCTCAAAATCACATACCTTTGTTTTGTAACATCATCACTTAACATTGACTGGTACACTGAACAAAGGGGCAATTAGCCCTATTTTCCAAATCAACCAAAAGGTGATCTCTCCTCCAATCAAAATTTTCTACTCCAATGTTCTTGGTAGGTCTCAAATGGCCTGAATTCACCAACTTTTATCAATTAAAACAACCATAGGTTCACTAAATCACAAACCCTTCCTTATGCCTTGTAGCCCTCTAACTAGGAACAATCTTTCACAACTTTCAAGAGAGTCCACCAATTACTACTATGAGAGCATATATACATACCTTTTTTGGGCCTTCTAATACATATTTGAAATTCAGTATAGTGTTCTTTGAAACAACAGACTCAAAAAGTGACTGTTCCAGTTTCCTAATGGGCCTAATTAGGCTAGTTCAAGAGAGGGTTTATTGATTTTCTATATCCCAAGTTTCAAAACTCTTCACTAACTCTTCAAAAATGTCAAATAAAGCCTACACATGCTTCACAATCCTTCACACAACCCTAACTCATGCCTTTTATGAAATTTTTAACTTGAAACCATCATTTTGTTTACAAAACTACAAATGAGGGTTACAAACTATTTTTGGGAAAAACCTTATAACTTTCTTCAAAATTGATAAAAATGACTCAAACCAAATGAAAAACAAAGTTAATGCATGTCACTATCCAAATCAATACATTTTAGGACATGACAGTACAGTATGGAGCCTTACTATGCACTATAACAACAAATTTACCAGTAATTTCTAAGAAAAATAGGGGTTTATTCATGATTTTCAAATATACACTCCTCTCCAACTTCAATAGAACTTCATCTCCTATGATTCAAGCCTCTTCAAGGCATATTTTATTTATTTTTTCTTAGAAAACAACTGACTCAACAAACAAAACTAACCTTTGAATGGCATGACTGTTCAACTTCCCACAATTTGCATTTTTGCATTTCAAACATGACAAGATATCAAAGATATTGACAACTTTAATAAAATGACCCTCTAAGATCCTAGTTACATTCTAGATGGTCTTTTTAGACCTTATTGAGTGACAAAATAAGACACAAACACCCAAACATATCACAAGACCAAAATTGACCATATTTACAAGTTTCTGTTAGATCTAGGGCACACAACTGAGAGGGGGGGTGAATCAGTTGTACAAAAACTTGCTCTACTTCAAACACTTGATTCTTCTTTGTTAGTTAATAGCATATTAGTTAACCATTCATGAATGCATGAAGCATAAACACCAGAGGAGATAAACATCAACACATTAGACACCAAGATTTTGACGTGGAAAACCCGGTCAAGGGAAAAACCACAGGGTGATTAACCCAAGGATTATTCTTTGTTAGAAGAATAAGAAAAATAGATGGCACATGCCAATTAGGGCTCACTACCCGAGCACACTGCTCACAAGGAGGCACACTGCCTACAAGAGACACACTGTCTACAAGATCATAAGTATTACAAACTTGAACTAGAAATTGACATCTTTACCATGTCTGGATCAGTTCCATTTAAGCTCGAGACACTCCTGCTCTGCCTTTCACTCTTTCGCTATACCACTCTCATCTGCTCCCTGACACACTACGAAATGGATTCATAAACCTTTATTTATACAAGGCATCGACTTAGGAACAATCATCTAAGTCGGCAATCATCCACAAGAACATTCGCAAGATGAATAACTCATCCAGTCAGCCACCACAAGAACATTCGCAAGATGAATAACTCATCCGGTCGGCTAGTCTGAACAAGAACATCTTCATCCAGAAGTATATCTCCAATTCTAGGCTCTAACACTAATGTGGACCGACAACACAACCTCAACATGATCCAAGAACCTTCACAGGCTTGCCTGAATGACCAGGTACATCTGCACTTCCTCTACTTATTAGAATCTCTTCTCTTCTTCATCTGAAACTTCAAGAACACAGTCTATCGCCACTGTCATACTGAAAAAGGTGCTTTCGGACCTCCAAACTATGTACAAATCAAGATGACACATCACAAGGACATCCCAAACACTCCTTCCAATCTGCAGAATAGGACAATGCACTTCCGGATCTCACAGGACCTTTTTGTAACACTCTGTCACTCCGGAGCATCTCCCGGAACTAGTTCTACTTGATAGATCATAACTTCTTTAGATCTTCATGCGGACCTTTGAAATCTTAACTGGAACATCTTAAGAGACATGTCTACAAACCCTTTAATCCGCATCCTCTGATACTTAACCTGTTGAGTACTTTTGCCTTCTTCTCATCACTGTTCTTCACTGTTCCTGATTGAGACTGATTTCCTTAATAACCTCAGCACACAGTTCATCCAATCCTTCCTATCAATGCAATATGAGTATGTTGACATCAATGACAACACTGGTTAACCTCATACTTGCAACAATCTCCCCCTTTGTCATTGATGGCAACATATGATGTGAAAAACCATCAAGACGAGAACTTCTCTTTTCTGTCACAGCTCCCCCTATTAGCAACAACTCTTCACATGTATTCTCTTCCTTTACTGCTCCCCCTTTGATCATCAACCACTTGTTTTTCACACGTCTTCTCTCCCCCTTTGACATCAATGGCAAAGGGCTCATACTTGTAATTCTAACACATCAGAATCATACCAGTTGCTCCCCCTTAGTAGTAGCTCCCCATCATAAATCCAGATCACAAGATATGATTGTGATACCCACCGGACTATGCACATCAGTGCATCCTAGTTCATCACCGGAGGGGCCATGACCCCTAACTTCTCCTTGAGATACTCAAAAGAGTCCTTGGAAAGAGGTTTAGGAAAAATATCTGCAATTTGATCCTTGGAGGGTACATACTCCAATTTGACTTCATCCTTGTTCACTTGTTCTCTTAGAAAGTGAAACTTGATAGATATGTGCTTGGTCTTAGAATGTAACACCGGATTTTTAGAAATGTTTATTGCACTTAAATTATCACAGAAGATTGTGATAGGCTCCTCATATTCTACTTTAATGTCTCTTAGCATCTGCTTCATCCATAGGATTTGAGTGCAACTACCTACTACTACAATGTATTCTGCTTCAGTTGTAGACACGGATATTGCCTCTTGTTTCTTGCTTCACCAAGAAACCAACCTTTTTCCCAAAAAGAATGCTCCTCCACTTGTACTCTTCCTATCATCCACATCTCCTGCCCAATCTACATCTGTATACGCATGAAGAGAGAAATCATGATCTCTAGGGTACCATAGACCATACTCAACTATCCCTTTTAGATATCTAAAAATCCTCTTGATTGCTATAACATGAGATTCTCTAGGATCAGCCTAGAATCTTGCCACAAGACCAACAACCTGCATTATATCTGGTCTAGTCTGAGTGAGATACAATAATCCTCCAATAATTGATCTGTACTTGGTCTGATCTATCTTAGGAGAGTCATCATCTTTGCTCAACTTGCATCCGGTTGCCATAGGAGTGTTCATTGGCTTTGAATCTTCCATTCTGAATTTCCTTAACAATTCTTTTAGATATTTGGTCTGAGAGATAAAGATGCCTTTCTTTGTCTGAGTAATTTGTAGACCCAAGAAGAAATTCATTTCACCAAGCATTGACATTTCAAACTCACTTTTCATTTGAATTGCAAAGGTTTTACACATACTATCTTTTCCTCCAAAGATGATATCATCAACAAATACTTCAACAATCAAGATGTTTTCATTATCTATTTGGAAATATAGATTACTATCAGCAGTACCTTTGTTGAAACCAATTTGCACAAGATGCTTATCCAACCTTTCATACCATGCTCTTGGGGCTTGCTTCAATCCATACAGTGCTTTCTTCAACTTGCAGACCATATCATCATGATCAAACAATTGAAATCCATCCGGTTGTTCAATGTATACTTCTTCCAAATCACCATTTAGGAAGGTAGACTTGACATCCATCTGATATACCTTGAAGTCTTTGAAGGCAACAAATGCAAGAAATAATCTGACTACTTCAATTCTTGCCATCGGAGCAAAGGTTTCTTCAAAATCAATTCCTTCTATTTGAGAGTAGCCTTTGCAGACCAATCTGGCTTTGTTTCTGATTACTTCACCAACTTCATTTAGTTTGTTCCGGAAGACCCATTTGGTTCCAATCACATTTTTGTTTCTAGGTCTGGGAACAAGATCCCAAGTGTGATTTTTCTCAATTTGCATCAACTCTTCCTCCATTGCTTTGGTCCAATTTTCATCACTGCAGGCTTCATTTATTGTCTTGGGTTCAATCTTTGAAATCAGACAGTATTCATCTGAATTTTGAGCAATTTTCCTCCTTGTTTGTATCCCTTTGCTCTTGTCACCTATGATCTAATCTTCAGAGTGGTTTAGAGTTACATACCTTGGAACTTTGGGAGTTTCTTGCACTACTATTTCTTGATCAGGTTCATTCAGACAAACCTCTTCTTCCTGATTTACCGGATCAGTCTGAATTTGACTTTCAGAGGAGGATTGAGCTCCTTGCACCAGAGAACCATTCTGATCATCTTCATCATATTCATAAAACATTGAGGGCTTCTCAATTCCTTCATCAACCTTCACATTTATACTTTCTATCATCTTTCTCAGTCTCTTATTGTAACACCAGTATGCTTTGCTTTGAGTGGAGTAACCCAAGAAGATTCCTTCATCACTTCTAGCATCAAACTTTCCTAGATCTTCATCTCTTTTAATGTAACATTTGCTACCAAATACTCTAAAATATCTCACAGTAGGAGTTATACCAAACCAAAGCTCATAAGGAGTCTTACTGGTATTGCTTCTGATTTGAACTCGATTGAGAGTATAGACTGCAGTGCTGACAACTTCTCTCCAAAACATCTGAGGAACATTTGCTTCCATCATCATTATCCTGGATGCTTCCTGGATGGTCCGGTTCTTTCTCTCAACTACTCCATTCTACTGTGGAGTCCTAGGAGCAGACAACTTTCTCTTTATACCATGCTTCTCACAAAAGTCTATGAATTGACCAGATGTGAATTCACCACCTCTATCAGACCTCAGACATTTCAGTTTCAATCCGGTTTGATTCTCTACCATAGCCTTGAAGATTTTGAACTACTCAAAGGCTTCTGATTTCTCTTTTAGAAAGGTAACCCACATCATTCAAGAATGGTCATCAATCAGTAACATGAAATATCTATCACCTTGCATACTCTTGATTCTTGTCGGACCACATAGATCAGTATGAACTAATTCCAATAATCCGATAGAGGACTGATCCTTGCTTTTGAAAGAGACTCTGCTCTGTTTACCTAGCTGACATTCTTTGCACAAACTATTTGTAGGTTTCACCAATTTTGGAAGATCTCTTATAGCCTGAGTATTGCTTATCTTGATGATGTTATCAAAATTCACATGACACATCCTTCTATGCCATAACCAACTCTAATCAACTTGAACAAAAAAACAACTTTTATTAGAACCAACTAGATGGAAGATATTACCTTTTGTTTGAGTACCGGATGCAATCGCAGTTTCAGAGCTTTCAAAGATTCTCCATCTTCCATTCTTGAACCGGAGATCATAACCTTTGTCTACCAACTGACCAACACTGAGAAGATTGTGCTTCAATCCTTCAACATACAGTGCATTACCATTTTTGCTCTTTCCACCAAAAGAAATAGTTCCCCTACCTCTGATTCTACTAGCAGAATTATCACCAAACTTTACAATTCCTCCTTCATACCTTTCCAAGTCTAGGAACTTGTCTTTGTCACCTGTCATATGATGAGAGCATCCACTATCAATAACCCAATCATTCTTTTCTTCAACTTGGGCAGCTAAAGCTTTTTCTACAACCTTAAGATTGATAGATTCAGAGGATATTGGATCTTCTTCCTTGATGGCAATAAACACCCATTCATTTTCGGATTTGTTTCCTATTTCTGATTCATCATCTGTTACTCCTTCATTATCATCTTCTTCATGAACATAATAACAGTTCTTTTGGAACCTTTGTCTGTTAGAATTTGACCTTGCAGATCTTTCCGGACATCTTGAAGCAAAATGACCAATCTTATTGCAGTTGAAGCACTTAAAGGGTAATTTTCCTTCATACTTACCGAATCCTCTTGGCAGTCTCTTTGCAATGAGGGCTTCAAGATGAGTTGTTTCTGCTTCTTCCTCTTCCATGTCTTTCCTTGCTTGATCATACCATGACACCTTCCTTGAAGAGTTTTCTCTTGGATCAAATCTTTGTTTGCCTTTCACATAGGCACTGGCTTTGAATGCAGATTCAGTCTTGGGGGGATCATCTCCAAACTCGGTCATTTCAAATGCAGCCAGTTTGCTAGCCAATTGCTCTCTTGTGACAATTGTATGGGCTCTGAATTCATCAATGGCAGCAACTTTGATTTTGTAGGCAGCAGGAAGGGATTTGAGAATTTTGCAAAAAAATCTCATTTTCATCCAGAACTCCACCAGCATTCCTAATTCCACACACCAGCTCATTTACTCTTGGCATAAAGGTAGTAATATTTTCATCATCTCTCATCTTCAATCTTTCAAATTTCCCTTTGAGACTTTGCAACCTTGCACTCTTAACAAACTCATCTCCTTCATGTAGAAGTTCCAGTTTAACCTAGATCTCATAGGCAGTTGGTAGGTCAATAACATTTGAGAGTTCTGAGTCAGTCAATGCGCTTAGAAGAGCTTCTTTGGTCCGTAGATTATTTTCAGCATCTGTGATTTCATTTAGAGTTGTCGGACCACCATGTGGAGGTACATATGCTTTTGTGACCATGGCCAAGTATGCTTTTCCCATACACTCCAAGTGACATTTCATGTGACCTTTCCAGAGAGAGAAGTTGGTTACATCAAACTTCAGACTGTCCTTCTTGTATGACAACATCCTGGATCTTCCTCAAGCGGTTAAGCTCTTTTTAGAGGAATTTAGCTCTGATACCAATTGTTAGATCTAGGGCACACAACTGAGAGGGGGGGTGAATCAATTGTACAAAAACTTACTCTACTTCAAACACTTGATTCTTCTTTGTTAGTTAATAGCATATCAGTTAACCATTCATGAAAGCATGAAGCATAAACACCAGAGCAGATAAACATCAACACATTAGACACCAAGATTTTGACGTGGAAAACCCAGTCAAGGGAAAAACCATGTGGTGATTAACCCAAGGATTATTCTCTGTTAAAAGAATAAGAAAAATAGATGGCACATGCCAATTAGGGCTCACTGCCTGAGCACACTGCCTACAAGAGACACACTGTCTAGAAGATCATAAGTATTACAAATTTGAACTAGAGATTGACATCTTTACCATGTTTGGATCAGTTCCATTTAAGCCCAAGACACTCCTGCTCTGTCTTTCGCTCTTTCGCTATACCACTCTCATCCGCTCCCTGACACACTGCGAAATGGATTCACAAACCTTTATTTATACAAGGTATCAACTTAGGAACAATCATCTAAGTCAGCAATCATCCACAAGAACATTCGCAAGATGAATAACTCATCCGGTCGGCCACCACAAGAACATTCGCAAGATGAATAACTCATCCGGTCGGCCAGTCTGAACAAGAACATCTTCATCTGGAAGTATATCTCCAATTCTAGGCTCTAACACTAATGCGGACCGACAACACAACCTCAACATGATCCAAGAACCTTCACAGGCTTGCCTGAATGACCAGGTACATCCGTACTTCATCTACTTATTAGAATCTCTTCTCTTCTTCATCTGGAACTTCAAGAACATAGTCTATCACCACTGTCATATTGAAAAAGGTGCTTCTGGACCTCCAAACTATGTACAAATCAAGATGACACATCACAAGGACATCCCAAACACTCCTTCCAATCCGTAGAATAGGACAATGCACTTCCGGATCTCACTGGACCTTTTTGTGACACTCTGTCACTCCGGAGCATCTCCCGGAACCAGTTCTACTTGATAGATCATAACTTCTTCAGATCTTCATGCGGACCTCTGAAATCTTAACTCGAACATCTTAAGACACATGTCTACAAACCCTTTAATTTGCATCCTCTGATCCTCAACCTGTTGAGTACTTTTGCCTTCTTCTCATCACTGTTCTTCACTGTTCCTGATTGAGATTGATTTCCTTAATAACCTCAGCACACAGTTCATCCAATCCTTCTTATCAATGCAATATGAGTATGTTGACATCAATGACAACACTGGTTAACCTCATACTTGCAACAGTTTCAACATGGTGCCCCTACACCACTTGTACCATTGCCTGAAGGACGAAAACCTGTTGGTTGCAAATGGATGTTTAAGAAAAAAATTGGTTCTGATGGAGGTATTAAGAAGTACAAAGCAAGGTTGGTTGTGAAAGGTTACTCTCAAGTTGAGGATGTTGATTATGGTGAGATATTTTCTCTTGTTGCAAAAATGACATCCATTAGATTTTGCTTTCTATTGCTGCTGCTTATGATTTAGAGGTTGAGCAAATAGATGTGAAAACTGCTTTCCTTCATGGTGACTTGGAGGAGGATATTTATATGACACATCTAGAGCACTACGTGGTGAAAGGTAAAGGTAATTTGGTTTGAAAATTGAAGAAATTTTTGTATGGCCTAAAACAAAGTCCTAAGATGTGGTGTTAGAAATTTAATACATATGTGTTGAGTTTGGGATTTGAGCATTCTAAATTAGATCATTGTGTTTATTATAAAACTAATGGTGATCATTTCCTATTTATTTCATTATATGTTGATGATATGTTATTTATTGGTAAAGGGAAAGGTATGATTTCAGAATTGAAATCTCAAATTGCTGTTAAATTTGAAATGAAAGACCTTGGTGTAGCTAAACACATTCTTGGGATGGAAATTATAAGAGATAGATTGAACATAAAGCTATGGATTGGCCAAAGTAAGTATATCAATTCAATTTTATAGAGGTTTAACATGCAGGACTGTAGACCATTGTATGTTCCCTTTTTAGTTGGAACAAAGTTATCTATTTCAGATTGTCCAACATCTCCATCAGAGATGGAAGAGATGAGAAGAGTGCCTTACTAGAGTGCATTTGGAAGTTTTATGTATGCTATGGTTTGTACTAGACCAGACATTGCCCAAGCAATTGGAGTTCTTTCCAGATATATGTCTAATCTTGGTAGAGTTTGTTGGGATGCAGTTAAAAGAGTCTTCAGATATTTGCATGGTACCTTAGAGTATTCCTTGTGTTATCATAGTAATTTGACTGAAGACAATATTTCCCTTGATATTCATGGTTATGTGGATTCAAACTGGGTGGGTGATACTGATAGTAGACGATCAACCAATGCTTATGTGTTTACTTTACTTGTTGGTGCAATTAGTTGAATGAGTAAGTGACAGGTTGTGGTTGCTTTGTCCACTATTGAAGCTAAGTATATGGCAGCTACTCATGCTTGCAATGAAGCCATTTGGCTTAAGAGACTGTGTTCAAATATTGGAATAAAACAAGGTGCAGTGACAATTTATTGCGACAGTCAGAGTGTAATCTGTCTAGCTAAGAACACGACATTTTATGCTAGGACCAAGCACATTGATGTACAGTATCATTTTGTTAGAGATATGGTTGAAGATGACAGGGTGAAGCTGGTTAAGGTAGAGACTTTGATGAATGTTGCTAATTCTTTAACTAAGCTTGTGAGCATAGAAAAATTCAAATGGTGTTTAGAGACTCTGGACCTTTTGGCCCCTAGCAATTAAGAGATGATGTTTACTCCCTCCCGTTGCTCTTGCAAGGTGTTCAACAAGTGGGAGATTCATTGGGAAAATGTGTCTCAACCTTGTAATTATATAAGGTTTATTGTTGATAGGATATATATATATATATATATATATATATATATATATATATATTTCCTAGTTACACCGATAGGTGTAATATACAATGGTAACATGGGGTGGAGTGAAATGCGTGTTAACATTTTTTTGTTAACAAAAACTATTAAATAGATGATGTACATTAAATTAATATTATATTGTAAATATGGACCATTCATTATTAGGTTTTAGATCTAATGGTAGATATTTTGTTGGCTTGTCTTGCCCTAGAAGGTAACCCTACTTTATGAGGGTGTTATATTACGGTTGTGGTATCGTGATGTATTCTGAGAGTTTGATAGCGATTGTTTTGTCTCTGGATCTTTGGTAGTGATACTCTTGTGATAATCTTTCTCTGCAAGTATATTTTAATCTTTGTGATTTCTAAATAATATATTGGGCGAGTTTTGGAGTGTGGGCTTTTTCTCCCATAAGGGTTTTCCCCATGTAAATCATTGTGTTGTGGTGTGCATGATATCTATGTTTATTTCTATTTAAGTTTCTGTAACTATTAAAGATCTGTTAAGTTTTGCATTATCCTCCTCTCAAGATTAGTGTAGGAAGTTGTTCCACTACCTTAGCTTCCTTACATTCCTTAGCATTTTGCACTTTATCTTAAATGATCTCGAAAAATGTGTTTTCCATGTTTTTAGATTATTTTAATGATTAATTATCTTAGCAAAAACATCTATTGCATTATATTATGCTAGAGGAATAAATTTAAATGATTTCAAATTAGTTTCAAAATTTAATATTTTTCCATCAAAAAGGTAGAATTGCATTAAATTGGAAAATGAAATTCCTGATATGGTGTGTTTAGATTTTTCAGAATGAGATTGAGTTAAAAGATAATTACCTATTTGGAATAGTTGCAATAAGTTCATTAGCTAATTTTCTATTAGTAAATGTGTTGCTTGAAAGGTATTTGGAAGTTGAAATATTGTTAAATCAATTTTAATGTTCCTAGGTATTTTATTAAATTATTTAGGTTAGTAAAATGAAATGAATTAGATATATTTTTAAATGGTGTGTTAAATGAATATATTTTATTTCATTATTGATTAAAAAAATGATTACAAGTGAATTTTATATTCTATTTTAAATTAAGGATTTTGGGTGTTAAAAGGGAAAAAAGAGTTATTTTATTTCATTCTTTTTCCTCTCCATTTGCTCTCTCCTCTCAAACCCTCTCTTGTTGGAATTAAGGATTTTCTCCATGAATGAAAGAAAGGTTGAATTGCTTAGTTGAAGTGGAGTGGATTTGAATTGTGGATGCTTGTGTGTGATAAAAAATTACTTTCAAAACCCTCTCCTCCTCCTTGGATTGGTTGTAGGAAAGGTATGATTCTTGAATCTTTCCTTTATTTTAAAATTGTATGCTTTCTTCATTGCCATGCCACATTTAGTGGATTGCTATGACATCCTCACTAGGTCAGGAAAACTTAGATATGAGTTTATGGTTGTTTTATGTAATTTTGCTTTATGTTCTTGGTTGGAAACATGTAAAATAGACAGGGTTATTGCAAATTTTACCTAGGATTACCCACCTTATTTTTATTGCATATTTGGAATATTGTGCATTTATGGTAATATGGGCAGTTGTCAAATTTCTATTTGAGTTTTAAACATGAGAGTTAGAAAATGGCTCAAGGTAGCCAAGCTTGCAACAATGGTGAATTTGGGTTTTTATGGTTTTTCATGCAATTAGAAAAAAAAATGAAATTCCAATTTTAAACCTTTCTTTTATTAATTTTAATGTGGGATGAGTAGTCTCCCATGGAAAATAATGTTTTGCATCTTTTGAGAATATGTTGTGTTTTTGTCAAAGTCATGATTTTGTCACCTCGTAAATCGTGCCATGCCCAATTGGTCAAATTGGTGTTTTGGGTGTTTAGGAATAAGTCTAGTGGTAGGAAAGGAGTGGCTTACATCGTGCCCCATGACCCAAAGAGGTCATTGGAATTAAGCGAATGGAAGTTTTAATCAAGGATAACATTTAAACACATTGGGTAGTAAAATTTAATAATAAGATCATCTGCACCAAACTACATGTTATGGTGAAGTGTCTGGCTTGCTTGGGTTTGGGTGTAAAGAACAATCTTTGGTGTATTGTCTAGTTGCTATGAGGAGGTTATGCCCTCATGTTTTGCTGCGAGGTGAGTATTTCCCTCATTTGACACTCCTTGTCCTAACTACCTAGGTCTCCCTTCCTTCTTCCACCATCAGAGTTTGACTCAATGTATAATATTTACCATGTGATTGCATGTGCATTGTGATGCCTGATTCATGCTTGTATGCATCTATGAGGGACTATGATTTATGCCTCGTTTGGTGTGCATTGAAGGTGTGATTATTTCCCTTATGCTGGAATGTTGTGATGTCATTCTATTATGCTTTGGCAATTGTCCCATATGTTACTTGAATGCAATTAGATGGTTGTTGTACCATGTGTTATTTATATGCATTGTATTGGTAGTTGTGCCATGTGTGTTGTGTGCATTGATTGACGTGTATGACATATGTGTTGATAACTGAGAGGGGGGGAATCAGTTATCCTAATTATTTCTGCTTTCTGAACTTTATTAGTAATCAATGTAAAATGAGCAAACATAACCATGAAATGGAAATACACATGACACAATATTTTTGACGTGGAAACCCTATTAAGGGAGAAAACCATGGGGTGATTAACCCAAGATTGTATTCTCTGTTAGAAGAATGGAAATACAAAATGGCACTTGCCAATTAGGGCTCACTACCCGAGCACACTACTCACAAGAGGCACACTACCTACAAGAGACTCACTGTCTACAAAAAGAGTGTTATACAATACTTGAACTGATTGGGAGCATCTACATATGCTGGAGTTCAGTTCCGGTTAGGCCTAGTACACTGATTTGCTGCACTTCATCTTTCCTCTTCTTTTATGCTACTTTCCTTTCACATACCGGACCTTCCTTACTACTTTCGCTCTGCTCTTTTGCTTTTATTCGCACATCACAAACAACGATGACACTTCTCATAACTAAATCCATCTTGTATATATATCTGGACAAGTGATTTCATCACCTTTCAAGTCAGCATCTAGAATAGTCAATCTTTTCATAAACTCTGATCTATCAGCTGAATCCTTGCATACCAAGTAATGCAGATCAAGGATATACTTGTAGAATTCATCAATCATGTTGGCCAATCATAACTTATGTCTTAAGAATCTTTACCATCATCAGTAACACATCCAGAATAAAGTTTGATGTTCTGCCAGTCAGTTCTTCCTCTGTCCACAATTAGGAACCTGATACTTAAGTATTCATATCTTTTTCTTCATCTATCACCAGAGGCTAAATCCTTGGAATCTATCACTCAAGGTAGTCCTCTTGACTTCCCCAAATCTGCACATCACCAAGATACTTCCTCTGAGAGATCCGGACCTATCTGTTAGACCTCGCCACATGCTCTGTTCTTGTTTATTGGACCACAACATTCTTCACTCTGACTTCCGGTATAGACACATCATGTCCTGCGGATGTGTGGGATGAACTTTGTTGCCATCACAACAATCATGAATCCATATAGTGTCTCTTGCCAACAATATATTGCTATGTATACCCTGGATCAAGTGAGATGATGCTAGCGGGTCTTCCATGATCACCTTCTCTATAACTCGAGGGTTGCCTAGAGTTGCATACACAACTATTGCGCTTGACAATGGAAATATGGTTGGGAGGCGAGAAACATTTTCCCATTGGTCCTTCATGATGATCTTTAGGTGTTGGATGATTCCCTTATCTTCTTGCAAGTTGATTATGTCATGCTTCGTGTCTTGTTGCACCTTGGAGAGCGTGTTGGTTTTTGGGTGGTTTATACATTTGTATATTATCATTATTGATTATTGTAACCTTTGTAATGTAGGTCTTTTGAGACCCTTGTAATAAGATGCAATTAATACTATGAGTTGATTTATGATGTTGGCTATGATGCATCAATGTTTAGGATGAAACCCTTTAAATATTGTAATTATTAGATATTGTCTTTTATTTTTCCATGCCTCAATTTGTGAGGACGTTGGCATGTTTTGATAGATTTTACATGTTAGAATCAAGCTATGTTAGCATGTTTACACTCAGTTATTTGATGTTTATGGATATGTTTGTGTTGGATCATATTCATCCCACATATGTGGTGAGGATCCTATATTTGCTTTTGGCATGTGTCGACGTTGGTGTCGAACATGCGTAGCCTTTTGTACCACTTTTGTCCTTTTTGGCATGTGGACATTTTTTGTTCAACACCTTAATGTTTATGGTTAAAATGAAGCCTATTTGGCGTTGATTAATGTTTTTAGGTGCTGTAGGTGTTTTGATGTCTTTTCCATGATGTGATTGTTATGTCAGAAAATTTCCCCTTGGGGGCTTTTCCCTCTTAAGGTTTAGCTCTCGAGTCCTTAGAATGCATTTAGAGCATCTTGCATGTTAATTGTGAATCCTGATGAGAAAACACTAAAGTCTTATGGAAAATGGGACCTAGGGGATGCCACTTTGATGACTCCTGACCAAAATTAAGATGGTGGACTTGGGTGCTAGCACCCTAGTCCTGCTCTATTTTGGGTCAACCCTAAATTTAAATGTCGATTTTATGACCGTTACTTAGGTCCTATTTCAACATCTCAAGATTGAATTATGAAATTCTTAGCAATAATGCTTGTAGTTGCATATATAAGCATGTTTAGTGTTTCATTTGCAAACTAAAAGATGATTGTGAACTTTTGGCATACTTGTGATTTGAGAGCATCCATGATATTCATTATTGCAGAGTAGAGCATTGTTATTGTGTTTGTGATTGCAGGTTTAGCTTCATCTTCTCATGTGATTGAAGAAACTTCATTTATATGAGATCTACACTTCGAAGATGATATCTATTTGTGTTTGAATCATTTATCATTTGCTTTTGCCTCTATCCCGTAGGGATACACACTCTCTATCTAACAACGATGTTCGAAAGAATTGAATGTCTCTCTGAGGCTTGACTGTGGTAAGCCTCTAAACACCATAACCCCCAATGACACTCCCTTGTGATTGCAGGTTACAGGTTTCACATCTGGACGGAGTGGAGTTGCAGGGAACAATAAGATAGTGTGCAGATTCTACATTGCTGAAGAAAATGACTGCTTGGACATGGGCGTTAGTGGCAGTGTCCTCCAAATCCTAAAACATAGAAATAATTTAGGTAGTGATAATTAGCATCTGAAGAGCTTTTGATATCCTGAAAAACATTCAGTATGGACTAGGGCGCTAGTAGAGGTGTCCTCCGCATCTTTTGGGGCAGAAATAGAAGATACAATGACCATCAACATCGAGAGGAGATCCAGATTCCGTACAAAAAATAGTACCTTGGATAGGGGCACTAGTGGAGGTGTCCTTGACTATTCCGCATCCCAAACTTTGAAAAGCAATTAGTTATTAATCTCTACTTACTACCTTGGTCTGCAAGGATTTGTCGTAATTCATCAATTTACTTACTGTTTACATAATTAGGGTTTTAAGAGTATTTGAGAATTAAATTGGGATATTGATTGATAACATCTAAGATTTCACATCATTCCAAGTGATAGCCCAACCTATTAGGTGAATGCTCTCACTTAGTATAGATTCAACTCGGTTGATATGTCCTTGAATGTTTGTAGTGAAAGGAGGATTTACCCTTGAAACTAAAACTCCATCACCATCATCCATTCCTCCCCCCTTTTTCCTACTAAATTTTTTGGTTAACATGCGTTTCTTTGAATTTTTCACCTTGTTGAGTGTTGTGTGATATATTTGCATTTATTCATCTTATTGCATTTGAAAAATTACAAAAAAATAGAAAAAAATAAAAAAATTGGCATCTTAGGCTTGCATTTTGGTATAATTTGAATTAATTGGCATTTAATTTCATTTAATTTCTGTTATTTTCATTGTATCTGATTTAAATTACATAAATTCATCATTTAGTATTCACTTGCATTGCATTTTCATGTTTAAATTGTTAAAAATTGCTTGAAATTGTGCATTTTTCATAAAAACCTAGTTTTGCATTAGCTAGGGTTTGTAGTTAAAATCTTGTTTCATATTTTACTACCCTTTCAAAAAACTCATTTAGGTCTGATTTCTAATTGTAGCGTTGCATCATAGTGTCTTTCTTGCAAAATTTCATGTCTAGGGTTTGACAACCTTGCATTTTCACTACATTTTACATATAGAATTGCATTTAAGGCATGTTGTGAAAGATATTATTACATAATTGGATTGATATTGGGCATATTATTTTCTTCCACTCTTGAAATTATTCACAGCACCTCTTCTACTAGTCATTCGCATTGAAAAATTGTGAAAAAGGTAAAAATTCAAGCATTTTTAGGTCACATTCATACATAGTTTTGCATTATAGGCATGTTGTGAAAGATATTGTTGCATCATTGGATAGTTATTAGGCATATTATTTTCTTCCCCTCTTTAAATTCTTCACAACACCTCTTCTTTCATTTCTTTGCATCGAAAAAAGTTGAAAAATCAAGCATTTTAGGTCATTTTCATACATATTTTTGCATTTGTTTTTGCATAAGTGTTGAAAATCTTTAAAATCTGATTTGGCATTCATTTGAAAACATACACATGGCTTCTCAATACAACAATAATTCTAGGTTTTCTCCCAGGCCTTACTTGAAAAGAAGAGCCCTGAACTTGAAATAACATTTACACCTCATGACAAAGAAAAGGTAGATACTGATGGGCCTCTTTAGATTACAGTAAACATAATGGAAAGACTTGTGCATGGAACACTTATAGACCCTAATTGCATGACTAATGTGGTTATGGAATATTTTCTTCTTAAACATGATTTGGCACAAGATTCTTATGAACTATTGGATTTGAGAATTAAAACACATAATGGAGCTTTGATGAATACATTTGGGAAGATAACCTTATTGGTCTCGATATACGATAAGGCCATAGATCAGTTTTTTGATGTTATCCCCTTATCCAACCTCTTCTATGTAAAACTAGGACATCCATGGCTTAAGTCTATGAATGTCGTCCCCTCAACTATTCACAAATGCATAAAATTCCATTTGCATGGAGAGATACGTACTATCCACTATAATTCATATCAACCTCTAGCTAAGAACAAGTACTTTGCTCTTGATTAATTTTGGTCGCAACCTGATAGAGACCCTGAGCCACGAAAAGACCAATTTTTCCTAGAATGTAGACGATACAAAGCAAAACAACTAGCTAGAGTGGTTAGGCATCCTTTACAAACAATAAGGGAAGAACAACATGCATTCAAAGATCCACTTAGAGAAAAAGGGAAATGAAAAAATGAAATAAGAATAAAACAAGACTATTATGACTATGATGAAATAATTGGCATGATAGAAGTGGATAAGGAAAAGTCTCATAACTCACCTCGTCCACAAAGAGATGATATTTATGTTGAGGTTCCTCCCCTATCATCCTTACAAGAATCAGGAGGTATTCATCGACAACAAAACATTTCATCGAGACCAATGAGATTTGAACATGGTGCTTCCTCCTCCAATATGCAAACTTCTATGGAAAAACATGAAAATACTTTTGAAAACATAAGCAACAAGACAAGAAGAAATAGACAAGAAAGAGAAAGATGGAGAAGATGACAAGCTTTTGCCCAATGAAATGTAACTCAACAAGAAAACATTACACCTAACATTTAATCAAACCTAGACGAACTTAACACTAAACAATTTGAAGACAAGAACAAAAGTTGGGCTATGGTACCTTACACACCTCTCTCCTCTAGAATTTGGGATTGGGAAGAGGATGATTTGATCATTGATAACTTCTAGCATGAGCATGTCTACAAGTAAGTATTTGTAATCCTTTACCTCTGTGTTGTGTTTCCCCCGTGAGGTGTTATGTGTTGTTTAGGCCTCCTAGGATGACCCTTAATTCTCTTGTAAGGTCAAGGATACCAGGAGGTTGCCTCTGTTGTGATCCTTCTTCTATTTGTATCATCATTCTCCTATATTGCCTCTCCTCTATTTTCATTGTTGTGTGTTTTGTCTGAAGGACATATCATTGCGGTTGGTGACTTGGGGGCACCCTCCTACGTGATTGTCCCTAAGGCACTTGTTTCTCCTCTCTTGATTTATTGTTTACCTTCCTCTAGTGGTTCTTTCTACCTGGCAGATAATGAAAAACACATAATACTGATACGGACCTAGTGTCCCTTCAGCGAGAAATAAAACAATGGACCTAGTCCATACATGATGATGGGGTTGATATACAATATCCATTGCTTGGCTAGTAGAATCATTCCGTGTGATATTTTGATGTCGTCTTATCGCAGTTACAAAACATAACAATATTGCTGCTCTGTGCACTTTGTTTATCTTGGATCTTGACTTGCTCGGCTCTCTATGTGAATGATTATATGGTTGCTAACACCTTTTCTTGTAGGAAATTATGTGTTTGTGGGAACAACTAGCGGTTGTAAAGTACATGTCACCTCTTGGGGGCATGGGCTTTGTGAAATATCGCGTTCCCTTGTGTGTTTTCTCTCTATCTTAACATGCTTTATATCAGTACGCAATATCAACCACCTTAAGTTGGTGGCATATATAAGGTAAGCTATTTGATGATTTTGGTACTAACGAAGCGTGTTTGTAAGCCCTGTGCAGAGGTGGGATGTTGTATCTCTGAGCGAGTGCACATATTTATTGTATATTACAATCATTAAGTCCTCTGCAGAGGTAGGATATCATGGATATCCTTTTTATTTTAATCCATCTGCGGAGGTGGAGATGGTGTATTTCTTGAGGAGCTTGCACATCTTGTCATTTTCTAAAAGTCATCCGAGCAGGTGGGCTTTGTGTATCCTCCCTTAAGCATGTCTTTAGTGATTGTTGTGGCGAAGTGCAATTGTCGATGTGTTCCTGCAATGTGCCTAAGATGGTAGCGAACCTAGCAATAGGTTTCTTCCATTGCTTGTCTGTTGTGTTTTCTCCATGTCTTTTATGTGTGTGTGTATGGCGTGTTTGTTCCCAAGCATAGTCTAAAGATTGGTGGTGATGAGTCCCTCCTATGCTTTGACATGGCATGTTTGATCTCAAGTGTAGTCTAAAGACTGGTGGCAATGTGTCCCTCCTACACTCTAAAATTTGTATTGTGTGTCTAATGGAGAAGTAAATTGGTTGCAGGTTGTTACAAATTGATTGTTGTTCATCAGTGTTGATGTTTGTGTAAGTACTAGTTGTGATGAAAAGTTTGTTTTTGTAAACCACATGTGATGTCATTAGGAGTTTGTATTTGATTACAGAGATATGTCAATTTTTTTCATCTTCATCTTCATATTGGTGTTGTGACAAGAAGTGGTGTTGTGTTGAGATCCTATGCTTCAGAATGTATGCTTTCAGATGTGTACTTCATGATGACTTGTTTCTATCAAGTTGAAAAATTGTTCAATATGCAGGTGTATAAGGTCAGAGCTTTCAGGATAAGTTTAGGACAACAAATAGCAAAGGTGATCAGTGTCTTCAATCTTTTGAAAGAAATTTTGTCATATCAAAGTTTTGAATAAGTGTATTCTTGGCTGGTATAAAGATAACAAGGTAAGGTATGTAGTTTGTTGATATTAGCATAGGTTGCTAATCTATTGCTAATGCTATATATGAGTTATCTTTCACATGGGGAGATATTTGTCTTTCTCATCAGATGTCAAAAAGGGGGAGAGAGAAAAAATGCATCATGTAGTTTTTCCATCAATGACAAAGGGGGAGTTTGATTGAGATTGATTGTCATTGATGCCAAAAGATGTTGTGTTCTCATGTTTGATATCATCAGGTTTGATTTGCAAATGTGAAATGTAGGATGCTCTTGTCATCATACTTTGTTTATGATAATGTTGTTTGAGTTAATGCTTTAAGAAGTGCTCTAAGAAATGCTCAGGAGTTCCCATTTATTATGAAATGATGTTCTATTGCAAGGTGTGGCCCTTGGTCTCCTTGTTTAGCATAGTGCTGCGGTGGTTTGTGACAAGGGCTTAATCACTTCCCATTCTTGTTAAGTCAAGTGGTTGTATCAGGCATTAATAGGTTGATCTTTTGGTGCAGAAAACAACTAACAATTGGTATCAGAGCTGAGGTCATGGGTTCAAACCTTGCACTTGCACTGGGGGGGATTGTTGCAAGGTGTGGCCCTTGGTCTCCTTGTTTAACATAGCACTATGGTGGTTTGCGACAAGGGCTTAACCACCTCCCATGCTTGTTAAGTCAAGTGGTTGTATCAGACATTAATAGGTCAATCTTTTGGTGCAACAACAGCTAACATGTTCATGGTAGAAAACTTCATTATGGAATTGAATCAATACAAGACATCAAGGAGTCAGATCATGTCAGTGTCTTATGATACAAGACTAGGAGGTTAGATTTGTTTTATCTTTTCATCTTCTTATACATCAAGAATTGTGGTATGGTCACATGGAACATCATGAGTTGTTCATTTGAAAAAGTTGCTTCTTGTCAGGTTGAACACAAAGTTTTGATCATCTTCTTTATTATGTTATTAACTTCATCATTCTTCATGATAAGGTACAAGGTGTTTGGTATCAATATTATGTTGACAGATTGCATCATGCATCATACTTGTGATGTGAAAGAAAATCTCAGATGGTAATCTTCAAGTCTCCAAGAATCTGTCAGTAATAATCAATAACAAGATGTGATTTGATCTCAATACATATGGCAGAATTGGTTCATTGGACTATGTAGAGTCATCTCTTTTTGAGTCTAAGATACATAACTTTTCATCTATCCTTTTAGGGTTTGTGTTAAAAATAAACTAAGGGGTCAAAATTCCTAAATTATAGTTATTAAAGCTTATCATATTAAGCCTTTATTTCCCCGTCATCTCCATTGTCTTCTTTTCATTTTATTTTATAGTTGACCTATGTTCACAGGTCATTTCATTAATAATTACCCACTAGAGGGTTTCTTAAACATCTTACCATTGGCCCCATTAAATTTCTTCACCGCTAGCAGCAGTCATTACAATGAGTGTTGGGTGCTTTTTTTTAAATCAACAATTTCCATTTAAAAGTGAAGAGGGCGCGAAATAGTATATCGATGGATTATGTTCAAACTTGGAAACCTTTTTATCTTTTCTTAATTTGATAGTCTAACAAATGTCATTTCCTCATAACTATAGTAAAGTGGCTTTTTCAAAGGCTAATTTTAGATATTGAGGTGGCAGTTTTTGTTGGAATCTTTAAGAGCACATTTTGAGGAGATTTTATTTCTAATTTCTATCCTGTCATGGCAGAAAAGATAAAGGAGAAAGTTTTTTTCTAAAATAAGTGAAGAGTTGATTTATATTCTTTATGAGTGGGGTCTATAGTTTTTTTTAATACTAACCTTTCTATTCTCATAAAGATGAGTAAATAAAATTGTAGAGAAGATAAAAAGGCAGATTGGTTTATTTTTGAAGAAATTTGTAGAGAAGAGTCATTCAATCTTTTATTACAGGTTGATGAATATTTTTGATGAAATTGTTTTTAAAGAAGATGAAGAGATTGAAGGATACTGAAAAGTGTTCAAAATGTAGAGAGGAGAAGAATTTTGAGAAAGGAATATCAATTGTTATTTCTTTATTTGTAGGATGGAGATTTTATTTTTGATGATTATAAATGTGGTGTAGATGTTAGAAATTTTTTTTATTGACAGGAGAATTGATTATTGAAGATATGCAGAGGAGAGGAATTCCAAGAGTCTTTTTGTTTATAATTTTATTGCAGGTGCTTTGTGGAATATGAAAAGACATTCGATCTTTATATATTGTTATGCAGGTGCTTTGTATGTGAGAGTTTGTGTAAGGACCAAAAATGCAGTAATGAAGACATTCTTGTGCAACAAATTTATAGAGTGAACCACAAAGACAATATGTAGATGATTGTGCATCAGATGAATTGGTTGTGAATAGATAATGAGACTAACATTCAGATTGGATTGAAAAGAGATATGCAAACTCAGAGAAGACAGGTTATGTAATGGTGCAAATCAAATTGAGTGGCAATCATATCTTGCACATTAAGTTTGATGATTTGATAATGGTGATTGTACATTGTGTTAGTGAGACATCAATTTACCAGGGAGGTATATTGTAGCCAGTGAGGCATGTTGGTCAGTGAGACCTTCTTGTAGCCAGTGAGGCTTATATGGTTAGTGAGACCTATTTGTATTAGTGAGATTCCTGATTAAGCTAGTGAAGCATTTTGAGTGATTTTTCTACCCCATGAGGGTTTTCCACTCTAGAAATCCCTGTGTCATAATTTGCCTCTATGTGTGTACTCTCTAATGTTTTACTCACAACTCCTGATTTATACTTTTTATTATCAGACAACTGCATATGTGTATAATAGTACATTGATGTATTCCTCTTTCTTTATCTTATAAATAAAACAAAGCAAAAAGTTAAAAGTTTTTACAACACCGATTGACCCCCCCTCTTAGTGTTGTCCTAGACTCCAACAGTGCCGGTTGCCCCATATGCAGTCTAAAGATGTGTGGTGATGAGTCCCTCCTGCATTTTGAGTTGTGTGTTTACTTTCCTTGTACTTGCATTTGCATTCATATATGAGAAAATGAAAAATAAATAATCACTGCATTCACTGTATTCATTGTGTTTTACATGTCTTCAATACTATCTTCTCCATGTTTTTCATGACTATAACTATCTTCTCTATGTTTTTGGTGCCTATTATTGTCTTCAATGTGTTTGGCATGTCTTCACGGTGCTTGGCATGTTTGTTGTGTTTTGACCGTACTTTAATGCATGTATTGGCCTCATGTTTATACATACATTAAAGTAGGGGCTAAATGTTATGTTAAAAAATATCCCCTTGGGGGCTTTTCCCTCTTAAGGTTTAGCTCCTGGGTCCTTAGAACACGTTTAGAGCATCTTACATGTTAATTGTGAATCCCGATGAGAAAACCCTAAAATTTTATGGAAAATAGGACCTAGGGGATGCCACTTTGATGACTTTTGACCAAAATTGGGAGGGTGGAGTTGGGCTCTAGCACCCTAGTCCTACCCTATTTTGGGTCAGCCCTAAATTTAAATGTCATTTTTATGACTGTTACTTAGGTCCTATGTCGATATCTCAAGCTTGAATTATGAAATTCTTAGTGGGAATGTTTGTAGTTGCATATATAAGCATGTTTAGTGTTTCATTTGCAAACTAGAAGATGATTGTGAACTTTTGGCATACTTGTGATTTAAGAGCATCCATGATATTCATTGTTGCAGAGCAGAGCATTGTTATTGTGTTTGTGATTGCAGATTTAGCTTCATCTTCTCATGTGATTGAAGAGCCTTCATTTATGTGAGATCTATACTTCTAAGGTGATATATATTTGTGTTTGAATCATTTATCATTTGCTTTAGCCTCTATTTCATAGAGATACACACTCTCTATCTAATAACAGTGTTCAAAAGACTTGAATGTCTCTTTGGGGATTGACCGAGGCAAGCCTCTAAACACCACAACCCCCAACCACATTCCTTTGTGATTGTAGGTTATATGTTTCGCATCTAGATGGAGTGGAGTTGTAGGGAACTGTAAGATAATGTGTTGATTCTGCATCCCTACGGGTTTTAGTGGCAGTGTCCTCTGGATCCTCAAACATAGAAACAATTTGGATAGTGATAATCAGCATCTGAAGAGCTTCTAACATCCTAAAAAACATCCAGTATTGAACTAGGGTGTTAGTGGAGCTGTCCGCATCTTCCAAGGCAAAAATAAGAGATACAGTGAACATCAGTGTTGGGAGGAGATCTAGATTCCATACAAAAATAGTACCTTGGATAGGGGCACTAGTGGAGGTGTCCCCAACTATTCCACATTTCAAACTTTGAAAAACGGTGAGTTATTAATCTCTACCTACTACCTTATTCTGCAAGGATTTATCGTAATTCATCAATTTGCTTACTGTTTTACATAATTAGGGTTTTAAGAGTATTTGAGCATTAAATTAGGATATTGATTGATAACATCTGAGCTTCCACATTATTCCAAGTGACAACCCAACTTGTTAGGTGAATGCTCTAAGTTAGTAGAGATTCAACTAGGTTGATATGTCCTTGAATGTTTGTAGTGAAAGGATAATTTACCCTTGAAACTAAAAATTTGTTACCATCATCCATTCCCCCCTTTTTCCTACTAAACAGTGATATGCACTCCTGTATTATTACCTCTTTTGCTTTGGGAAACATGCCTTTGTATGAGTTTGACTAGTGACCATTCCAGTTGGTTGAGGAATCATACCTCCTAGTTGGACTATCCAGTGGGTGAGCATTACCCTTGTGTTTGGGATGTCTTGTGTAGTCATGGAATAGATTGAGGTGACTATTACCCTCATCCTACTTCATGTGTTCACGAGGGAGAAAGGTCAGGAATATATATCCGACCATTGTCTTAGAGTGAGTTCCACCCCTCTCTTGGTCATCATGGTGAGTTGTCTCACGATGGGTGACGTCTTTCACTTGTGCCACCTTGCATTGTGCAATGGTGATGTTGTTTTAGGTGTTGTTCTTGTTGCAACACCTTGTGTGTGCATGAGTACAATGCAATGTGTAAATGTCAGACTTGCAAACATGAAAAATTTGTTGGTTCAATGTTTGTTCGGCTGATGATTTGGGTGAAAACCTGTGGCATTATACTCTGCATGGAACCTTGTTTAAGTTAGAAAAATATACATTTTTTAACTCTGCTAATGTAATTGAAATTTCTAATTCATATATGTTGTGGCACCACAAGTTGGACCATATTGGTGAAAAGGGTATAAAGACCTTGATTAATAAAAATATGGTGGATGGTTTGTCTATTTATTCTACAAATTTTGATTTCAATGAGCATTGTGTGTTTGGTAAATAGAGTAGAGTAAAATTTTCTTTGAGAAGCACTAGAGAAAAGATAATTTAGAGGTTATTCACACAAATGTTTTTGACCTATTGGATGTTCCCTTAATTGGTAAATCTCAATATTATGTTTTATTTATTGGTGACTTCTCAAGGATTACATGATTTATTTTTTGAACCATAAATTTGTTGTTTTCTCAAAGTTTTGTTAGTGTAGATTTTTTATTCCTTATTATAACATTTTTCCTACACCTTTTATTTATCTTGCTTAGGTTAATAAAGTGGGTTAATTGAGTGAGTGGGTTATGAGGTGTCACAACACTACAAGGGAGCACCCATTAGCTCTCTTGGGAAGATACATTGCTATATTTAGACCAATAGATGGTTGCTTCCTATTTGTTGGTGTTGCCACCTACACCCTCTCTCTTTTCTATATAAACTCACTACCTAGCTTGTATTTTCATTCGACATTGGAGATAGTTATCTAATGCTATTTTTGCGTTTGAGCATTTCACATCAGTCTCTTGGTATTGTTGTTATGCTGTTTCAATTGCTTTTGCATTTACAATATTTATTTCTAACTCTTTCAATTGATTCTAGTTTATAATTTGATTTATGGATTCTAATATGGTATCAGAGCAAGTTTTGTAGGGTTAGATTCTTTGTAGAGATCTTGCAAAATCCCGTATGCTCTTATCTTGCATTTTCAAACGATCTGGAGAATCAAAAAGGATTTATGAAGATCTAGAAATCTTTGTTTTGCATGTATGTTTTGATGAGATCTGGGTGATTACATCTTCGGGTTGTATGGCAACATTTCTGTCTATTTCGTTGTATCTAAGAGGATATTGAAAGTCATTTTTGGCTTTGACTTCACTCATTTTGGAGATTGTTGGCCATACCTACAAACAAGGGTTTTTGAAGCTCAAATCTGACAAATTGACTTGCATATTCTATGTTTTGATCAAACTTGTAGGTTGTATCATGCCTTTTCTTGTCTTAGGTGGTTAATTCAGCCTTTACATGCCATTTTTTTGTTGCTAGAGTCATTTTTTGTTGCTAAAGGAATTTATTTACATTAGATGATTCTCATCTTCTGTACATTAGAAAGAAAAATGCCTTCTGGGTTTTGTTTGCAACATCAAAAAATTATCAGGGTATCTGTTAATTTTTGCATGATCTTATATATTTTACAGAAATTAAATCAGAAAGTTTTAGCAAATCCCCTCTCTATTGACAGTTGTAGATTTGAAGGTGGTTTTCAAAGGCTCCATTATAGCTCACATTGGCTCCATTTATCAAGCTTTTTTTTTGATTTGGGCTATTTTTCATTCTCTTTGCACTACTACAAATGTTTTTTGATTTTGATGTAGAGTTTTCAAAAATTGTAGATTCTCACTCGTGACACTGCATAGTTCTCATTTTGGGAACTTCAGATCGAGGTGATTCTTTTTTTAAAGTGCATTTTTTTTCTATACTTTATAGTGGTGTTGCTTATTTCACTTGGTATTGTGCCAAAGTTGTATTTTTAGTATATGCTCATTTTTGAGGATTTGTAATAACATTGAGATCAAGTCCACCTAGTATTTCTTGCTGATAGAAATTGTAATTGCACTAAATATAAAGTGCCAAATCATATTTTCTTGGGGGTTCTTTGATTAAGTAAAAAGGGGGGGTGTCATGTGTGCTCTCTTTGAGTTTCTTCTTTTCTTTCTTGCATAACAAACAAAAACAAAAATCTATTTCTGCATTAATATGGATCAATGAATAGTACTAGTTCTAACACCCACAACTAATATGAGTGGAAGTCCAAAATGACAATCTCTCTTAAGAAACTAGCGTTGTTTAGAGTAACTAAGGGTCTTGAAACTAAACCTATAGTAGATGCAACTAAGCCTAAATGGTTTAACAAATTGGATGAATCTTTTGGAACCCTGTGTATATCTGTATCTTTAGATTTTCTTTTTCATATTGAGTCTGCAACAACACCAAATGATGTATGGACCACCTTGGAAAATCTTTTTGGTACACAAGATGAAATAAGATGACATCTAGTGGCAAATGAGCTAATAGGGTTAAATCCTTGTAATTTTGATATAATTCAGGATTTCTTCACCAAACTAAAGGCTTTAAAATTATAGTTGAAATAGTGTAGAATAGAGAAGAAAGATAGTCAATTAATTCTTAGCATTCTTTCCAAACTTAGTTCCAACTACTTTGTGTTTATTTCTACATTCTATGCCACTAAAAGTGCCTTAGGAACCACATATAAAATGTGTTTTTTAAATGACTTTGCAAATGAACTCACTAAAGAGCAAGACAAATTGGTTCAAATGGGCACAATAAAGCCATCTAAATCTCATGCCTTGGCTGCAAATGAGAGCACGAAAGATCAAAAAGGGTCTGGTAAGCAAGATAAGAAATAAAAGAACCAAGGAGAAAAGAAGCAAGAAAAGAAACAAGCTGCTCCAAAAAACTAATAATGCCTTTTCTTCAAAAGGAGACAAGCCCAAGAAGGAGAAAACTCAGTGTTCCTATTGTAAGAAACTTGCTCATGATGAGCATAAGTGTCTAAAGATGCAGATTGATCACCTGACTTATCTTCTAGAAATGAACAACATCAAGGTGCTTGATTCTATCAAATAGTGTTCATATCAAGAATCTTCAAAGGACATATATAAAAGTAAGGGAAAAGGAAAGAGCAAGGCCCTACAACCAAATTCCTGGATCATTGACTCAGGTGCTTTGCACCACATGGCTTCATTACAAGGTAGTTTTGCCTCCTTGGAGTCATGTTCTTTGCCATCTATTCTATTGGGTGATGATACTCCTGCAAAGGTACAAGGGAGAGGGTCTATTGATGTGGGGCATGGCACATTTCATGATGTTATTTGTGTGCTATCATTGTCAACTAATCTCCTATTTGTTTATCAGATCACTAACACTTGCTCAGGAAAGCAAGTTGAGTTCACTCCAAACACAATGGTAATCAATGAGATGCACAATGGGTCTACAATTGTTGTGGGGAAGGTTGATCATTAGTCTAGACTGTATCACTTTTCTCACTTTGTTCCTGATTCTCGTTCACTTGCATTTCTCACTCACTCAGATGAGGAGAGAAGTTTGTGGCATCAACGGTTTGGCTACTTGAACTAATGTTACTTGTAGTAGCTTAGTCAATAGGACATGGTTTCCTAGTTGCCTTCTATTTAGTTTTTTGATGGAGTTTTCCAAGGATGCGTTCTTTGTAAGCATCCTGAAGAAAAAATTGATAAAGGAAAAGCACAGAGGGCAACACAACTTTTAGAGTTAGTGGATAGTGACCTAATGGGTCCATTGCCACACCCTTCTTTTAGCAGGGCTAGATATGTCTTGACATTCATTGATGATCTTTCTAGATACACATGGGTATATTTTCTTAAACAAAGGTCTGAGGTCTTTGAGTCTTTTCAACACTTCAAAGCTTTTACAGAGAAATAGTCTGAGAAAGCCATCAAGATTTTGCGTATTGACAATGGGGGGAAGTATGTCAATTAGAGGTTTGATCAGTTTTGTGCCTTAGAGGGCATTGATCTTCAACACACAGTTCCCTACAATCCACAACAAAATGGTGTCACAGAGCGAAATAATAGGTCCTTGAAAGAGATGGATATTGTATGATTCATTCCAGATCATTGACACCTTAGTATTAGGTGGAGGCCATCGACTGTGCGTACTATATCTAGAATCAGGTTCCTCACCGAACTGTGAAGGGAGTCACTCCTTCTCAAGCTTGAACCAGTCAGAAGCCCACAGTGAATCACTTTCAAGTGTTTGGATCTTGTACAAGGGCCCACATTCCAGTAGAGAAATGCAAGGCTTTGGATTCGTAAACCAAGCTATGCATATTTTTTGGGTATCCAAATGGTGTCAAAGGCTACATGATTGTTCATCCCACTACACATGAGTTGTTCATTAAGAGGAATGTTTGGTTTGAGGAGGATGCTTCTATCTCTTCCAACACTTCTCCTATCATTTTGGAGACATGCTGACATGATGATAGTTCTTCTAAGGATCTTAATCCTCCTATTCCACATGAGGAGTCTTCTTCCTCCACTTGAGATGGTGAAGATGATGCAGAGGTCTTTTCTTCCTCCTCTTCAAGTCATCATTCAGAGGATGATGATTCTTCTCCAGGTTTTCTAGCTATTGGGCCTCTTTGGGCTTGTCAGACTTTGGATTCAGCAGGTGATTGGGTTGGTGATCCTTCAGATGTGAGAAGAACAAGATCACAATTTGAGTAGGCTCCTCATTTCTTCTTTGCTTCAGATTCTGATTCATGATCCTTTAGGGAAGCTTCTGGTGTCCTTGAGTGGGATGCTGCTATGCAGAAAGAGTTTAGTTCCTTGGAGATGAACCACACTTGGGATTTAGTCCCTCTTCCTAAGGGAAGAAAAATTGTTCGATGCAAGTGGATCTATTGGACACAATTTTCTACAGATGGGTTGGTCGATAAACATAAGGCTTGCCTAGTCACAAAAGGATTCTCCTAGGTTCCTGGGATTGACTACTCTAAGAATTTTGTGCTAGTTGCCAAGATGAATTCAATCCAACTTGTCCATGCCATTACTACATCCCATCATTGGTAAGTTCATTAGATGTATGTGAAGAGTGTTTTTCTTCATGTTGACCTTCATGAGGACATATATATGGAGCAATCACAGGGGTTCGTCCAAGATCCTTCACTTGTTTGCTGACTTAGGAAGTCTCTCTATGGTCTCAAATAAGCCCCTCAGGATTGGTATGCTAAGATGGACTCCTTCCTTCTGTTAGTTGGGTTCACTTTGTGCCATTCTAATCTAAATGTGTATATTTTGCAAAAAGATTGTACTCTCACGTTCCTTATTCTCTATGTTGATGACTTGTTGATTATAGGGAGTTCCTCGTCCACCATCAAGGCAATTAAATCTGACCTTTATGATTGGTTTCTTATGTCTAACTTGGTTCTTTTTCACTACTTCATGGGCATTGAGATCACATAGTCTTCGACTGGTATCTTCTTTTCTCATCCCATTTATGCACTTGATATGCTCTCCAGATTTTAGATGGATGATTGTAAGCCTGCACTGAATCCATTTCTCTCAGGGGTCAAACTTGAGGCTTCTTATTCTTCACCTTTGGTGGATGCTACCTTGTATCACCAATGGGTTGGGAGTCTCATATACTTGACTCACATGAGGCCTGATATTTCATATGTTGTGGGCCTGGTCTCCAGGTTCATACAAGAGCCAAATGAGTTGCATTAGAAAGCAGCTAAGTGAATTCTTCATTATGTGCAGGGCACTCATAGTTATGGGATTCATTATGCAATGGGCGTGGATATTGACTTGGTGGGATACACAAATTTAGATTAGGTAGGTGATTCTCAAGATCACAAGTCTACTTCAGGATATTGCTTCTCTCTTGGTTCTAGTTCAATTTCTTAGTCGAGCAAGAAGCAGTCCGCTATTGCTCTTTCATCTACAGAGGTTGAGTATCAAGGAGTGGTTAATGCTGCTACTAAAGCCATTTAGCTTCAACACATTCTCACTAAGTTTGATATTCCTTTCCAGAATCCATCTGTCATCCATTGTGACAACCAGAGTGCGATACAAATCTCTCACAATCTGGTCCATCATCAATGAACCAAACACATTAAGATCCACATGCATTATATTTAGGAGCTGATTCGTGAGCTGATCATTGATCTTCGGTACTGTCCAACATCACATCAGACTGCTGACATCTTCACCAAACCCTTCATTGAGAGAAAGTTCATTCATTTGTGAACTTTGCTTGGGGTGCGACAGGTGTCCTCTTTTTTGGGGGCTTCTTAGCTCCTTCTCTCTCTCTCTCTATTTTTGGGGGACGTACTCTCTTTTGTGGGGGGACTACCTTTGGGGGGGGATTCTTTGTACATGGGTACCTCATTAGGCTTCATTTTCTAGGACCGATCTCTTTACCCACCTAAGCTACACTTAAGTGGGGTGTTAGTATAGGTTTTTTATTCCTTATTATAAGGTTTTTCTTACACCTTTTATTTAGCCTGCTTGGTTAATAAAGTGGGTTATAAGGTGTCACAACACTACAAAGGAGAACCCATTAGCTATCTTGGGAAGATACTTTGCTATCTTTAGAGCGATAGATGGTTTCTTCCTATTTGTCAGTGTTGCCACCTACAACCTCTCTCTTTTCTATATAAACTCACTACCTAGCTTGTATTTTCATTTGCTATTGGAGATAGTTATCTGATGTTATTTTTCCATTCAAGCATTTCACATCAGTCTCTTGGTACCATTGTCATGCTATTTCAATTGATTTTGCATTTACAATATTTATTTCTAACTCTTTCAATTGATTTTGGGTTATAATCTAATTTACGAATTCTAACAAGTTTAAGGATTTTAAGATTCATGTAGAGAAACAAATTGTTAAGAAGATAAATATTTTGAGGTTAGATATGGAGGTAAGTGTTTTTTAGTGAATTTTATGATTTTTGTAGAAATGTAATTTTTGTGTGATACAAAACCACTCCATATATGCCATAGAAAAATAGAGTTGCATAATGAACAAATAAGACTTTGATGGACAAAGATAGAAGCATACTGAGTAGTGCCAAGCTAGATCAACTCTTTTGGTTGAGGCTATAAGTACTTCTTGTTACTTGGTTACTAAATCTCCTTCTTATGTACTCTATTTGGTAAGAGGTCATATGAGGTGTGGACAGGTAAAAGGCCTTCTATTGAACACAAATTAGAGTTATTGGTTATGAAACTTATGTTCGCATGCTTAAAAAATGCTCAAGTTAAATTTTAAGGCTCAAAAGTGTATTTTTGTTGGTTATGGTGAGAATGTTAAAGGTAATAAACTTTGGAATCCTCTAACACTAAAAATGGTTTATTCCAAGGATGTGGTTTTAAGCAACTTAGAGTTATTTTTGATCTTGAACAACCAAATAAAAAGAAAAGAAAATAATGCATTTTGAGATTAAAAATGAGAAGCAAGAAGATGCATATATTGAAGAGAAGGTTGTACTTGAGGATGGAGATATAGAACAATTTAGGGGATAGTTTAGACAAAGAAAGTTGTACTTGAGGATGCAGATATAGAATAATTTAGGGGATAGTTTAGAAGAAGAATATGCAATCTCTTACTCCACTCTTGAGGAGGTCAATAAGGAAATACAAATGAGTTGATGGGTATAACCCACCAAATTTCTATTGTGTATTTACTTTATATTGTATTGATGATGAACCAAGACCTATAAAGGAAGATTTTTATTAGAAGGAATGTAAGTCTTGGATGGAGGTCATGTAGGAGGAGATGATGGCTTTGGAAAAAAGTTAGATTTGGGATCTAGTGGAACTATCTAAAGGAAGAAAGCCTATTGGTCACAAGTGGATGTTTAAAGAGAAATTCAAAACATATGGTAAGCTGGAAAGGTAAAAGGTTAGATTGGTGGCTTAGGTTATTTCCAAGTTGAGGGACTAAAATTGTGATATTTTCTCTTGTATTTCTAAATTGAATTATATTAGTTTCCTACTTTCAATTGTTGCTACTTATAATTTAAAGTACAATGAATAGATGTTAAATTTGATTTTTTCACATAAGGATCTTGAAGAGGATATTTATATGAAACAACTTGATAATTTGGTGGTAAAATGGAAAGAAAATCTAGTTTGTAGGTTAAAGAGATCTTTATATGATTTAAAGTAGTCACTTAGGATGTGGTATACAAAAAATGATGACTTTACCTTGGAGCTTCATTTTGTAATAAGTAATGTAGATCATTATGTTTATTTTGAACCAGTTGATGATGATTTGTTAATCATTGTCTTATATGTTGATAATATGTTGTTTATTGGAAACAATAAGGAGATGATTAAAGAAATTAAAAATTAACTTTTAGGAAAATTTGATATGAAGGATTTAGGGATTGCAAAATAAATTTTGGCTATGGAAATCAACAGGGAACGGGTTAACATAAAGCTTTGGCTTAATCAAAGGAAGTATTCTACACAATTTTGTAGAGATTTACTATGCAAGACTATAAGCTAGTGAGTATTCATTTATCTTTCAATACTAGGCTTTATTTGGAATAATGTCCTAAATCTAATGATGATTTTGAAGACATGTATAATGCTCCTTATGCTAGTTCTATTGGTATCTTGATGTATTCAATGGTTTTTACTAGACCAAATATTGCCCAAGTAGTGGGAATTCTTAGTAGGTTTATGTCTAACTTTGGTAGGGAGAATTGGACCTATGTGAAAAGGGTGTTTAGATATTTGTTTGGGACTTTTGAGTATTGCATTTATTACCATGGGACTAATGATTTGGGTAAGTTATTGGACATTCAATTCTTTTGGATGTAGATTGGGCTAGAGATTTGGATGGTAGGAGGTCAACTAGTAGCTATGTGTTCACTCTATTTGGAGGTCCTATTAGCTGGATGAGTAAGAGGTAGCCTATAGTTGCTCTTTCCACTAAAAAGTAGAGTACACAACTATAACACATGCTTGTAAGGAAGCAATGTGGTTACATACGTTGTGTTTAGGTATTTACCTTACAAATTCTAGGATCTATTGTAACTTAATTGTTCATAGATGGTAAGTAATTTATGTGTCTACAAGAATCAAGGAATACACAAAATGAAATGCCCATGTGAGGGTGGGGTCATAAATAATTAATAAATTATTCTCTAGTTACTTAGATATATTGTTGCAAGTGGGCATTAAATAGGTGTGTTACATAGGAAAGATCAAAATTGAAGTTATGGAGCATTTTCCTTGTTTGGTGGGTGAATGGAGTAATTAGTGGTTCATCTTGGAGTGCTTGAGAGTTGATTTCACCCATCATGGTCTCCTTGGTCAAAGATGGTTATGGAGGATTTACTTTTTATTCTTGGATGGTTTTGGCAACTTGTTTTGGGATATTGCTCATGGTTTCTAGTTTTTAGTTTCCTATATATTGGAGGCATGAGATAGAGGTGATATATTCATTTATAGGTTTGAGGAGGGTTATGTTATCATAATACTACTAGACTAAAGGGAAACATTTGATGTATTAATGTACTCACATATTTGAGATTAATATAGACTTGTGCTCTATTTGGTGGTGGGTTTTTTCCTTGAAAGGGTCTATCCACATATATTTGGTCTTATCTTTCTATTGTATTATTTTATTTCTACTCTTATTATTTCCATTTCATGATTTATCACTGTGTGTAAATCAAATTTGATAACTATGGTTAATGTGCTCATTGTGTTATTTACCCAATTTTTCAACACACTTTGCTATTACTTATTATAGGACATATAGACATTGCTTACTAGATCAAATAGATATGCGAAGAATCCAACATGCTCATGACATCTATCAATTTTCTTTATTGGTACCATAGGTAGACTTATAGTAAGCCACTCCATTGTAGATGAAAAGAGAGCTACCAACTTTGCTATGCCATTTGTATATCACATGGAAATATTCATCATTAGTCATATAATGATTCATCTATATGTGACATATCACAAATAATACTTCCAGGTTAGCCTTATGCCACTCCTCATCAGTTAGCAACTATTGTAGTTGAGCTATAAATAATGGTACTTGGTGGTCAACTCCTTCATGGGCCTCCTCTCCCTTAGCTACAACCTAATCTATTCTTTTTGTTATTCGTACATCCCTAAAGGTGTCTAATACTTAAAATGGAGTGGTCTCTGCATATACCACAGTACTCAATACTCATATGTAACCCCTACACCATCACCCTCTATATGCTTTACAACCTCATTATCTTCGTCATCATTTATGGGGGCCTAATAACTAATGGGATATTGATCCACCTCCATGAGTCTAAATGGAGTTCTTGGATGTTGATGGTACAAAACAGATATTGGGGGCACTATCTTTCCAATGCAAAACTAATGTAATACTTATTTAAACTAAAATATCTTAATGATAGTGGTTCATTTCTCAACAAACCACCAAGATATCCTAATTTAGCCAAGCTAAAATATGTCATCTACAACCATAACCATCTCCCTTTAAGGTCTCCATTTGATATCTCATGGATGAAAGGAAGCCATATATAACTAAACAACTTCCTACTTAATCATAATAGAAAATAAATGCTAAATACACTTAGATTCTACAATTTCATAAAGAAATAAAATACATGCAACACAAGAAAGATCACATAACATACTAGATACCTTGGAAAAACCCTTTCAAGAAAAAACCCAGAAACAAAGGAGCACTTAATGTATTATCACAATAAGTATGGTTACAATACATTCATAGAGCATCCACTCCTCTATCTTAAAATCACCAACTATGTTTGGATGAATACTAACAACACAACCCCCTCCAAAATACAAGTGCCTCTCCATCTCTCTCCTAAGAATTCATTAAATAGACCAAGACCAAAACTAGAAACCACACATGGTTCCCAAAACTATGAGCAAAAACTAGAGGCCAAAATTGGCACCCAAAATCTAATCTCAAATTACAACACTTATCTCATGATGGGTTAGTTTTCTCCAAAGAAATAAGACACAAATACCAAATTTAAAAACTAAGAATTTATACTAATTATAGGAAATGCTATTAATCTAAGAGAAGAATAATTGCATAATAAAATAGAACCAAAGAATTCCAATAGAGAAATAAATATACAACACAACATTTAGTGTGGGAAACCATTTTGGGAAAAAACTCACCAACAAATAACACTAATCTTCTTTTATTCACAATAAGAAAATTACAATACAATAAGAGAATTCTTCTCATGTTAGTAAGGATATTTTTCCCTCACTTCCTAGAATTATTTTGACAGCATGTACTTGTCTTCCAACTGTAACCTTTCATTCCATGCCAAGAAATATATATAGGAAAGAGAAAACAAGAAACCAATAATGATTTCCTAAAACATGGGTCCCTCCAAATGCCTTATGTGACTCTTCGCATTTCCCAAGAGTCTCTTCACATTCCAAGGCAAACTCAAACCCTCTCTCCAATCCAAGCACCCAAAGTGACCTTTCACCTTCCATTAAGTTATCTTGTTTATTTAGGATGATGTGTCTTCATGTGACCCCCCAAATACATTAATTGCATTTTTCTAATGTTACATAAAACAAATTCCTAGGAAAACATTTCTCTACCCAAAGTGTGGTATCCCACTCTAGGTGGACCACAACTTTATAAAATATTAAATATTTTATGCAAGGTGGACACCACCTTTCCCAATGTTCTCCCACTTGTTGTATACATTAAATAAGGGGACAAATATAGACAAAAATTACTACTCAAGGAAAACATCCCCATTACCATCCTACATCATTTGAACTACTACATGCTCAAAAAGTTTAGCAAAGCAACTGCAACATCTAGAACTACAAATCAATGTGCTTTGACCAAACATGAAAAGTAATATTCTTTTCCATGCTTAGGTAATTTCTAGCCTAGTGAAAACTATAGCATACAAAATTCTACTAACAACACTCACATAAATAATATGGATTTTGTCTTCTATCTCATCTAGAGTCAAAGAACACTCACTAATTTACAATCCTATAAAATAAACTGCTACAAAATTGAATTAGCATACTTCCTGTGACTGACCCAAAATTTTCTATTTACTCTCTCTCTCTCTCTTGATATTCACAACATGAAAACTTAGCTCTCTTACGTTCCTCAAATCACACAAAAAACTAAGATTAAAGAGCCCTAGTCATCCATGTTATTACTTAAAAATAATTAAGTATAATAACAATGAATGATCACTATCATGTTCAAAAAAATAAACTTAGTGATATCATTAGCTCTACACAAATCCCAACTCTAATAACATATGAATCAAACATCTATAATGAAATCTAGACCATAAAGAGATCTCCTACAAACCATACCATGTCCTACCAACACCAACAAATGCTTTAACTATGACAAGTAGATCCACTTTTGTATCCCCATGTAGAAAATCCATCTTAACATCTAACCATTCAACCCAAAGAAAATCATAAAAACAATAGATCCAAAATGTGAAAGATGTAAGATTCTTAATCAAAAAGAAGATCATACCAAACATCTGTTCCCTCATGGAAAGAATTAGACCTTAGCCACTAACTATGCCCTATATACTTCATAAACTTGTTCTTAGAACTAAATTCATTATATCTCAAGACAAACCTCTCCTTGGAGCTAACATCCTCATATTTATAGACCCATTCACGTGAAAAGATAAAGCACAAAGTATAATGCATTTTAAAATCAAGTGGGTAATACCTATTAGATCATTTTGTATTGAGTGGACCTCTTTGAGAGTGGGCTTATAAAATTCTTCTTCTTACAATGCTTTGATCAAATTGACTCTCTCTATGAAGAACAAGAGCATGCCTTAAATTTTATACAACAAAACAACCAAATACAACAACTTCAAGCTCACGAAGAAAGACTACAATGCACTAGGCACATCAATGAATAGAATATCTTGCCCACTAAACGTTGGAATCTAAGAAACCCAAATAAGAGAAACATCATAAGTGACCCTTCGAGTCATTATTATCTCAATAACCATAGCCATAGAAAGGGATTTCCAACTAGCCAACCACACAAGGCTCTAAAACAAGTTGACCACTCTCAATGACATCCTGCTCCCTCGAGAGCAGAACCACCCTTGATTCTCGCCTTCACTCGATTGGCTCCTTCCACGAGAGAGGGAGTGACCTGGAGGTCGCTTGTGGCAAGGAGAGGGTTCATGTGCAAATCAAGACTAACTCACCCTGTGAGTCATGCTTCGAGTAACACAGGACCAAGATTAGATTAATGATAAGAATTATATAGATAAGCTAATTTTCCTAGGTTGTGTGTGCATAAAAATATAAAAATAATTGATAAACATGGGGCTATAAATAAGAAAAACTAGATATCCAAGCCCTCCTTTACCAAAAAACACCATTTGTATTTATGAATACATTAAAACATTAGTCCAAAAAATACCATTAAAACATTACCCTAAACAAAAAATAAAACTAACTAAAAGTGCATTTTTCACCTTTACAAACATATACACATAGTTTATTAGTACCTTCCTTTGGTAATACTATTACAATGAATTTTTTTATCTAGTGATTATTCTATCTATAGTAAACCAATCAAATCAATTTTTTTTTGATCCATAATAAAGATATATTATATTTGTGAATTTCAAAAAATTACATCTATGCCATATTGGGTTGTAGAGAGTTTACATGTATGATGTGACTACTTCACTATCTACCACTGCCACTACCATCTCCTCACAAAATGCACATGTAGGGCTAGACCAAAACACTGCAGACACAAGCTGGTCATGTAGGACCCCAAAGCCAAGCCATATCAGAAAATATAGACATACCCATAACATATAAACATAGCATTGACCCATACACTAAGAACATATATTAAGAACATAAGTAATTATTTATCTAATCACTAGCGACGACCTCATGCTGCTTCCATTTCATAGTTGTGGAGCTTCTGGTTGAACTCCTTGACCCATTCAAACCCCTGCACCTCAATCAACTGGAACATTTTCAATAGGAAATTAACGCCAATATGATTTTGCTTGTGCCAAATCAATTATGTACCCTTGAGATCTATAATAAATGGGTAATACTTCACAACGCCACCTGGGGTCTGCAGAAGGTGAATATCCTTTAGAGGCGGCAGCCCTACATTGAATCAACTAACAACTAGGGTTTCCTCCAGTTTGCCAAGCACATCTGGAATAAACATTCTGCATGTGATTGTATTCACCCATGCTTTGGCTATATTCAAATCCAAGAGAGAGGCTACAAACCTAGAGCTAAGGTCATGTCCACTCTGTAACGTTCCCCTTCATCTATGAAACTGTTCTCCATCACCATTTTCGTAGCCCCTAAAACCAGTTCATCATTCTGTCACAACACTCTCCTCAAACACAGATCAGTAATTTTACCTAAGAACGCCATCTGCTGCTTTGCACTAACCAATCTGATCAGGGTGTCCATGCCACCACACCTTATGCTATTTATAGGAAAGTGAAGAACTATCTTGGCTCTCTCAGACATGATCAAGGGATTGCATGACAAGCATGTGCCACACTCTCTAAATAAGCCTCTGAATAAAGATGGAAGTGTTGTATGCAAGTACGCACCATAATGACATAGTCCCTTCACTCTGACAGAACCTTAACTCAAATCCTTCACATGATGAGTGTAGCTAACTGGAGATCTCCCCTCTAAATGCTCACTCGTGTGGTCGCTAACTCACCCTTCGGCCTCCTTGAACAACTTGGGTAATGATTTATATTACAACGTGAGTGTCCTACTAAATAAGGAGCCAAATCTAGCCATTATGATCTTATGATCACCAGACTATGAGGTCAAAATGTTTAAATAGAGCATGAGACAAATGTAAAGCCCTTACCCTAACTTCAACTTTTAACCCAGACGTTCCACCACTGAAAGGGTGAAAAGTCGCCCACCCTACCACCCACAAAACAAAGTATATTTTTGATGGTGAACAAATTTTAATTTTTCCTAAGTCTACATGAGAAAATTTTAACAAAAAATATTGAGAAAATAATTTATCTCTATTGTGATTGGCTCAAAATTTGAGCTTTTAAGGATAATTTTTACGGAAATACTATTTTGAGTGAAACAAACACCTAAAATTGAGCAGAAAAATACAGTGGGGAATGGAATGAAGCGAGCAGGTGGCAATACTCACACAAATTAACCTATTTAATTGAATTATGAGTGGCTAAATTCTTCTTGAGAGTTTGGTTATTAAACAAATAATTTTTTTAATGTTAAACAAATAACTTTTTTCTTTAAGTCTATGGAAATATTATAACATTTTTTTAATGTTAAACGAATATATTTTTTCTTTAAGTCTATGGAAATATTATAACAAAAATTATAAGATTTATATTAATACAATATTCATATTAATGTCATTATTTATTTAATTTTGATTCATTATAATAAATATTAAAAATTAAGATATTGTAGTGATCTTAATATTAATATATTGTGTAATATTATATTCATAGTATTGATTATAAAAAATAGAATTATCAGTATAATGTATTTATATTTATGTTATATTATAGTAAAAATGATATATTAAATTGCCCAACTTGAATCATTGTTCTTTTCATCTTCAAGCTTTAGTTCTTCCTTGTTTGATTCATTATTTGGTGGTGGAATGTTCTCTTGTTGAGGTGTGGCTTGTTGGGCTAAAGCTTGTCTCTTCCTCCTTTCTCTTGCTTGTCTATTCCTTAGTATTTTATTAGTGATGTTTGTGAAAGGATTTTCATAATTTTCCACAGTCTTCGACATCTCAGAGGAGGAAGATTGTGCTAAATTAACCTTTTGTGATGAAATGCTTTGTTCTTTATAGGTATCTCTCAATCCTTGTAAGGATGATGGAGGAGGAACCTCGGCAAAGACTCCCTTACCTCTCAATCTAGGGGGTTTAGGTTGCTCTTTACTTATGATTTGTTCCATAGGAGGTCCAACCAATTTTGTTATCAAATTTGCTTTGTATCTTTGATATACCAGGAATAATTAAGCTTGTCTTTGTTAAGGAGGCTCAATAGGTCGTGGCCAAAAGTAGTCTAGGTTGAAGTTTCTGCAAGTAACTAGAGGCTTCTGTCTACTATGGTGAACAACATGAACTATCCCATGGTGAGGAAATTTTAAATGTTTATGAATTGTAGAGGGGACTGTTTTCATGGACTTGAGCCATGGATGGCCTAATTTAACACAAAATAAGTTAGAGGTAGGAATGATGTCAAAGGATTGTTCTAGGGATTTTTTAGCTACATTAATCAATAATGTAATCTTCGCTATAGCCATGAAAAAATCTCTAGTATGTGTCTTGATCATTATATGTGTGGGTTCATAAGATTCTTGCATCAAATCATGCATATAAATAGGAACTCTTTAGTAATCACATTCATCATACAATTATGGTCAATAAGGACTGCTCTTGTAGGTTTTCCACTTATACATGCGGTGATGTAAAGAGGTCCCTCAATGTCTCCAATTGTTCTATCATGTGGTTTAAATATTAATTCAAGTTTAGGAGTCTTCCTTTTCCTATAAACTCTAGGAGGGACCATAGCGTTGTTATTGTGATGAGAAGCCATGTATGTGAGACTATTTCACATCAAAGCACCTATTTGAGGAAATCAGGTTTTGAAAGAGAAAGACACACGAATTTCATGATGAACAAAGTAAGTAAGACGGAAGTATTTCTACACAATAAGGCAAAATGAATGATTTAAAAGTTTGCTTAAAGAAGTTTGAAGAAAGTGCATAAAACTCTTAATGTTGAAATACACAATGTGTAATTGCAAAAGTACAAGTTTCAAAGCTAGGATGCAAAAGTTTACAAGATGATCCAACACTACACTTCAAAATCAGCTTTGAATTAATGTTGAAAAGGAGTAACAAAATCTGAAAATGAAATTTTGACTACAAACCCTAGTTTTTGCAAAGACTATGTTATATGAAAAATGCAACTTTTTAAGCCAAAATCCTAGCGAAAGAAACTTTCAAAAGCACAATTTGATATGAATTAATGATGAATTACTGAATAAGGACCAGATCTAATGCAAAAATTAGAAAATTAAATATTTTTATGATATGCAATATAAAATATACAAAACTATGCCTTAATGCAAGCCTAGAATGCAAGTGTTTTTTCTAATTTTTCCAAATGTATGTAAGATTTTTCAATGCAAGATGATTAATTTGATATGAATGAATGCAAGGAATAATTACAACACTCATAAAGATGCAAAATGATCACAATTCTAGGTTCACCAAAATGTTATATGTGAAAAATGGGAATATGGTGGATGGTGTTAAAGTATATCAAATGAAACCCTCCTTTCATAATAACATTCGAGGACAAAAATTGAGCCGAGTCACTACAGATGGATGAGGACTCAACTAAAGGTTTATGTGCTCAGGAATGATATGGAAATAATAGATTAGATTGAGAGATTTACCAAACCCTAGACCAAATAGGCCTCAAACCCTAATTATAGTGTAATCAGGTATAAATAGACAAAATGTTATAGAAAACTAGACAGGAAAGTAGTCAGGAAGGATAAAAACATACTAGAAGTTGAGTTCCTAGAAATGAAACCCTAGTGGACTATGGGGTAGGCATCCAAGTCTAATAGGGCAAAATTTCTTGAGATTCCAAGCAGAGAGGTGTATCAGACTGTATCCTGATCCTGAGTTTGGAGCCAAACTTATTGGGAGAACTATAGGGCGGGTGCCCTAGTCCAAGAGGGAGGAATATCAGCAAGTTTCTTCAAGATCCCAAATCCTTATCCTTCAAACTACTTCTTTACACCTGTACTTTTCCAACTCCCGCATCTGTAAGCTGCAAACACAAAGAAAGGGGGTGGGGGTTGTGGTGTTTAGGAGCTTGCCTCAGTCAAGCCCTGGAAGGACATTCAAGTTTTTCAACACCGTTGTTAGATAGAGCATGTGCCCAAGGAGGGAAGAGGCCAAATCCAATAATGAAATGAAATGATTGAAACTAAATTGATGTCAGCTTAGAGGTGAAGCCCTCACAGAGATGAAGATCCTTTAAATCATGACGAGATGGATTGGTGAAGCTAAATCTGTAACAAACAAACACAATAACAACACAATTCTACTCTAAAACACAATGGAGGCCTTAAAATCTCTTTTCTCAAGATCACCAGTTCACATTATCTATTTAGGTGTAAGATGAAGCCATAAAAGCACTTATATATGCTTTCCTGCTAACATTCGTAAATTAAATTGAAGAGGTCGATAGAGGGAAACCTTTTGAAAGGGCCCAAGCCAACATGCATTTATTTTTATCCTACAAAATTAGGCTAGACTTGGACGCAGGTACCCAAGTCCTAAGGCCTTAATTTGGTTATGATTAAGATTCAAAATTGGCCCCTTAGTCCCATTTGACATGGGTTTCGGGGGAAATTGCTCTGGGATTAGTATTTAACTTGCAAAGTGTAAACACGAGGACCTAGGAGCTAAACTAGGAGGTAAAAAGGTGTTTGGTATGGAGCTTGATTAGTCTCCAAGTGGGAGATTGTTGGTATATCATGACTGATCATGCAAGTGCTATACACTCGTAGCGTATAATTTTTTATTTCCCTCTTTTTGCATGTTTGGAGTTGGTTGTTAATTTTTGTTAGTTACTGACAAAATAAAAATGACATTATAAAATCCTAATTTTAGAAGTTTCCAAAAAGCTTGTTATAAGCGGTTGAGATGTATGTTGCGGGTATGGAATTTGTGAGAATGTAATATGTTTTGTACTAATAATAAAATCGTTGGATGGCTATGTTTCTATGGATGTAGCCCATATTGGGTGACCCACGTTAAATTTCTGTGTTGATCTCTTTTGTGTTATTCTTTATTGTTATATTTGGGTTATTTAATCTACATATAACTGTTAGTGTTTATTTCTCTAATCTACCTGAACCCTAATAACTAGTATCAGAGTGGATTGTGTTTGATTATCGTCTACAGGAAGGTCTCACGGTTGAGTGGGAGTCTCAGAGTTAAGTGGGAGCAATGGCAAACGAGGGTAAATTGAAGGTATATAAATTCAATGGGTAGAACTATCAGTTATTGAAGATGCAGATGGATGATTATCTCTATCAGAATGATTTATGGAGGTCATTGGAAGGAAAAGCTAAGAAACTGACAACAATTGCTGATGAGGATTGGGAACTTTTAGACAGAAAGGCACTAGGAACCATTTAGTTATGCCTGGCACCATATGTGGTGTTCAATATAATAGAAGTGAAGACAACAGATGAACTAATGAAAGCTTTGGCTAAATTGTATGAAAAAACCTCAGCCTCCAATAAGGTATTTCTCATGAAGTGTTTGTTTAATTTGAAAATGATTGAAGGTGGATCTGTGTCAAATCATTTAAATGAGTTTAATACGATTACTAGTCAGTTAACTTTTGTAAAAGTGAAATTGATTAAGAGGTGAGGGCTCTCTTAGTTTTATGTTCTTTGCCAGAAAGATGGAATAACTTGATAATGGCTATAAGTAACTCTGTCTCTAGTTCAAATACTTTGAAATTTGATGATGTTGTTGGTGCTATCCTTAGCGAGGAAATGCGACGAAAAAGCATAGGTGAGAGTTCAACATCGGGTTATGCTTTGACTATAGAGAATAGGGGAAGAACAAAGGAGAGAGGAAAAATACCAACAAATCGTGGGAAATCACAAGGGAAGTCAAAGAAAGGCAGATCTAAATCTAGAGTAAGAATGGATTGTTGGCACTATGGAAAGCCAAGACACTTGAAGAAGGATTGTTGGTCTCGAAAGGGCAAACAAGGAGATAGACAACATGATGACAGTAAGGAAGCTAATGTTGCAAGTTATAAATTATAGGATGCTTTAATTCTGATTTTAGATAATGCTAATGATTCTTGGGTAATAGATTCAGGGGCTTCTTTCATGCCACACCCCATAGGAAATATTTTGTAGATTATGTTCAAGGTGATTTTGGACAACTATATTTGGGTGATGATGAACCATGTCAGATTGTTGGAAAAGGAAAGATAAAAATCAAGTTACAGAATGGAAATGAATGGTTGCTATAAGAGGTAAGACATTTTCCAAATTTGAGAAGGAATTTAAACTCTGCAGGACAACTGGGTAGTGAAGTCTGCATAGTTACCTTTTGAGACAAAGTTTAGAAGGTCACGAAAGGTGCATTAGTAGTAGCTAAAGGTGAAAAGGTAGGCACATTGTATTTTTGTACTGGTAATAATTATTCTACCTTAGCTTCTACAGAAATAGTTTCTATTGAGACAATTATAGCACTTGCTACAGGGACATAAACATAATTGTGGCACCATAGACTTGGGCACATGAGTGAGAAAGGGATGAAGATCCTTCACTCCATAAAGTTTCTACCAGGTTTGAAGTAGATTGACTTGGATTTCTGTGAAAATTATGTTGATGGAAAATAGAAAAGTGTTTGATTTCTCAAAGTTGGGAGAGAAGAAGAGTGAGAAATTAGAGCTTGTGCATTCAAATGTATGGGACTAGCTCAAGTATCTTCTCTTTGTGGCTCTTTTTATTATGTTACTTTTATTGATGATGCAACTATGAAAACATGGGTGTATTTCCTAAAACAAAAATTAGAAGTATTTGAAAATTTTAAAAAGTGGAAAGCTTTGGTTGAGAATGAGATAGGAAAAAAACTTAAGTGTCTTAGATATGATAATGGAATCTGGAGGCAGAAAATGGTTCATAGAACCCCACAAGAAAATGGTGTGTCTGAGAGGATGAATAGGACCGTTATGGAGCATACAAGGAGCATGAGATTGCATGCTAGACTACCCTTACACTTTTGGGTAGATGTTGTACTTATCACTATTTATTTAATAAACAAGGGACCTTTAAATCCTTTGAATGGTGGCATTCCATAGGAGGCATGGATGCGAAAAAGGTAAACTATTCATTTCTGAAAACCTTTAGTTGTGAATCTTTTGTCCATGTTGATATTGAAAATAGAACCAAGCTTGAGGCCAAGTCTAAAAAATGTACGTTCATTGAATATGGAGTAGATTAATTTGGTTATCAGTTATGGGATTATGAAAATCATAAATCATTAGGAGCTCAGAGATGTTATATTCAATGAGAAGGTCATGTATAAGGATTAGCTGTAGGAAAAGAAGCATGAACATGCCAAAAAGGAATATGTGGTGCTGGATGATATTTTGGAAATAAAATGCCAGTGGTACCTGATGTTTAGTAACAAGTTATCCCACAGACTCTTGCAAGTGTTAGATGTTCTACAAGGATAACTAGACCTCTAGAAAGAATTTCTCCATAATTATATTCTATATTATTAATTGATTCTGGTGAACCTAAAGGTTATGAAGAAGCAATGTAGGTAGATACCAAAAAATAGTGGGAGTTAGGCATGAAAGAGGAAATGGACTCCTTGTTACAGAATTAGACTTGGGAATTAGTCAAATTGCCTACAGGTAAAAGATTATTGCCAAATAAATTGGTTTATAGGTTGAAGGAAGAAGATGGAGGCAAGAAAAGATATAAGGTTAGACTTGTGGTAAAAGGTTTTGCACAGAAAAAAGGTATAGATTTTGATGAAATATTTTCTCTGATTGTAAAGATGACTTCTATTAGAACTATTCTAAGTCTTGTGGCTGCAAAAGACTTGCATCTTGAACAACTAGATGTGAAAACGACATTTCTCCATGGGGATTTGGAAGAGGAAATATACATGCAGCAACCACAGGGATATGAGGTCAAGGGTAAGGAGGAATTTGTGTGCAGGTTAAAGAAGAGTTTGTATGGCCTAAAACAAGCACCTTGGTAATGGTGTTTGAAATTTGATAGTTTTATGGTTGAATAAGGTTACAAAAGATGTCATTCTGATTATTGTGTTTATTTTAAGAAATTGGGTAATGGTAGCTATATTATCTTGTTGTTTTATGTTGATGACATGCTTGTTGCTGGGTCTAACATGCAACATATTAATGAACTTGATCAAAAATAGCAAATTCATTTGCTATGAAGGATTTGGGTGCAGCAAAACAAATCCTTGGTATGAGGATCACATGGGATAGGACAAATAGAAAATTATTTTTGTCTCAAAGTGAGTATGTAGAGAAGGTGTTGAAAATGTTTAACATGCAAAATGCAAAAGTAGTTAGTACACCTTTGCCTAGTCATTTTAAGTTGACTAAGGAGATGTGTCCAAAGACAAAAGAGGAGGAAGACAAAATGTCTAAGATACCATATGCATCAGCAGTTGGCAGCTTGATGTAAGCAATGGTATGCACAAGGCTAGATATTGCACATGCAATGGGAGTTGTGAGTAGGTATATGAGCAATCCAGGAATGGAACATTGGAATGCGGTAAAATGAATTCTTGGATATTTGAGAGGTACTACTTCAAAGAAACTATGTTTTGGAGGAACAAATCCTACTCTAAAAGGATATGTTGATTCTGATCTGGTGGGTGATATTGACAAAAGGAGGAGTACTATAGGGTATGTTTTTACTATAGGAGGTACTGTAGTCAGTTTGATTTCAAGGCTGCAAAAGGTTGTTGCGTTTTCAACCATTAAAAATGAGTATGTTGCTACTATGGAAGCTAGCAAGGAGATGATTTGTTTATAACATTTTCTAGAGGAATTGGGGCAACGACAAGAAGATAGTCCTTTGTACACTGATAGCCAGAGTGTCATTTATCTTTCTAAGAACTCAGCTCTACATTCAAAAACTAAGCACATATATCTCAGATACCACTTCATCCGATCAGTTTTGGAGGATGGACAGTTGAAGTTGGAGAAAATTCACACAAGTGAGAATCCTACAGATATGTTCACAAAGGCAGTTACACAAGAGAAACTGATTTCCTCATTAGTTTCTGTTGGCCTTCATGACTAATAATGGTGGATATAAGAAACCAGCTAAGTTTGTAATCCAGTGGGAGCTACAAGTGCAACGGTGTCGTCCAGGATCAGTCTCCAAGTGGGAGATTGTTTGGTGTGGAGCCTGATCAATCTCCAAGTGGGAGTTTGTTGGTATGTCGTGATTGATCATGCAAGTACTATACACTCGTAACGTATAATTTTTTTCCTTCTTTTTGCACATTCGAAGTTGATTCTTAATTTTTGTTAGTCGACAAAAGAAAAATCACATTGTAAAACCCTAATTCTAGAAGCTTCCAAAAAGCTTGTTATAAGTGGCCGGGATGTATGTTGCAGGAATGGAATTTGCAAGATTGTAATCTATTTTGTACTGGATAATAAAATCATTGGATGGTTGTGTTTTTGTGGATGTAGCCCATATTAGGTGAACCACATTAAATTTTTGTGTTAATCTCTTTTGTGTTATTCTTCATTGTTATATTTGGGTTATTTAATCTACATATAATTGTTAGTGTTTATTGCTCTAATCTGCCTCAACCCTAACAAAAGGCATAGGAAAACTTTTTACTCCATATATATATGATATTAATATATTTTAGCGATCTAAATATTAATGTATTATATTATGTAGTATTTATATTTATATGATTATTTAATAATTATAATATTAATATTTTAAATATCTATAAACTAATATAATTAATACTATTAAAATAAATTTAATTGAAACATAGTAAAATGAAATATAGATGCTTATTGGTGTAAATATATTCAATATTAATATAATAGTGATCTAAATATCAACTTATTATACCTGGAGTACTATTGCAATAGATTTTTTATCTAGTGATTGTTAGAAATAAGCTACACCCCGACTAACAATGGACTAGAGCGGTAAATGGAAGGTCCTAGGTTCAACTCCTAAGTGGTCCATGAAAAGTTTAACAAAAAATATTATTATTTTTTAATATTATATTTCCACTTTTTAATTTAAATATTAATATAAAATATTATGTTAATATTGAAATTATTATTGAGAATAGATAGGTGCTTGCATACTGATATCTTTTAACATCTTTTAGATAGATGTATTTAAGATATCTATGCTAGTTTAATAATTTTATTAGTACGTACTATTGCAATCATGTAGTTATTAATCTATTGACTGTAAACCAATCAAAACATAGGATTATTTTTATTGTTGGGCAAATTTGATTTAAATTTGTACTTTTCCTATGTCAACATGATAAATTTTTAACAAAAAGTTATTGAAAAATGATTTATCTGTATTGTCATTGGCTGAAAAAAATGACCTCTTCTCTACAGATTGTAGAGAGTGCAACAAAAAAGCTATAAATGCGGAGATAATTTTAGTTTGAGGGGAGGATGTGGCAAGTAAACAAATTATGAACACAAATTTTGTCTCCCACTAATTAAGTCATGCCTAAATGGATGCTATGAGAGGGAAGAATCATTAGTTTTTATGAATTTATTTTTGTCAAAGGGACAAAGTTATAATATTAATAATACTATTAAAAATATAGGGTTTTACACATTTTATTTTATGAAATTAGATTATTTTTGGGATTTCAATTTTATTTACTAAGAGTTAAAAATCTAGTATTTCAATTTTATTTAGTCAAAAGTTAAAAATCTATAGTATCACGAAAAATATTTCGCCTTTTTATTACATTTTTTATTTTATTCTTCAAACTTACAATATTTTAATGCATTTTAAATTATAAAAGTATTAGTATTATTACATTTTAAGGAAATATTTGTGTTATTTAAAAGGCTAGTCCTATTTTATTTTTTTATCAAATTAGATTATTTTTGAGATTTCAATTTTATTTACCCAAGATATTTCAACACTCTTCAAAAATTAAATTTTCAATTATTGGAATGCAATTTATCTATACAACCAATAGCTAATCAACAAAAAAAACTACAACTAAACAAATACTATAATAACAACAAGGCAAGCCATGTGGCACTTGTTAATTTATTAGTTTTATTATTTATATATTTTTATTTTCTTCATTTTATATATTTAAATATAAATATTAGTGGTATAAATATATATTTAAATTAAAATATGTGTAAGTAATAATACAATATATAATTATAATTTAAAGGTTGAAGAACCTTGACCATAGATCTCATTAAACTAAAGTAAATAATTTACCATAGGGTTAATTTTTGTGGTTTTCAAAGATTCGTTTATGCAACAAAGACATTAAATAAATTATAATTTATAGGTTCCATAATTTTTAAATAAATTATAATTTATAGGTTCCATAATTTAAGCTGCAATTTTAATAGGTTCCATAATTTAAGCTGCAATTTTAATAGGTTCCATAATTTAAGCTGCAATTTTCTTTATTTATTTTAATGAGCAACCTTAAATAGAATAAGAATAAATAATACACATTGGATCACTTCATAATTCATTTTGCAAGAAAAAAACAAAAAAAATGGTGGCATAGTGCCCTTACCAATTATTTACTTCTGCTCCTTATGGATTAAAATTCTTCTCCCAATTTAATTTGCTTTGTTTTTATTTGATTTGATTTTTCTTAAATTTATGTTTGAGTACTACTTATATACTTATATTTATACACATTATTTATCGACTTTATTTTTATGTTCATTGACTCTATTTTATTTTTATGTATAGGGTCATAGTCATCCCCTTAATGCCACCTTAATGCCATTCTATAACTCCTCTAATGTAATTATTTTTATATGTTGACTCTTTAATAGTTTTTGTTACCACGCTCATGACATTACAGTCCAACCCTTGCTGCCATTGTAGTTGCCACTATAGTTACACCATTGTAGTTACACCTCTAGACGTAAATATAAAATATTATGCTAAATTTTCTCTACATCTTTCATTAATTATAAATATTATAAGTATTATACTTGTAATTATTAGTTCCTACCTTTGGCAGGAATACTAATGCATTCATGTGATGCATTAATTCATTTCAGTTGACCAATGAACATTGAGTATTAAATTCATTTGGCAAAATCCCTAAAGTTGAAACTTAAAATTTGGCAAGATGACTATAGTTGAAACTTTAAATTTTTCTTTTTAATCTGCCTTTCAAGTACCAAGTTGGCATGTTGGCAAGTTGGTCGGTCTAGATTTCTGTGAGTTTTGTTTTTTGTTAGTTCACATTTGCCAGCATACAAATAGCTTGTACTAAAATGGGTGTTTTGGAAGAGGGTTTGGACATCTGTCAAATCATAAAAGAGAGGAATTTTGATAGGTTTTGTAGATGCAACAACCCTAGAAGACATGTATGCAAAATGTGGAAGCATAGAGAAGACCCGTGAACTGTTTGATAAAATGCCTTAAAGAACTGTGGTTTCATGGAATGCAATGGCTGCAGGATATGCACAAAATGGATTTGTTGAAAAAGCTTTAGAAATTTTCAAGCAAATGCAAATGGCAGGTGTAAATCTAGACACCACAAACCTTTGCCAACATCCTCCATGCCTATGCCAAAATAGGAACATTGGAGGGTTGTCACACTTTTAGCCCGAGACTTATCAACACAAGTGAATTTAAGTATTTCTAACTAAAAATCAATTTTGGTCAAACATATGATCTTGTAAGATTCATTCTAGCTAAGTTAGATATGTCCACAACTTTTCCAACTAAAATTGTTGGCTAAATGTATATGTAGCACCACTATGAGGCCAATTTATCAAAAAAAAAAAATCATTTGAAAATCTTGATATTTCAACAACTTCTACTCATGTAAATAACATTTTAAAACAAATAGAAAAATACCTTTTTGTAGATCTATAAGTTTAGTTTTCAAATATATATATTAATAGTTTAATTATTATTTATATTTTCCTTTCTATTTTTACTAAAAGTAGGTTATCAGCACAAAACATTAGGTCGATTACCAAGGAAAAATAGTAAAACTTATTAAAAAAAATTGAAAAAAATATAATGTACTAGATAAAAGAATCTATATCAAGATGGTATAATTTTTTTTCTATTTTAGATAAATAGTTAATATGAAAGTTGACGTCGAATGGAAACAACTATGTTTTAATACACACACATTTTATTATTTATTTAAAAATATATATTTGTCAAAATTGGAAAAAAATATATTCATGCACTAAAGTTTCAAGTTATAAATACACACAAAAAAATTGAAGAAAAAAAACTAAAATTTACTATATAATGATTGACGTCTCATGTAACTTCATTTACTAGCATTTTATCAACAACTAAATTATAGTGTCAATTTATTAAAAACTATATTCAAATAATTTTTTAAATTTTTTCAAAAAATACAAATATAAAATATACTAAAAAATAAATATTTTATTAGTTTACATCATTTCAAAATTCAAAACATATATGTCACTTTTTAGTGATTCAAGTTTAAAAGTTGGATTAGTGTTGGCCGTTTCCTTTATAAAAGTGTGACATGACTTTGTGCTGACCTCTATCAAAGCATAATGAAACAGAGATTTTTGTCTAATATTGTAGTTAGAAATACTCTGGTAGACATGTATGCAAAATGTGTTTGCATAGAAAAAGCTTGTGAACTATTTGCAATGGGGATTTTTGTCTAAAGCCAGTCTCCACAAACATTGGTAGAGGGTGAAGGTTCTGTGAAACTGGTGGCTGATTTTAGCGCCTTGACATGGGAGGGTTTGGTGTAGAAGAAAAGCCAACAGGCTCGACAGTTGATGGAGCAATACGTTTTGAATTATGAGGAGAAGAGTGAAAATAACAACAATATGTGTATAGTGTCCATGGCGCAGAAGACGGGAACAACGACTGATAGAAAGTAAACAGAGCAAAGAAAGAAGGATCGGTGACCAAACCACGCTAAGATCTTCAGATGAACATGCAGAATGCAAAACAAACAAAGAACCAAGTGCCCCACATTATCATGGCAAGGTGTGAGAGAGTGTGCTAGAATGCAGGTAAAGCTTTCCCGCATCCTCGCAAGTAAACCCTAAATGTTGTGCAGGAGCGTGGTGAAATTGGGGTTCTCTCCCACCTTCCCACAATAGCTTGAAACATTAATTGCATGGATTACAAGCTAGAAATCCCCTTGAGAGGCAACAAATAACAAAGGGATGTAAATAGTGGCAACAAAAACTAGAATTCAGGTTTAAGATGATGCAAATGTGAAAATGGTGCTCATGTGTGATGAAATGGAATAGGATAATGTAGTGAATATATCTTGGTGCACAATAGAATATATTGCCACTATTTTTGACGATTTTGTCCACGAGTCTGCTGTGTTGCGAGTAGCCTGCTTGCGTTATCCTTTCTACGGCATTGAGATAAGCCAAACGAGGTATCTTTCTATTTAAACTATGAAATAAATATTCTATGTATGCATAAATTTGAGTTTATGGATTCATTTGTTTGGTTTTATGAATGGCACATTCTTTAACATTTGCATTGTATATTACTTTTAATGGTTTCTGGTAATTAATCTAAAACATTACAGTTTTAAATTTTAAATTTTTTCTCTTCTATTCTCCATTTTTAAATCCTTCAGGGTTTCAATCGTTCTTGTATTTGTTTTTATATTTTGCATTTGTTGCAAAATGAGTTTTCCTTTTATGTGGTTTCTGCAATATACGTATGTGATGGGGGAAAAATCTAGATCAAACAACGAAAACTAGATCTAACCCTAACACCTTCAAGAAATCAAATCTAGATGATATAAATAACATGCAAATTAAACAAAAAACACCCAGATGATGTGATTTCTTGGTTTGGGTGTGGATTGCTTTGCCATGCAAACTGCCATATTCAATCAAGCTGCCATGATTGTGCTCATAAATGCTTAAGGGGTGACATGCATGCAAAGATAATGATGATACTAATGGATTCCGACAAAGATAATGCACAATGCTAATGGATTCGAACCCCAAAATGGGAGAAAGAGAAGGTTTTTATAGATGTAGAGGATGGATGATGAATGGTGGAGAGAAAAAGGAGAGATCAATAGTTGAGAGTGAGTGAGAGAGGGGAATAAATGTGCATGCACCACATGTCCAAGATGCTTTTCTCAAAACTAGGATATTTCTATTTCTTTGGTGGAGATAACTTGATTTTCTAATTTTTAAAACTTTCCCATATTGTGATTTTTAATTTGTTGCTATTTTCAAGGTCACTTGCACATTTAGAGGAAAATAGAAGGTGGACAAATGAATTAAATCAATATGTTTATTTAATTTATTATTTAAATAATGTGAGAAAATGTTGGAAAGGTGAAATTTGCATGGTGAGGAAAGTAAATAAAATATGTATTTTATTTATTATTTTTAGAAGAATGATGACATAATTAAATAATATAAAATTATTTAATTATTAATGGAAAATGGAATAAAGAAGAAAATTAATTAATTAAATAAAGTTTATTTAATTAATTATGGAGATATAGAAGAAAATGATATTTTTAATTACAAGTGTGCTAGATGAAATAGTGCGTGCAAATGCGAAAATGCGATAAATGACTAAATAAGAAAATAGGCCAATTTTTGGTGTCTACATTTTGCCCCTCTTGATACAATATTCGTTAGGGTGTTATTTTAAAGAAGATGTGATACATTGTATAACATGCTATGCCCCAGTGAAATTGGCAGATGATGCCCCCTTGAAAGGAAAACCAGACTATTGGGAAAATACTGGGTTGACTCGCGACAAGATGACAGAAGGATGAAAGGCTAGGGTATATGGGAAGAAAACAAGCATTGGGCGGGTGAAAGAGGGGATGAAACAAAAGAATTGGGGTTTGGATTAGAAGAAAAATTAGGGTCATGTATGTTTGACACACTTGTTTGACAGGAGGAAATGTGATGATGATGAAGATCAAGAGGATAATGATTAGAGAGAAGATGATAAACCCATTGATCAATTAGGTGAAGAATGAAATGGCGAAGGCAGCTTCAGATGGTTCCATATAAAAATGGAGGTTTGCAATCCTTATGTTTGATATAGCACTAGATATTATGCACCAGGGTATAAAGACCAAGGTGTCAAGTATCTAATGTACTAAAACCTAATACAATCTTGTCAAGATACAAGATATGAATATTAGCTATTTCGAGATGGAATTTGATTCGGCAAGCAAATGCAAGATAAAAATGATAACACACCCAAGCAAGCAAGAAAACATGCACAAATGACACAAAAACAAACAAGGTATTGCCCCTGTCAAGTTGTAAACCGATGATTAATTGTTGATTGATTGATAGTGTTGTCATGGCAGGGAACGATATATCCCTAGATCAACACAAGGATGATGATTGTAATGCCCCTCGATTTTGGCTTGTGACAGCTGTTAGTTCTTCTATTGCATTTAGACAGTTTTGAGACAGTAGTTTTATATTGCACTTTGACAATTGAGACATTTGAGTTATTAGACTATGGTTTATGCCTACTATGATCATGATGGATTATGTTTGACTGATGTGGTTTTGACATGTGTTATGAGTTTTATTATGACATTATTGATATTTCAGGTCATGATGTATTTTTGACATGTTTGGTTAGATTATGCATATTAATGTTACCTTGTTTTATGTGGTTGAATGTTATCTAATTGCTAATTAGAGATGCTTATGTTATTGTTATGATTGAGAGCAGGGACGGGGTAGTATTACTCATTTCGAGCACCCTACTACACTACCATTCCCTGACTTTGTGTGTTTGATATATATATATATATATATATATATATATATATATATATATATATATATATATATATATATATATATATGTGTATGTTGTATACAACCTATCGTCTTGATGTAGGTTGTAGGTAACGAGCATCGACTCCACCTGACTTATCAGGTTTGAGCATGCCCTTGTACCAATGGGTAACATTGATGGGAGATAACATGAAGTTTCCCCTAGGTTAGTTTCAGTCTTCAGGTTGTTGGTTGTCAAGTGGTATGTGGGGTTATTGTTGAGTTTTTTTAGTTAAGCCTATTTGTATTTTGGTAATGCATTAATGAATTAATGTTATAATAATAATGTTATTAATATGTCAAATTTAATAGTATTTTGCTTAGTCGTAGAGTATTAAGGAAATTTGGAATATTCTTTATGTAATTTTAATGTAGATTCAATTAATTATTTTAATGTTTTTTTATAGTATATGAGTCATAAGTTTTATTATGGTTAATTAGTAAATAGTTATTTAAAGAATAATATTAGTGAATAATTTAATGGTTGTTAGTTGTCGAATAAGATTCTAGATTTGGGGAATCTCTATGTTAAGTAAAAAATTTATATTCTTCTGAGTAGTGGGATTCTCTATAATGGATTTTTGATAGTGGAAATTTATGAGTCTTGGCTATTTTTTCTTTGGGGGTTTTTATTTTGAGGGGGAGTTGTTCTGAGGAGGGAGACAAAAAATTTGGAAATTTTTTTATAGAAGCAGGGAAATTGAGAAAGGAGAGAGGAAGACAATTTTTACAGAAAAAGAATTTCAAGTTGGAAGATAGTAATTTGGGTATGTTTATGTTGTCTCTCTGTGTGTGAAATTTTGCATTTCTATAAACCTTGAATTTAAATTTCCTTGTAGCATGATCATTTTTGTGCTCTGTGTGTTCGAATGTATTTGCTCCCTGACCATTTTCACATCTTGGGAATTGTACCTTGGTTGCTGTCAATGATTTACCCTCTGTAGTTACTTTCAATTTTATTCTTCTTCTGGTCTTTTCTATTTCAAAATCCTTCCTGAAATCTTGAAGCCCAACCAATTATAAATCATTAAAAGTTACCTAAATTAAAAGAGAATGATCCATAAGAATCATTTACCAGTTTCTTGACCTATTTCTTTTTCTTGACTACTCTCAGTGTCGTAGTACGGCCTCACCCAGCCTTAGCCTTTCAGATTTGTGCCAAGTAATGAAGTTCTTATACTGTTAATTAGGAATCAATTAAACCAAATGGAAATTTAAGCAATTTTACCTCAGTTGTGGAAGTCGCCGTACATCTTTGTTTTCTTTGCCAGTAAATAAAGTTTTAGTCTTCTATTGGAGCGTTAAAGTCAGCAAAATCCTTACCTATTCTTCTCTGCCCAATCACGCTGTCGTATGTTTTTTTCTTCAGTTTCATATTCTCTAAATTTTACTAGTGAGTAAAGCTTAGGGTCTGTGCTAGAGGTTGGATTGAATCAGAAGAAACTTAATCAGATTTTTACCTCCTATATAGACGTCACCGTACGACACTCTACAGATCCGTTCTTTCAAATATTAATCTCTGCCTAAACGCCTCTATCCTGGGTATGGTTGCTTCCCTCTGATTGAGGAGTTTTGTTTCATTTAAGCTTCTAGTCTTTTCTTCATGAGGTCAATTTTCCTATCTTTAATTTTATTCTATTTTGAATCTGCCAGTAGTTAAGGGTTTTCTGTTTTAATTCTAGTTGTCAATTAGTAGTTTTTAGAAAGTAGATGAGTTGAAATTAGGTTTGTATATATAGTTTTCATGAGTAAATAACTATAGTATATACTAGTTATGATAAGACAAAACTAATAGATGGTAATTGTCTTGGGAAACTTATTCTAGTTCTCATGGCGACTAGACAATACAAAAATTATAGCCTTATTGTAATGGCTTGGTAGACTGAGAGTATGAGTTAGAAGTTTAATTGCATGTAGGAGTAGTATGATTGATAATTGTTTTCTTGTTAATGTAGCAATTGTTAAATTTGAAGTGGATAGAAATTAGTTCATTATTCTAATGAGTGGGTAATAGTCATGATCTTTCACATTATAGGTTTAAAATGAATGTGTGTTAGAATTAAGTTATAGTTATATCATTCTAACTTAGTCATTAATGTAAGTTAGATTACCCTTAGCTTTTAGTGGTGTGTTATTGTTAATAGGAATACTAGTGTCATGTCTTTTTAGTTGATTAGATACCTTGGAATACTAGCATTCATCTAGTTGGGCACCACTGAGTAAAATTATTGGCCATTTTAAATTCGGGGATTAATAGAAATATAAAATTATTAAATGAGTAAATTAGGATTTTTATGTGAGATGGATATTCTTAATCAATTCATTAAGGAAATAAATGGATGAACTCATTTATATTTATTAGAATAGATTTGGAGTACTTTATGCTGCAAAGTAACTACCCTGATTAGGAATAGAAGTTAATCAGTGGAGTAAATTAGTGTTTAAATGTGTTGTGGATCTTAATGATTAGTTATTAAATAAATTTTATATGCTATTATACTTCTTAATTTGAATAGTGTATTATTGTTAGGATTTTTATTTACAAGAAAGTTAAAATCTTTTAGTGCCTTCTTGTTTAATAAATTATCCAATAGTGATATGCTGGGTAATTTTAGATATACTATATGGTCATGCTTGCAATGCCATTGTCATTATTATTGTCTTAAAGTAATGAAGGTTTTGGTATATGGTGTTATCCTTTGGTCCAAAGTCATGTTGTTTCAGTGGAATGACATGGTTATTATATGTCAAGTCTTTAAATCTTCATATCGATAAATGTATGTATCTATAGAAATATTGTGTTTCAACTTACCCGACTCCAGAGGATAGGCTACTTGGGTTCTAGTTTAGCATTGTGTCATGTTGTTTAAATGTTTTATTTGTTTTGGGATTTTTGTAATGGACAGGGGAAAGTTTTGTGGTTGAGATTTTGGGTTTAAAATGATCATGTATTAAAGATAGAAGCCTTTTAGTCCCTTGTCCATGCATGTTATGTGTTTTTGGATGTTGGTTAGAGGTTGCTAGTTGTATGTAGAAGAGTGGCTTTCATGGTGGGGCCGGTGCCCAAAGTGGCTGCCTGGGTAACCCCATGGAAGTTGTAATTAAGTGATAACTTAATAATTTATTTAGGTGGGTTGGGTAGTAATTTACATAACAAGATAAGTATGATGCCTTAGCAATACCTTGAGTGCTCTCACAAGGTAAGGATGGGATGAGAAGGCCTGGTTGGAAAGGTTGACCTCCTTGTCTCCATGAGAGGATGTGTTGGCTCCGCATGTGTCACCCTAGGGGACTGGTGCCTAGAGGGAGGCTGCCTAGGTAACCATAGATGGGGGCCAGTTTCTAGAGAGAGATAGCCTGGATAACCCATGTTAGGACCATGTGATGACACTCTCCCTACTATAGTCTAGTTACTTCCTTTTTATCTTTGTTGTTACCTCTGGAGTTCTGTCTTGTCTTGATGATTTCAATGATTTGTGTTGTTTTTGATTGTTTGGGTTGCTTGTGTCGAGTTTGTATTTGTCTTCTTATATCCATTGTCTTAGTGGAACCTCATTGTTATCTCCTAGCTCGGGGGGTGGACCTCAGTGTTCCACATGGTTGGGCGGAAGAGCTTAATCCATTGGTTTTGCTTGGTTGACCTTATTTGTGATCACTGCAGATAATTCTCCAGTTCTAGACTTGTACTTGCATCCTCAGAGCTGTATTCTACTTTCATAATTGTATAATTTTGTAGTATATTGTAAACTGATGTAATCGGTCATGAACATTGTAATCTTATAATTCTTGTATCTGAACTTTCGTAACTGTTCATATCTGAAAATGAATAATGTAATTATGTTGTATCATGATCATAATGTATATCACTTGTATTGTTATGAGTTCATGATTTTCTGATGCAGTTATGTTCCCTAGAGGTGTTAGTTGTACAACTTGTTTAGATGTTGTAAATAGTGTAATTTTATCTAATGAATAGTGCATTTTCTTACCTAAAAAAATATTTATTTAAAATTTGCACTTGTTAGTCTAACACTCTAGAGTTGCATGATGGGGCATCGCATTTGGTATCAGAGCTAGGTTAAAACACTGGGTACTTTGGTTATAATTGAGCCCATTATGTGACCTAGTGCTTAAAATATGCAGATTAAATTGTTTTCAATTTTTTGAATTCATCCTTTGGAGGTATGTGTGTGTAGGAAGATGCCCAGGGGTTGAGGTAGAGGTCGAGGTCAGGGTCAGGGTAGGGGTTGTGGGAGAGGTGGTGGTGGTACACCTCCTCCCAGTTTTCCTCATGAGAGTGCCCATGAAGGTGGGGGTCAGAATATGGAAGGCCAGGGTCAGCCTGAGGGAGCCCAATTGAGACAGTTGCTTAAGGAGGCCCTTGCCCATTTAGGCCCTAGACAAGAAGTAGAGCAACATAGAGGGTGTCAGGAAGTAGATCAGCCAGAACCTAGGGAAACAGAGAGATCACCTAGGCAGAGAGAATTGACAGCTAAGTAGGAGGCCACTTTAGCTAGTCATATGAGGGATCTTCTAAGGGCATGCCCTCCCACCTTTGATGGATCTGGTAGTGGTCTTGAGGCAGAGACATGGTTAATAGATATAGGCAGGTGTTTTCCTATGCATCCATATGGCAACAACACCAAGGCTAGATGTGCTATTCTGCATCTCAGAGGTTTTGCTTCAACTTGGTGGCGTTTACAGTAGGAGTAGAAGTTGCCATTCAACAGTAGCACGATTTCTTGGGAGTTGTTTTTAGAGAGATTCAGAGCCCATTTCTAGTCTGATCATTGGAGACAATGTTGCACAGATGAGTTCCATGAGCCAAGGCAGATGGCCATGTCAGTTGAGTAGTATGAGCATAGATTCTATGAGCTCAAGTAGTATGTGGACATCAGAGATGATGAGTCTATGTTAGTGCAACATTTTATCAAGGGCTTGAATGCCTGAATCAGTGGAGGAGTTCGTGTCTTTGATCCTAAGACTATGGAAGTAGTAGTGGAGAAAGCCCGATTAGTAGAAGAGAATCTGGAGATGGCACTTGGAGGGCATACAAGTGTACACATTGGTAGTGCACCTTCTATAGGTGTCAGTGGTCAGTCTCAGGCAGTTGGCTCTTCAAGAGGCCATCATGCACTTGACAAGGATGAGTCGTAGCAGTAGCAGTGTTCTCAGTCACAACCAAAGAATTCTCAGCCTCAACAAGGTAATAGATTTCAGTCTAAGAAAGATCGATCTTGGCAGCGGAACAGGCATAACCACTTTGATCAACTAGCTCAGACTATGCAGTCTACAGTGAGTAGAGATAAATTTTAGCAGTCTAATGCTTTCTTAGGTGGTAGAGGTTTCAGTAGGGGTGCAAGATGTTTCTCTTGTGGACAACAGGGCCATATAGCCAGGCAGTGTCCACAAAGGAACCCTCTAGGTTTTGGTTAGAGGGTGGTAGCTTTAGAGCCAACTGTAGGTGACGCTGGGAGGTCTCATAGAGTGTTCGTAGCGATTGAGCATCAGGGGATAGCCTCGAAGACCGCAGGTAGGGGATAGGAAGCCTTCTTTGGAGATCGTGTGCGAGCTACAACATTGGGAGTAGACTCTCAGAGGCAGAGACGTGGAGTAGGTCGGGGTCCAGTGGAATCTTAGTGATGAAACTTCTGCTACTCGGGAGGATGCTTGCAAGATGAGAGAGTTATACCCTTCCTTATTTGCAGGCTTCCAGGAATAAGCTTGATTCTGGGGGGAGGATGTAATGCCCCTCAATTTTGGATTGTGACAGTTGTTAGTTCTTCTATTGCATTTAGACAGTTTTGAGATAGTTAGTAGTTTTATATTGCACTTTGACAGTTGAGACATTTGAGTTATTAGACTATGGTTTATGCCTACTATGATCATGATGGATTATGTTTGACTAATGTGGTTTTGACATGTGTTACGAGTTTTATTATGACATTACTGATATTTTAGTTCATGATGTATTTTTGACATGTTTAGTTGATGGCTGGTTAGATTATGTAGATTAATGTTACCTTGTTTAATGTGGTTGAATGTTATCTAATTGATAATTAGAGATGTTTATGTTATTGTTATGATTGAGGGCAGGGACGGTGTAGTATTACTTGTTTCGAGCACCCTACTACACTACGATTCCCTGACTCTGTGTGTTTGATATATTTATGCGTATGTTGTAGACAACCTATCATCTTGATGTAGGTTGCAAGTATTGGGCATCAACTCCACCTGACTTAGCAGGTTTGAGTGTGCCCTTGTACCAATAGGTAACGTTGATGGGAGATAACATGAGGTTTCCCTTAGGTCAGTTTCAGTCTTCAGGTTGTTGGTCGTCAAGTGGTATGTGGGGTTATTGTCGAGGTTTGTTTATTTAAGTCTATGTGTATTTTGGTAATGCATTAATGAATTAATATTATAATAATAATGTTATTAATATGTCAAATTTAATAGTATTTTTCTTAGTCGTAGAGTGTTAAGGAAATTTGGAATATTCTTTAAGTAATTTTAATGTAGATTCAATTAATTATTTTAATGTTATTTTATAGTATATGAGTCATAAGTTTTATTATGGTTAATTCATAGATAGTTATTTAAAGAATAATATTAGTGAATAATTTAATGGTTGTTAGTTGTCGAATAAGATTCCAGATTTGAGGAATCTCTATGTTAAGTAAAAAAATTATATTCTTCTGAGTAGTGGGATTCTCTGTAACGGATTTTCTATAGTGGAAATTTATGAGTCTTGGCTATTTTTGCTTCTCGGGGTTTTTGTTTTGAGGGGGAGTTGTTTTGAGGAGCGAGATAGAAAATTTAGAAATTTTTTTATAGAAGCGGGGAAATTGAGAAAGGAGAGAGGAAGATAATTTTTACAGAAAAAGAATTTCAAGTTGGAAGATAGTAATTCAGGTATGTTTATGTTGTCTCTTTGTGTGTGAAATTTTGCATTTCTGTAACCTTGAATTTAAATTTCCTTGTAGCATGATCGTTTCTGTGCTCTGTGTGTTTGAATGTATTTGCTCCCTAACCATTTTCACATCTTGGGAATCGCACCTTGGTTGCTGTCAATGATTTACCCTCTATAGTTACTTTCAAGTTTATTCTTCTTTTGGTCTCTTCTATTTCAAAATCCTTCCTGAAATCTTGGAGTCCAACCAATTATAAATCATTAAAAGTTACCTAAATTAAAAGAGAATGATGCATAAGAATCATTTACCACTTTCTTGACCTATTTCTTTTCCTTGACTGCTCTAAGTGCCGTAGTACGGCCTCACCCAGCCTTAGCCTTTCAGATTTGTGCCAAGTAATGAAGTTCTTATACTGTTAATTAGGAATCAATTAAATCAAATGGAAATTTAAGCAATTTTACCTCAGCTATGGAAGTCACCATATATCTTTGTTTTCTTTGCCAGTAAATAAAGTTTTAGTCTTCTATTGGAGCATTGAAGTCAGTGAAATCCTTACCTATTCTCCTCTGCCCAATCACACCGCTGTATGGTTTTTTCTTCAGTTTCATACTCTCTAAATTTTACCAGTGAGTAAAGCTTAGGGTCTATGCTGGATGTTGGATTGAATCAAAAGAAAATTAGATTTTTACCTCCTATATAGATGTCACCATATGACACTCTACAGATCTGTTCTTTCAAATATTAATCTCTGCTTTAACGCCTCTATCCTGGGTATGGTTGCTCCCCTCTGATTGAGGAGTTTTGTTTCATTTAAGCTTCTAGTCTTTTCTTCATGAGGTTGATTTTCCTGTCTTTAATTTTATTCCATTTTGAATTTGCCAGTAGTTAAGGGTTTTTTGTTTTAATTCTAGTTGTCAATTAGTAATTTTTAGAAAGTAGATGAGTTGCAATTAGGTTTGTATACATAATTTTCATGAGTAAATAACTATAGTATATACTAGTTATGATAAGACAAAACTAATAGATAGTAATTGTTCTGGGAAACTTATGCTAGTTCTCATGGCGACTAGACAATACTAAAATTATAGCCTTATTGTAATGTCTTGGTAGACTGAGAGTATGAGTTAGAAGTTTAATTGCATGTAGGAGTAGTATGATTAATAATTGTTTTCTTGTTAATGTAGTAGTTGTTAAATTTGAAGTGGATAGAAATTAGTGCATTATTCTAGTGAGTGGGTAATAGTCATGATCTTTCACATTATAGGTTTAAAATGAATGTGTGTCAGAATTAAGTTATAGTTATACCATTCTAACTTAGTCATTAAGGTAAGGTAGATTACCCTTAGCTTTTAGTGGTGTGTTATTGTTAATAGGAATACTAGTGTCATGTCTTTTTAGTTGATTAGATACCTTGGAATACTAGCATTCTTCTAGTTGGGCACCGTTGAGTAAAATTATTGGTCGTTTTAAATTCAGGGTTTAATAGAAATACAAGATTATTAAATGAGTAAATTAGGATTTTTATGTGAGATGGATTTTCTTAATCAATTCATTAAGGAAATAATGGATGAACTCATTTATATTTATTAGAATAGATTTGGAGTACTTTATGCTATAGAGTAACTACCCTGATTAGGAATAGAAGTTAATCAGTGGAGTAAATTAGTGTTTAAATGTGTTGTGGATCTTAATGATTGGTTATTAAACAAATTTTATATGATATTATACTACTTAATTTGAATAGTGTATTATTGTTAGGATTTTTATTTACAAGAAAGTTAAAATCTTTTAGTGCCTTCTTGTTTAATAAATTGTCCAATAGTGATATGCTGGGTAATTTTAGATATACTATATGGTCATGCTTGCAATGCCATTGTCATTATTATTGTCTTATAGTAATGAAAGTTTTGGTTTAGGGTGTTATCCTTTGGTCCAAAGTCATGTTGTTTTAGTGGAATGTCATGGTTATTAAATGTCAAGTCGTTAAAATCTTCATATTGAGAAATAGATGTATCTATAGAAGTATTGTTTTTCAACTTACCCGACTCCAAACGATAGGCTACTTGGGTTCTGGTTTAACATTGTGTCATGTTGTTTTAATGTTTTATTTGTTTTGGGATTTTTGTAATGGACAGGGGAAAGTTTCGTGGTTGAGATTTTGGGTTTAAAATGGTCTATGTATTGTATTGGTTGGCAAAAAGATTGAAGCCTTTCAGTCCCTTGTCCATGCATGTTATTGGTTTCTGGATATTGGTTAGGGGTCGCTAGTTGTATGTAGGAGAGTGGCTTTCATGGTGGGGTTGGTGCCCAAAGTGGCTGCTTGGGTAACCCCATAGAAGTTGTAATTAAGTGATAACTTAATAATTTATTTAGGTGGGTTGGGTAGTAATTTACATAATAAGATAAGTATGATGCCTCACCCATGCCTTGAGTGCTCTCATAGGCTAAGGATGAGATGAGAAGGCCTGGTTGGCAAGGTCGATCTCCTTGTCTCCATGAGAGGATGTGTTAGCTCCGCATGTGTCACCCTATGGTGCCGGTGCCTAGAGAGAGGCTACCTAGGTAACCATAGATGGGGGCCGGTTTCTAGAGAGAGATAGCTTGGATAACCCATGCTGGGACCATGCGATGACACTCTCCCTATTGCAGTCTAGTTACTTCCTTTTTATCTTTGTTGTTACCTCTGGAGTTCTGTCTTGTCTTGATGATTTTGATGATTTGTGTTGTTTTTGATTATTTGGGTTGCTTGTGTCGAGTTTGTATCTGTCTTCTTGTATCCCTTTTCTTAGTGGAACCTCATTGTTATCTCCTAGCTCAGGGGGTGGACCTCAGGGTTCCACATGGTTGGGTGGGAGAGCTTAATCCATTGGTTTTGCTTGGTTGACCTGATTCGTGATCATTGCAGATAATTCTCCAATTCGAGACTTGTACTTGCATCCTCAGAGCTGTATTCTACTTTCAAAATTGTATAATTTTTAGTATATTATAAATTGATGTAATCAGTCATGAACCTTGTAATCTTGTAATTCTGTATCTGAACTTTTGTAATTGTTTATATCTGAAAATGAATAATGTAATTCTATTGTATCATGATCATAATGTATATCACTTGTATTGTTATGATTTCATGATTTTTTGATGCAGTTATGTTCCCTAGAGGTGTTAGTTGTACAACTTGTCTAGATGTTGTAAATAGTGTAATTTTATCTAATGAATAATGCATTTTCTTGCCTAAAAAAAAATATTTCTGTAAATTTTGCACTTGTTAGTCTAACACTCTAGAGTTGCATGACGGGGCATCACAATGATGATTGATTGATTAATTGAGTTTACAACAAGGCTAGGATTAAGACTAGGGATGTGATTGGATAATTTGACAAGCTTAATTGACTTGATTGGTATGTATAAAGGATGAGTTGCATTGGGATTTATTGCTTGGGGTGATTTGATGATGAGTTTGATTAGAAGAAGTGATGGATTGAAGAATTGATTCGAATGAATTGGTAAATATAGATGATAGAAGAAGATGATGAAAGAGGAGAGAGGAATATCATCTGTGCTTGAATCTAGGTACTTCCTTCGTATCCCAGATTTGCTACATACCCTGTATCCATGGGATCAAGGAACTTAACGATAGAGATGAGATGTAGTTCTGACTTGTTTGGTGATGATGGTGGTGGGATGAGTGATGAGTGGATTGATGTGATTTGATGAAGTGATGATTGAATTTGGAAAAAGTGATTTGATGGATTAATTTGATTTCTTGGATTTTTGTTGGCTATTTGTTTTTTTTGTATTTTGGGGAATATTTGATTTTTTTTGTGTTTTTGGGAATATTTGATTTTTTTTTGTGTTTTTGGGAATATTTGATTTTTATTTTGATAATGTTTTATTTTTTTTTGAATTTTGAGAATGTTTTGATTTTTTTGGATTTTTTTCAAGACATTTTATGATTTTTTTGTATTTTTTAAGGATATTTTATGATTTTTTTTTCTATTTTTTGGAATAATTATGGGATGACATTGGATTGCAATATGTATAGCCTTTGTGCTAGATACCAATGACAAGGGAGAACCAAGTCTAGGTGCAAGGATGGAAATAGAATTGGATGAATGGATAGAAATATGTGAGATAGGGAATGGATGTATGCGTAAGAAAGCAAGGATGTGATCTCAAAGACTATGTCACATAGGAATAACATGCCCCATTCTAGGTGCAATACTTAGGATTTTTCATGACAAGGCTCATGATAGGATAGTGATAGGATTGGATGGAAAGGATGAGGTATATCAATAGATATCTAAGGCATGTTTCAACATTTTTTCCCCCAATCTTTATCAAGATCAAAATGAGGAAGGGTAGATAAATGGATGTAATGTGATAGGTATGTGTATGTGGATGGATAAGGACATGGTAAGAGAGGATATGATAGGATGGAAAATGATAAGTTGGAACATGATAGGAAGATGAGACAACGTGCCCCTAAGTATAGGTGACATAGAAGATCAATTTACACATGACACCTATTTTTTAGGTTTTCATCATGGTACTTATCCAAGGTGCCTGTTTACCAGGTTTTCACCATTTAGACAAAGGGATTTCTCTTTACTATTTTAATTTTAAATTTTTTTTTTGACTTTTTTAAAAATGGGATAGGTAGATGTGGATGAGAGGGACTCAAGTGTCTAGTGCCATGAAAAGTGATAGTCCCATTGGAGATAGGTGTCGCATGGACCATGTCGAGTGTGCTCATAGATGTTGGTAGAGGATTGCATGAAAGATGGATGTAGTAAGTAGATAGTGGATTATGAGGAGAACGATAGTGGATGATGATGTGGATTATGTAGGGCTTATGGATGGAGGTCTTATCGAAAAGCATGGACCATAGGAAGGTGGTAAGGGATATATGTAGGATAATGGATGAAGGATGGGGGGATGGAGGTATGTGGAATTGTTGTGGGATGGAATGGAATCATGACCAATGGTTGCATACACTGTGATAAATGTTGAAGCTTTTGGTTGGATGGTGGTGTAGGAAACAATGGGGTTTTTTGCTTAGGAGATGGTTGATGGAGTGATTTAGGGACCCACATAGACTTAGTGTTTTTATGAATTTTGATTTTGATGTGGGATGGAGGAATTTGAGACTTTTGGATGGAATGGGAATTTTGGACGGAAGTGGATGGTTGGGATTATTGAGAGGAGGATGCCCCATTTGACTTACTTTCTTTGTGCTTAGGGACCCAAACCTTTTTAGTTTTGACCTTTTCTTGTGAAGATATGGGCTTAGGTAGCCTTTTTTTGACTTTGATTCTTTGCTTTTGTGCTCTAAGGCATTATGATCTTTAGTATTTTTTTCTTTATGAGTAAAGGCATCCAAATTTTTGCTTTTGAATCCCATGGGTATGGTGGAAGGAGAGGAAGCTTCATGCTTAGACAATATGTGCATTTGTTGGTCATGATTGGGATTTTTAGAAGATTTATGGATGAATGGATAAGGTGTTGGAAGTAGTGGAGGTAGGTTCGATAGAGGGATGTTAGGAGTTGGAAGTAACGGAGGCAAAGTAGATGGTGGAAGGTGTATGGTCATGTATGCTTTTGACATTTGTAGGATGATGGAGGTGGAACGGCGACATATGTTTTGGTGTATGATGGGATTGGTGATAGGAAATGGTGGATTTAAGAGCAATAGAGGAAGTACCAACATCTTTAGATTGTTGTCCTTGGGGTGTGTATCCAAGGCCATGTGAGTGTGGAGAGACTTTGACATGGATTGGCTCCAAAATACCTTGTTCATGAAGGCCTAGGCCTTTACCTTGGTAGTTCATATTTTGGAACATACGATTGACTATGGGACTATGTAGTTTGGACACTAGATACGATCTCCTTATTGGGTGAAGAAGGTGAAGTGGTGGATAAAGGTTGTTGTGTTCCTAGGGAGGAACATTCATGAATGAAGGTGGATAGACCAAGTGGATATGATGGTGGATTTGAAATGTGGTTGATAGTGGATGTGGAAGGGTGATTAGGATATTGATCATGGTCATTAGGATCCAAGGTATTTGTTTGATCTTTAATGGGTGCTTGAGAGGCATGTGTCTCATCATTACAAATGGATGCTATGGGATTTTGGATAGGTTGAGTGATAATCTCTTGATCATAAATTGCATAAAGTTTGGCTAAGAGGATCATCATGGTTTTCATGATCATATATAGAATCTTGATCACAAATGTGAGCATAAATTATAGGATTAATTTTTCTATGAATGGGATAAACTTGCTCACGAATAGGGTCATGATCATAAATAATATCTTGATCAAAGAACATACATAGGTCTTGGGTGAATTGGACTTAGAGATGCTTTGATATTGATTTAGACAAGGGCTTGATGTTTCCACATGTGTTGGATTATGCTCTTGACATAACTCTTTTGGTTTCATGGAAGCAGAGGTAAGAGACTCTTGGATAGGCTCAATGGCTTGTGGGTCACATGATGGGATTAGAAGGCTAGACATGGTATTGGAGGGCTCATTGGGAGACTCAAGGATAGGTGTTTGGTGACATGGTCATGTTGTATTCCTTGATAATAGCCATTGGATCACATCCTTTGCAAGTGTATGGGTAGATGGATAATATCGTGGATGAATGATAATGGTAGATGGTGTTGTAAGCCTCAAATTAGGATTTGGTGGATGGTTTGGATTTAGATTAGATGGATTGGACATATTAGGGTTTGGATTGGGACAAGGATTGGATGGAGGAATTTTAGGGTTGAGTGAATTTGGAATTGGATTAGGATCATATGGTGCTATTTGGATAGGACTAGTTGACTCATGTGTTGGCATGTGAGTGGATGGTGATGGTGACTCATAGGATGCATCATCTAGGTTGGTATATCCCTCATCAAAGGATATTAAGTCTTGTAGCATAGGTGGACTTAAGTCTATTAGGTCTTTTTGCAAAAGTGTACTTGGGCTCGCTTGATTTATGTACAAAGGGCCACTTGAACTTGTATGTGCTTTTTGTAAGAACACTTGGTTGCCCTATGAATGGGTTTGGTAATGAGATGAAATGGTAGGATGTGTAGGTAAAAGGTCTTGGGGTATGGGTTGTTGTGGATGTTGGTTGATATTGGGAGAAGTGGGGTATGGTGATGTGGCATTGACATGGAAAGGTGTAGGATTGGGTGATGTGGAATTTTTATGGAAAGATGTAAGATAAGTTGGTGTGATATTGTTATGAAAAGTTGTGGGATGAGGTGATGTGGAATTAATTTGAAATGTGTATGGATTAGATTGATATGGAATAAGATAAGTTGATAAGGAATTGTTATGATATGTGGATGGATTAGATTGGCATGAAACAAAGGGGGATGCCACATAGGAATGAGGTGGAACTGGTTGGTGTTGAATGGATAAGGGATGATGATATACTTGTTGGGTTTGTGATTGACAAGTGGCTATGAAGTGTTGGGCTTGTGCTATGAGATGTTGTATTTGAGGTGATTGGCTTGGTTGAAGTTTTTGAATGAGGCCTTGGAGTCTTTGGATGGTTTGTTGGCTTATAGGTTGGGGTGCTTGATAAAGTGATTAGAGGAGCTCTTGGAATTGGGGTGCTAGATCTTCTAATGTTGACATGGTGTAGAATGATGTGGATTGGATTAGAAAGAGGATGATGTATAATGATGAGGTTAGATGACTTGGGTTGATTAGGATGTGGTTGATTTAATGACTAGGATGATTTGACTTGGAATAATTGGATGAAGTGTAATGATTAGGATATGTGTTATGACAAGTAGGTTGAGGATGATGTGATAATTGTTTATTGGTAGTGTTTTAGCAAGAGAACACACATCAAAAGTCATAGACACACAAGGCAATCACAAACATATACAACCTAGGCTAGGCAACAACAATATCTACTAGATTCTCACTTGGATTTCTCCAACCACACTTATTCAAAGTGGATAGCTTAGAATTTTGGTAGTGTTGGCTCCCCCTTGCACGACACTCACTTCTCGGGCATACCAGACTTTGAATTCCCAAAGGGAATTTTCTATCTCTAATATGAACTGTGAGAGTGTGGGACGGCTCTAGATGTCTATCTTTTGACCCCTTGCACCAGTAGATAGAGGGTTTTTGGCTACTACACTAGGTTTCTAATAAGGGCTTCTGTTTGGGTGGCCATACGTGTGACGATTCGCTCTGATTAGGAGGCCTCCTAGCCTGTAGAGGTTACACTCTACATATTTTCACGCACCATAAGGTACTAAGGGAGACATTCGTTGGTATGACATAATAGCACCCATTGCTTGTGAATTTTGTCACAAACACATTATTTTATATAGCAGCTTGGAAGAAATTAGCTTTATCTTGTTACTGCTTGGGTCGTTCCCACCTTTTGAAGTAAGGTGGTAGGCCATCTAGAGTTGACAACAATTTCTCTTACACCCCAGATCCATTGGATAGGCAAGGGGAGAGGATACTCTTAATGTTAAATCAGGTTACAATCACTCACAACAAGCAAACAAGAAAGGAAAACATACACAGAGCATGCAAGGTTTATTTTAAGCACCAAGCCCAAATATGCCTAACTTAGTGAAAATAAGATTTAGACTTTGACCGATCAAACTTGCAAGAAACATGTCAGTAGTTCTTCTCCATTCTTCGGCAAACAATTATAACAAGCTGCATAGATAGATGTTAGCTACCATAGAGGATTAGGTCAAAAAGATGAAATCTATTAAAAATATGTAATTAATGATCTGATACAGAAAAATAGACTACATAAACAAAAAGTACATGAAATTCTATGCACTTTTTAAAAAAATTTCGTTGAAAAAGGATCAATTTTGCTCCAGCTATGTTCGATTGAAGTTTGGAAAGTAGTTGAACTTTAACTACAAAATTACCTGATTAAATGATAAAATTACCTAATGAAACTTTCACAATTGCAAAGTTGTTGACCCAACTTTCCAACGAGTCCTTCCGCATGTGATTTCAACCCTATATGCTCCTGTTATGGCAAAAAAAAAAAAGATACCCCTATGGCATGTGAAGAAAACAAGGTTGACCAAAGTTGACCGGTCTGTTTGAAGTTTGACTTTTTTGGATTTTTGATGGTTTTGAAAAATTTTGGTGGCACGTGCTATTGTAGTTACGGTTTTTTATTGAAGTCTGGAATGGACCCCACCCCCTTTTAAAAATTCAATGAATCCCTAGACTTTAAGACTTAAATATTGAAAATTGAAAATTGCCTTAATCTTTGACCAGGTTAATATAGACTTCAACCCAAGAATTTGATAGCGACCTTAGAGTTAAATGGTGACCATAATATTTACTGCAACTCCAAAAGGTGGACATGGACCTTAAACATTTGATGCCGACCTTATGATTACAACTATGAACTAACTTAAGACTTCACACTGCGACTTGATACTTTGACTGCAATGGGAGGAGGTAAAGGTGAGTGGTAAAGTTTTACCGACAATGGCTATAGTGTTGATTGCCAAATCCAAAAGGGTGGCACCTAAAGGTTTTAAGGTGGAGGAGACTAAGGGAGTTATGATGACCACTTTAGTGGTGATAGTGGCAACTGGTATACAGAGATATCAATGGGCATAAGGAACAGAAATTTAGGGATTTTTAGGCCGCAGTCAAGGGTTCCTTTGTGTATGGAGACAAGGAATATAGTGTAGCTTTTGATTAGTGGAAGGATGGAAGACTTTCAAATGAGATTGACAACAAATGGAACTATAGGCGAAGAGAAGACCTTGCCTTTGGTGTTGACTTGAATAGTGACCCTGCGAATGCATAAACTACGACCTCCAAATAGAATTCCTGGTGGTTTAAAGATGGTGACCACTACAACCAAATGACTCAGGCAATGCATGAGGTTGGCTTAGAGGAAGATGTCGGCCTAATTTTAGATGGAAGGATTAGAGATTTTAACTAGGGTTTGTGATGCCCTTGTTTAGATATCCGGATGTCAACTGAGCGAATATGCAGGGTGTTGACCAGGTGGAAAAATGTTGCAGAGTTTAGGGTTTTTGTGGGTGGTGATCGCAGGTGAAGGAGGTTGAAGATATTATACGACGGGAGGTAGACTTATGTTTTAGAGGTGGCAAAGGTCGATATGCTAGGTGGTGATAGGGTTTATATTGTGCCAACCGGGATCAATAGAAATCTATGATAGAGGGTTTTAAAGATGGAGATCTACAACAACTGATAAACAAAAAAACCATATAATAGGCAAACCCCAAAACAAATAGCCTTCAATCACAATGAGGTCAGCTTGCAACATAAACAATTAAACCTGCAAGAAACTGTATAAAATTTTAAACCTGCAAAACAAGTATTAGATTTGCAACCTTGAAAAATTCACGAAATGATGACAAAACCGGAAGATTGATAAGAGATGCAGTCAGGCTATATGGTACGGATTCCGTATTGTGTGGTCTTTAAACTATTTAAATTTTTTTTTTTTGCAGTTATCAAACATAGGTAAATTTATAGTCAAAAAATATGGAATCAGCCTCTCGGACGTGATGGCACAGTTGGTTTGAGTCCTAAAGATCACATATGATAGATCCTCTGTGAAACTTGCCAAACAAGAGTTAGAAAAATAGAAATTTTTATAACAAAAACTTGCAAAAACGTAAGATTTGATCAAGAGAAGTGAGTCCCATCGGGCATGCCATTTTGTGATAGGGGAAAATCCAGAACAAACAATGAAAACCAGATCTAACCCTAACACCTTCAAGAAATCAAATCTAGATGATATAAATAACATGTAAATTAAACAAAAACCACCCATATGATGTGATTTCTTAGTTTGGGTGTGGATTGCTTTGCCATGCAAACCACTAGATTCGATGAAGCTACCATGATTGTGCTCATAAATGTTTAAGGGGTGACATGCATGCAAATTTAATGATGATACTAATGGATTCCAACAAAGATAATGCAAAATGCTAATGAATTCAAACCCCAAAATGGGAGAAAGAGAGGGTTTTAATATATGTAGAGGATGGATGATGAACAGTGGAGAGAAAAGGAGAGATCAACGGTTGCGAGCGAGTGAGAGGGGAATAAACATGCACGCACCACATGTCTAAGATGCTTTTCTCAAAAATAGGATATTTCTATTTCTTTGGTGGAGATAACTTTATTTTCTAATTTTTAAAACTTTCCCATATTTTGATTTTTGATTTGTTGCTATTTTCATGGTCACTTGCACATTTAGAGTAAAATAGAAAGTGGGCAAATAAATTAAATAAATATGTTTATTTAATTTATTATTTAAATAATGTGAGAAAATGTTGGAGAGATGAAATATAAATTAAATAAATAAAATTTATTTAATTTCTTTGCATGGTGAGGAAAATAAATAAAATATGAATTTTATCTATTATTTTTAGAAGAATGGTGACATAATTAAATAATATAAAATTATTTAATTATTAATGGAAAATGGAAGAAAGAAGAAAACTAATTAAATAAATAAAGTTTATTTAATTAATTATGGAGATATAGAAGAAAATGATATTTTAATTACAAGTGTGCTAGATGAAATAGTGCATGCAAATGCAAAAATGCAATAAATGCCTAAATAATGAAATGGGCTAATTTTGGGTGTCTACAATGTAAACTAAACTGCATTTTGTCCCCAAACACTAACTGTGAAATGTAGGCATAATTCTTTCTCTAAAATATGGGAGAAAACATGTATTGCAGAAAATTCAATGTACATTTGTATTAGAAGCAATTTAGCCAGTCTCAAGGTTACTGCAAACAATGGGAAGCAATTGTAGATTTTTTCATGGTTATAGAATAATGGTGACAATATTCATTCACTGTCCTGACTGAGTGGTAGCCCTATTGAATCCCACAACGACAATGAATGTTTCAAGAATGGGATCGATGTTCCATGAAATTTAGGTTAAATGATACGTGGCAATGATGTGCATGTGGGCAAGGGTAAAAGCTAAATGAAGATAAAGGGTCCACAAGCTTTCAATATTAGTCCACCTTGAAGTGAAATCACATGATCACATGTTAGTAAAGGAACATCTCTTTTGAAACTGTGATAATACACATGAATGGCATGTGTCTCTTGGGGAAGTTTTTTTTTTGCATTACAGATTCAAAGGAAATCTCCTCACTGTGTACCTTTATTAATACATCTGATTCATAGTGATTCTTTCGGTATAATAAAATCAATACAAAGATTCCAAATAATGTGAAATGATTTGAAGTGTTAATTTGACGGTTTGGAGGATTTCCATCGCCTTGTTTAAAAATATTTAAATACAAAAAGGAAATTAACCCATGCCTAAAGAAGAATCAGATTAGCATTGGTACTAATACTAAAATCAAAATCATCAACGTTTAATGGTTGCCTGGGGCAAAACGTGCCCTCAAATTTTGGTAGTTCATTTAGATTTAAATTTAAATTTAAATTTTAGTTATACATTGATTATATTCCTCGTTAGGGTTTATAAGTGAAAAGAATTGAATAGGTTCTTTTCTAAATAGTTAGGTAAAAAATGCAATAGTAATAATAAACAAATTATCTTAATTTAATTGAAGTAGTTGATCTTTGAAATATTACATAAATATTTTATGAAAATTGATAAGTATTTAGTTATAGATAAGATGAGCAAATGTAATGATCGAACTTCTCATCATTTCAACCCTAGAGTGATCATTCTAAGTTCCCTAAGTTTTCATTCACTAAACCCTAGTTTCATGAATCCAAGTAAAAATAGTTTTTACATTGAATTCAATTACTAATATTCAATCTCTTCAAAGTCCAAACTTGATAATTGATGAACAACACTAAAAACCTTGAAGAAATTTTTTCAAATCCTACTATTTTTTAACCAATTATATGTGAATGTGTGAATAGAAAAAAAAAGTGTTTTATCAAATTCCTAGCTTTAATAAAATCACTCTCTCAAAAAGCACCCAAAACCCTAAATTAGAAACCTCATTTAAACAAATAGGAAATAAATTCCCTAACTTAAGAATATAATTAAAATATTACAATTCAAATTCATGTACATCACTTATCACATGCAATAATAAATTAGTATCTAATTCAATTTTACTAATTGAACGTTATAAATCCAATTATAGAACAAACTTTTATTTCAATCCACTACAGAATTAGCTTTTATCAATTTAACTTAATTTAAAATCCTCGACAATGCATAATTAAAAAAAACAATTTACAAATCAATCCTAAATTGACCAATCTATTTATTTAAATAAATAACTTTCAAGTCAATCTTAAATTGACCAATCCATTTATTTAAATTAAATATTATTTGTAAAACCTCATAAATCATGTAAAAGCATTTAAACCAATTCAAAAATAAATGAAGTAAATAATCTGCTTAAATACAACATTGCAATAACCAAAGTCAAAAGAAGTAAATAATCCACTTAAATACAACTTTCAAAGATAAAAGTATGCAATTAATCCACTTAATCACAATATCTCAACAAAAGATAATCTTATTAATAAAAATCTCAATGTCAATAAATCTTACATATTCACGTGCTAAATCCAGGTAATAAGCACTTATGAATCAATATACATAAATCCTTTGGCAACATGCCATAATACATCCAAATAGGTACAATAACAAGTACTTCAATAAATAGCAAATCAACACACTCTCCAGCTACACGAACCAAGTGGTCCACCACCTACAAACTGAGAGACGGGAACATGACTCAGGTGCTTTTCCACCCAACCATGAAGTATTTACATTCCCTGGATCCCTTCCTAAAATGAAGGAAACCCAACCTTGCACGAAATGTGTAGCTACCTGGTAACAACTATAGGAGGGAACACTTGATGCATGCCTGATGTCTAAAAGTGCAATTCTATGTAATGAAAAGCAAATTGTCTCACAACAGGATGTGGCAGAGATTTCAATAAATAAGTTTTACTAGACCATAAACATCTATTTCAATGTCATTTCGATTATGAATAATCATTTAAGTAACTAGGTCAATTCCTGAAAAGAGGAAAAGCCATCTCTGAATATCCACATTCGGCATCCTAGTCTCGAAAGTAACCCAATAACAATTCCTAATGAAAATCTACTTCTTTCCCCAAGAAGCAATAAAGGAATAAAATAAAGGAATTAACAACAAGTTCAATAAGTCAATCCATTCCCTTTTCCCAACATCAAATACAGAAAAATAAATGCTATAAAGCAATCCACTAATTCAATCATTTACTTCTTTCAATAAAAATCAATTTAAATCACAATTCTGCCTCCCTGTCATTACAATGATAGGAGGTTTATTTAAAACACAATAAAACCATACAACCAACTTCCTATCGTTGTGGCGACATGAACTATTATAGGAACCAAAATCAGTGAAATAAATAACAAGTATTCATCCATTTTATTAGCAATAAAGAAATAAGATCTATAATTTATTGTCTCTATTTTTGCTAGTATGTTGTTTATTAGTTTGACAGTTTTGTTTAACATTCATTTCATTCTAACTATAGAAATATTGTAGTTTTCTAACTCTAGAGTTCTATTATTCAATCATATCCAACATAGTTTAAAGCTACAGGAAGTTCATCATTTGATCTAAAACTCAGATATTTTAATAAAGCTGCTACAGGAATTATAAATTATCTAAAATAGAGGTTTGTTGCTTTAACCCGGAAGAGGTCAATTTTTCTTTCTTCACCATTTAATCTCGGTTAATAATAATGTGAAAAGACAGTCAAAAGATAAGTTTACCAGTGAAAATAAGCAATGATTTCATAGGTTTTAACTTAGTTTTCATTCCAGATCTGAGGAACAAAAAGGAACTAAAATCAGGTTTTAAATCAGTGGATTGACGCCATATAATTTAGAAGTTTTGTTGATAGCAATAAACAAGGAATCGATCCAAATGGATTGCTCAGCAGTGACCCAATGGTTAGTAAGGAGGAAGGTGATGACTTCCAAGGAGTTTGTTTACAGATAAAAGTATGAAGGTACGGGTCGATCCATGCAGATCACCCAGAAATAGTCTAAGCGGCCAAGGAAGGTCGACGGCCAGGCAGAACCAAAATACAATGTGCAGAAGAAAAAAAATAGAGAACAGTCAGCATTTGAAAACATTCAGTCAACCCTATATGGTGACCAGATCAAGCACATGGCCTAGGAAAACAAAACAAAAAGGCTAGTAACTAAGACAAGTGGCCATGAATGATATGCGGCTTGAGAAGGAGAATCAGCCAACAGCAATAGCTTGGGTTTTAAACAAAAATCAATCAATCATTCTCATCAGAAGACACCTTATTTAAACCAACCACAACTATTAAAACATGAATGATAATCAAAAGGGAACCTAGAAAGTAAGTGGTGACGGTGAAGAAGAAGCTGATGTTGTCCTTGTCTCTCCTGTCACTGCCCCAATATCTCCCCTGTCGCTGCAATTTCCAAAGGTTTCCAGCTACAAAACGTGGCCTTTTTCTCTTTGCCAAAATCGTGGTTTCTTCTCTATAATTTGTGGTATTTTTTTTTGCGAACTTCCCTCTTTTTTAATAAAATTTCCTCTTCTTATTTTTAGAGATCTTGCTTTTAGCTTTAGAACTGAAGTTCTTATTTTTAGTTTGCATGAATAAAAGATAGAATAAAATAATAAAACAATATATTTGTTATTTAAAATTAAAAAAAAAGATTTATTTAAAATAACAAAGAAAGCAAAAATCTTCTTTTACATCTTACTGTCGCATAGATGACAGGAATTAAAATGAATATATTTCTTTTTGGTCAAAAACTCTAAATATAATTATTCTTTTTTAATTTAAACAAAACCATTTAAATAATCACAAAGAGAATGCATTACAAATTTGCACAATAATAATTAATTTAATCTATTTATTTATTTTAAAGACATATTGTCTTCCAAACATCTTAAAGCAATATTTTATTAATTATTTAAATAACACACGCATACTACACCCAATGAGCACATTTCAAAAAGATATTAAGTTAAAGTAATCACATCATGCATTCAAAGACAATTAAATAACCACACATTAATGTAATTAAATCCATTCGATAATGCATATGCAACTCAATGGTGTGTGTGTTTGCATCAGGTAAACCCATCCATTAGTTCTTGCCAAGTGGTTAGAACATTTCTACCTTAGCCATGCTCTCGTCTTCGATGAGTATCTGCATCCAATTGCACTCAACTAGATGTCAATAGGTTAGTATCTCAAAACATAGCTGAAGCAAATCACTGCATCAATATTCCATATTAAAAATAATTTCCAAATTTCATCAATTAATTGATAATGATTACATCCATGTAAGCAAAATTACTTAAGGTAAAATCAATCACAATAATTGTTCACTAAACTAGATTAATCATATTGTTCATAAAAAATGAGAAGTGACATTGTTCCCCAGTTGGAAGAGACATCGTCCCGATGTATTATTAAACATCAAAACAATAGTGTCTATCAAGCACCAATAGTGTACATCAAGGTGTCATAACACAATAACATCAACTCAAAGTACCAAAGTATAGTTGATCTAAAAGTATCTCAAAACAATAATCAAACTCAAGTATCAGAATCCATGCATGAATAAGAAATCTAAGCTATATCCTCAAATGAGGAAAAGATCTATCAACCTCCTCTGCATCCTCCCATGTGGCACTATCCTCAGAATACTGGTCGAGCCATCAGACCTTATACTATACCACATTTTTGCTATGCAACTTAATGCTGCACTTCCCCAGAATGCAAGTGGGCTCCACCAGCGCCACTCCTGGATCTTGAACCTGTAAGGCATGCCAATCAAGAATATGTGATGCATCAAGATTATACAACTTAAGTAAAGACACATCAAAAACATTATAGATTCTAGCAAGTGTAGGTGATGCAGCACACAACATACACTCAATAGAATTGTGCCATTAAACATATGAGAGACAAAGATTTAGAAGCTGGAACATAAAAAAACTTCTATTCATCAAATCTGCTACTACAATGAGAGAAAACTCGCTTATATCCAAGAAAACAAAAAAATAAAAAATACCTTTTTTGACAGATTTCGACAATTGTCAGATTTTGCCATTTTAGGTAATTTTACAATCATATCTCGAGAATCCAATTTTTTCCCAAAAGCTTCCTAAAACTAAGGTAGGACGGAAGGCCAACTAAAATTCTAAATTCGAAACATGAGTTTCGAGTTATTACAAAAGCAACTTTTTAAAAATCTACAAAAAAACACTAAATTGCCATTTTGAGGGCCAAGATGAAAGTTTCAAGCCCCAAAAAAGTGCCAAGACGGGGTCCAACCTGAAACCATTGCCCCCCTCATAACACATCCACTTGTAAAATTTTGTAGAAAACCCACATTTGAGTCAAAAGTTATGACCTTCGGAAGTCCCTGCATCAGTAGGCGGAAGAGCAAGTCTGTAAGCTACATGATTAATCACTTCCAAAACTTTGAACGATCATACAAAATGAGGAGCCAGTTTGGATGCGTTGCCAAATGACACTAAACTCTTATGAGGTTTGACCCTCAAAAAGACTTTGTCACCATTTGAAAGCTGTCTAGGAGTTCTATTCTTATTTGCATAACTCTTTTGACGATATGAAGCTTGCTTCAACTTCTCCTTGATCAACTTCATTTGATCATCCATTTCTCTTAACATTTCAGAACCAATCACAATCTTGTCCTCCACTCTATCCCAACTGACATGTGTTTGACACCTACACCCATAAAGATCTTCAAAAGGTGCCATTCCAAAAGATGCATGGTATGAATTGTTATATGCAAACTCAACCAATGGAAGGTACTCCTCCCATTTATACTGCTAATCCATACAATACATTCTTAGAAGGTCTTCTACCACCTGATTAACTCTTTCTATCTAACCATCCATTTGAGGATGATAAGATGAACTAAAATTCAACTTGGTATCCAAAGTTGCATTAAGAGTTGTCCAAAACCTAGATGTCATGCGAGTGTGTTAATCTGAAATGATCGTCTTAGGCACTTGATGCAATCTGAAAATCTCCTAAACAAACTTCTTAGCTAAGATCATGGAACCATCTGAAAGATTCCCTAGAATGAAATGTGCTACCTTTGAAAACTTGTACACAACCACTAAGATGATGTCATGCCTATTCTTAGACATAGGTAACCCTTGAATAAAATCCATGCTAATCACTTGCCACTTATGCTCATGGATACTGTGTGGATACAACAAACCTGCTGGATGCACATGCTTAGCCTTGACTTGCTGGCATTCCAAACATCAAGCTACAAACTTCGTCACATCCCTCTTAAGTCCAGGCCAAAAGTATAAAGGTTTCAAACCTTCAACCATCTTTGTCACTCCAAGGTGACCTGAAGAAGGTGCATTGTGAATCTCTTCTAGCACCAACTTCCTCAACTCTCCTAAGTTAGGAATGTACATCCTTCCCTGATATCTCAAAAGTCCATCTGATTTTATAACATAACCATCAAATCGGTGATCTAAGGGGTCTACTTCCAAAGCTTGCTTAACTCTTTTATAATGCTTATTTCCTTGAAGATTCTGAATCACTTTCTGTTTCAAAATAGACCTCATAGAAATAATGGCAGCCAAATGTCTTCTTCTACTAAGAGCATCTACCACTCTATTCTCTTTTCCTTTGATATACTCAATCCCAAAGTCATACTCACTAAGGAATTCTAACCATCTTCTCTATTTGGCATTGAGGTTAGGTTGAGTAAATAAATACTTGAGCCCAAGATGATCTTTAACTCAAAGGGCTTACCTAGAAGATAATGTCTCCACATCTGAAGTGCATGAACTATGGCAGCTAACTCAAGGTCATGTGGTGCATAGTTAAACTCATGTTGCTTTAACTTCCTTGACTTATAAGCAACCACTTGTTCATTTTGCATCAACACTCCTCCTAATCCTTCCCCTGAAGCATTTGTTATAACTGTAAAGTTCCCATTAGGATCTGGTATGGTCAGGATAGGAGTAGTTGTGAGATTTTCCTTAAGCACTTGGAAGGCTTGCTCACACCTTTCTGTCCATTCAAACTTCTTACCCTTCTTTTGAAGTGTGGTAATCGGTGCTGCTATGGTTGAAAAACCTTCCACAAACTTTCTATAGTATCCTGCAAGTCCCATAAAACTTCTGACTTCTGTCACACTCTATGGTGCAAGCCATTCCATTATTGCTTTTATCTTCTTAGGATCAACTGCAATCCCTTCAGCTGAGATCACATGACGAAGGTAATGCACTTTATCTTGAAAGAATATACACTTAGATAACTTACCAAAAATATTTCTTTCTCTCAATCGCTACAAAACAATTCTCAAATGCCTTTCATGTTCTTCCACTGATTTAGAATATATTAAAATATCATCAAGGAAAATTAGCACAAAATCATCTAAGCAATCGCTAAAAAAGCTATTCATCAAATTCATGAAAGCTGCTAGAGCATTAGTCAAACCAAATGGTACTACTGTGAACTCATTGTGACCATATCGAGCCCTAAAAGCTATTTTAGAGATGTCCTCATCCTTAATCCATAATTGGTGATAACCAGATCTAATGTCTATCTTTGAGAACACTGTTGCTCCTTTCATCTGATCAAAGAGCTCATCTATTCTCGAAAGTGGATACTTGTTCTTTATAGTAGCTTTGTTAAGTATCCTATAATCAATACATAATCTCAAAGTGCCATCCTTCTTCTTTACAAAGATGACCGGTGTACCCCATGGTGACACACTAGGTCTAATGTACCCTTGATTTACCAACTCCTGCAATTGAGCTTTAAGCTCATATAACTCTGTTGTAGTCATTTTGTAGGTTGCCTTAGATTGTGGCATAGTCCCTAGTAGAAAGTCAATCAAGAAGTCAAATTCTCTCTTTGGCAGCAACTCTATCAACTCTACAGGGAAAAAATTTCTAAAATCTCTAAGGATTGGATAGTCATTGAACACTGGTTCTTCTTTATCAAGGTCCTTTACTTAGACAACATAAATGGCACATCCTTTCCTTTTGGCTTTCTTCAATTGCATAGCCAAGATTTGTCTAAGCTCTAAAGGTCTCTTAGTTCCATTAATTTCCCCTTGGTTCCCTAGGTCATCCAAACATCTAACAACCTTTTCTTCACAATTTACTAGAGACTTATGTTCAGTTAAACAATTGATTCCTAGAATTACATCATAAGAGCCTAAAGGTGCTACATACAGATTCACTTGTGTCAGAAAACTAGGAAGCTCTAACTCACTACAAGCTAGACATGAGTCTACCCTCTTTTCTGCACTATTGCCATACTGTACCATCCAAGAGTTTTCCATATGACCAGGTCTAATAAATAACTTAGATACTACTCTAGGATCTACAAAGCATTCTGTGGCACCAATATCAATCAAAATAGAAACAGGTAGTCATAGAGCTTACCTTGGAACTGAATAGGTGCTGCTTGAAACTTTGCTTGCTGATTATCTATTGTAGCATGAATATGATGTTGTGGTGCTCCTTGCTGATTCTTATTTCCTCTTCTTTGTGGACATAAATTTGCATAGTGCTCTCCTCCATAAGTGTAACATCCACTCTTAGGTTCTCTCTATCCTTCATCTCTTTCCCTTTGATTGTTGTTTCTGTTGTTGTTTCCACCTCTTTTGTTTCCACCATTCCCATCCTGAGAATTATTGCTTCTCTTCAGATTCTTGATCTGCTTATTGTTACCCTGGTTATTATTCTTTTGATAGTTCTGCTGATTATTCTGTGGTTTCTTATTTGGAAACTTAGCATCTCTCTACTTATGGTAATTTGCTGTCTGCTACAATCTTTGCTCTTGCTTTATTGCTTTATCAAAAGTGGCATCCATCATGAGTGGGTTATGAATGTCCACCACAGCTCTAATCTATGGCCTCAATCCTAAAATAAACTTTCTTATCCTGAATCTCTCATCTGTCTGATACTGAGGAACATATTTTTGTAAATGAGAAAACCTTTCCCAATAAGTGGTTACATACATACCTCCTTGGAACAAGTTTTGGAACTCTGTCATCTTCTTGTCGAAGAATAACTGCAGTAACCACCTTTTTCTAAACAGTTGCAAGAAAACCTCCCATGTTATCTCACCAGGTAACATCTCTTTATCTGCCTTCTCATTGTCCCACCAAGTTGCTGCTTCACCAGTCAACTGGTAAGAACCCCACATAGCCTTAGTGTGATCTAAAAGGTTCCAAAGCCTAAAGTACTTCTCCATTTCTATTATCCAAGACTCAACTCCATCCCCTATGGTCTTTCCATCAAATTTTGGTAGTGATAACTTCTTGAGATCTTTCCCTAGTTCTTCAGTTATCTTTGTTTGATTATCAACAATAGTTCCAACTTCAAGAACTAGAACTTCTGTCCTTGGGTTCTCATTTTGTGTCTCAACTCTTGGGTTCTCATTAGCATTTTGACCTCTAGGGATTCCTTTGATCTCTTACTCAAGAGTATTCATCCTCGTGTCCTGTTAGGTCAAGAGATCAAGAATACAGTCAAATCTTCCATCATGGTCATTACTGGCATCTCCATGATCCCTAGCACTTTGACCACCATGAGCACCTCCACGTGCACCTCCACATGATCCTCTACCTCAACTACTTCCTGATTCGTCACCACGATCAGTGTTTCTTGTATTCATGATTGATAATCTATTATCAAGTTTGCAACTTTAGCACAATAGTCCCAAAAACAAAGGCCCTAGTGTTAAACATAGAGATCTGATACCAAATGTAAAGCCTCACAAATCATGTAAAAGCATTTAAACCAATTCAAAAATAAATGAAGTAAATAATCCGCTTAAATACAACATTGCAATAACCAAAGTAAAAAAGAAGTAAATAATCCACTTAAATACAACTTTCAAAGATAAAATATGCAATTAATCTGCTTAATCACAAATCTCAACAAAAGATAATCTTATTAATAAAAATCTCAATGTCAATAAATCTTACATATTCACATGCTAAATCTAGGTAATAAGCACTTATGAATCAATATACATATATCCTTTGGCAACATGCCATAATACATCCAAATAGGTACAATAACAAGTACTCCAATAAATAGCAAATCAACACACTCTCTAGCTGCATGAACCAAGTGGTCCACCACTTGCAAGCTGAGAGATGGGAACATGACTCAGGTGCTTTTCCACCCAACCATGAAATATTTACACTTCCCTGGATCCCTTCCTGAAATGAAGGAAACTTAGCCCTACATGAAATGTCTAGCTACCTGGTAACAACTGCATGAGGGAACACCCGATGCATGTCTGATGTCTAAAAGTGCAATTCTATGTAATGAAAAGCAAATTGTCTCACAACAGGATGTGGCAGAGATATCAATAAATAAGTTTTTCTAGACCATAAACATCTATTTCAATGTCATCTTGATTATGCATAATCATTTAAGTAACTAGGTCAATTCCTGAAAAGAGGAAAAGCCATCTTTGAATATCCACATTTGGCATCCTAGTCCTGAAAGTAACCCAATAACAATTCCTAATGAAAATTTACTTCTTTCCCCAAGAAGCAATAAAGGAATTAAGAACAAGTTCAATAAGTCAATCCATTCCCTTTTCCCAACATCAAATACAGAAAAATAAATTCTATAAAGTAATCTACTAATTCAGTCATTTACTTCTTTCAATAAAAATCAATTTAAATCACAATTCTACCTTCCTATCATTATAGTGATAGGAGGTTTATTTAAAACACAATAAAAACATACAAGAACCAAAATCAACGAAATAAATAACAAGTATTGATCCATTTTATTAGCAATCAAGAAATAAGATCTATAATTTATTGTCTCTGTTTTTGCCAGTATGTTGTTTATCAGTTTGATAGTTTTGTTTAACATTCATTTCATTCTAACTATAGAAATATTGTAGTTTTCTAACTTCAAAGTTCTATTATTCAATCATATCCAACATAGGTTAAAGCTACAAGAAATTCATCATTCGATCTAAAACTCAGATATTTTAATAAAGCTACTAAAGGAATTATAAATGATCTATAATAGAGGTTTGTTGCTTTAACCTGGAAGAGGTCAATTTTTCTATCTTCACCGTTTAATCTTGATTAACAATAATGTGAAAATACAGTCAAAAGATAAGTTTACCAGTGAAAATAAATAGCAATTTCAGAGGTTTTTAACTTAGTTTTCATTCTAGATCTGAGGAATGAAAAGGAACTAAAATCATGTTTTAAATCAGTGGATCAATGCCATATAATTTAGAAGTTTTGGTGACATCAATAAAAAAGGAATTGATCCAAATGGATTGCTCAATAGAGACCCAATGGTCAGTAAGGAGGAAGGTGACAACTTTCAAGGAGTTTGTTTACGGACAAAAGTATGAAGGTATGGGTTGATCCATGTTTATTGCCCAGAAATAGTCTAAGTGGCCAAGGAAGGTCGACGGCTAGGTAGAACCAAAATACAATGTGTAGAAGGAAAAAAATAGAGAACAATCAGCATTTGAAAATATTCAGTCAACCCTATACAGTGACCAACTCAAGCACATGGCCTGGGAAAACAAAGCAAAAAGGCTAGTAATTAAGACAAGTGGCCATGAAGGATATGCGGCCTGAGAAGGAGAATCAACCAACAACAATAGCTTGGGTTTTAAACAAAAATCAATTGATCATTCTCATTAGAAGACACCTTATTTAAACCAGTCACAACCATTAAAACATGAATGATAATCAGAAGGGAACCTGGAAAGAAAGCAACGTCGGTGAAGAAGAAGCTGATGTTGTCCTTATCTCTCCTATTGCTGCCCCAATATCTCTCCTGTCGCTACAATTTCTAGAGGTTTCTAGTTGCAAAACATGGCATTTTTCTCTCTGCCAAAATTGTGGTTTCTTCTCTGCAATTTGTGGTATTTTTTTTTTCTATGAACTTCCCTCTTTTTTTAAATAAAATTTGCTCTTCTTATTTTTAGAGATCTTGCTTTTAGGTTGAGAACTTAAGTTCTTATTTTTAGTTTACATGAATAAAAGATAGAATAAAATAATAAAACAATATATTTGTTATTTTAAAACAAAAAAGCTTTATTTAAAACAATAAAGAAAATAAAAATCTTCTTTTACATCTTACTATCGCATAGATGACAAGAATTAAAATGAATATATTTCTTTTTGGTCAAAAACTCTAAATATAATAATTCTATTTTAATTTTTCTTTTTGGTCAAAAACTCTAAATATAATAATTCTATTTTAATTTAAACAAAACCATTTAAATAATAAAAAAGAGAATGCATTACAAATTTGAACAATAATAATTAATTTCTCTATTTATTTATTTTAAATACATATTATCTTCCAAACATCTTAAAGCAATGTTTTATTAATTATTTAAATAACCACACATTAATGCAATTAAATCCATTCAATAATGCATATGCAACTAAGTGGTGTGTGTGTTTGCATCAGGTAAACCCATCCATTAGTTCTTGCCAAGTGGCTAGAACATTTCTACCTAAGCCATGCTCTCATCTTCGACGAGTATCTGCATCCAATTGCACTCAACTAGACGTACCTCAGCCATGCTCTCGTCTTCGATGAGTATGTGCATCCAATTGCACTCAACTAGATGTACCTCATCCATGCTCTCGTCTTCGATGAGTATCTGCATCCAATTGCACTCAACTAGACGTCAAGTATCTCAAAACATAGCCGAAGCAAATCACTGCATCAATATTCCATATTAAAAATAATTTCCAAATTTCATCAATTAACTCAAAATGATTACATCCATGTAAGCAAAATTACTTAAGGTCACGATAATTGTTCACTAAACTAGATTAATCATATTGTTCATAAAAAAATGAGATGTGACATTATTTAATTTTAAATAAAGACTATTTATTTTTGGATATAGATTTATTCTATTTTTCCAATCAAATCAATTAACTTCTAATCATTAATTAAACAAGCACATTTAATTATTTATCACATCTAATTAATTTAATTATCTTGATTAAATATTCAAACATGTATTACTTCACACTTTGGTGGCTTCAAACTTAGTTCATCTTCCCTTACTACTCACACTTGTCAATCACACATCTCAACATATACCTTAGTAGCACTCCTAAACAATAATAATTAATTCAATACTCAATCAATATCATTTTCATAATAAGGTTATTTTCCAAATAAGCTAGGAATTAGGGATCTTACAACAAGCAAAAATAAGAAATTATCAATCACACATCTCAACATATACCTTAGTAACAACACTCCTAAACAATAATAATTAATTCAATAATCAATCGATATCATTATTCATAAAGTGACAATATAATTTTCATAATAAAGTTATTTTCCAAATAAACTAGGAATTAGATATCTTACAACAAGCAAAAATAAGAAAAGGTCTATAATAATAATAATAATAATAATAATAATAATAATAATAATAAAAATTATATAATTTTAATATTATATCATATATATATATATATTATAATTATAATATTAATTAATAATTACTATTGATATATATTATATACTATATTAATTATATTATATACTATAATATTATAAATAAATTATATTATATACTATAATATTATAAATAAATTATTATATTATATATTATTAATTGTTATATAATATTTATAAGTATTATAATATTTAATTTAGTATACTATTATACATAAGTTATATTATAATAAATTATTTATATTATAGTAATTATAATTAATAAATATATTAATAATTAATAATATATAATTATAATATAATATAATAATATAATAATTATATTAACTATAATTATATAATTAGACATGGGCTGCTTACTTGATCATATGTCTCAAGGACAAAATGACGATGAAGGAAGCAAGTTTACAAGATTTTATTGAGTCACAAAATTCATCCATATTAGAATTCAATTCACAAAATAATTATTACATTGATTTCCAATTCATCTAACTTCTCATCAATTCAACCTTAGAGTGATCATTCTGAGTTCCCTAAGTTTTCATTAACTAAACGCTAGTTTCATGAATTCAATTACCAATTCAATATAGACCCACATACAACCTAATTCAATTTCAATTTCTAAATTGAAGTGTGACCTAAAGTATTCCTTACAATAATCCAATCTGTTCAAAGTCCAAACTTGATAATTGATGAAGAACATTAAAAACCTTGAAACAAAATTTTCAAATCCTTAAAAACATTTGGAAATCCTACAATTTTTAAACCAATTATATGTGAATGTGAGAAAAGAAAAAAAAAAGTGTTTTATTAAATTCCTATCTTTAACAAGTGTAGTGTTGTTATTATAGTATTGGTTTAGTTGTAATATTTTTGTTGATTAGCTATTGGTTGTATATAATATTTGTTTAGTTGTAATTTTTTTTTGTTGATTAGGTATTAGTTGTATAGACAAATTGCATTCTAATAATTGAAAAATTAATTTTTGAAGAGTGTTGAAATGTCTTGGGTAAATAAAATTGTTTGAAGAGTGTTGAAATGTCCTGGGTAAATAAAATTGAAATCTCAAAAATAATCTAGGACTAAAATATTTCCTTAAGTATTAAACTAAACTTTACAAAGCCTATTAAATAACACAATTATTTTGTTAAAATGTAAAATACTAATACTTTTATAATTTAAAATGCATTAAAATATTGTATGTTTGAAGAATAAAATAAAAAATTAATAACATGGCGAAATATTTCATGATACTATAGATCTTTAACTTTTTAGTAAATAAAATTGAATCACTAGAATTTTTTATTAGTATTATTAATATTATGACTTTGTGGCTTTTGACAAAAAGTAATTTTTACTTATGTCATAATTATGGCCATCCATTTAGCATGACTTAAGTAGTGGGAGACAAAATTTGTGTTCATAATTTATTTACTTGCCACATCCTCCCCTCAAACCAAAATTTTGTCTGTATTTATAGCTTTATGTTGCACTCTCCGACAATCCACAGAGAAGATGTCATTTTTTCAGCCACTATCATTTTTCAATAATTTTTTGTTAAAAAATTATCATGTTGACATCAGAAAAGTACAAATTTAAATCAAATTTGCCCAACAATAAAAATAATCATATCTTTTGATTGGTTTGCAATCAATAGATTAATAACTAGATAAGTGCAAACTCATTGCAATAGTATGTATGTACTAATAAAATCACTCTCTCAAAAAGCACCCAAAACCCTAAATTAGAAACCTCATTTAAAGAAATAATAAATAAATTTCCTAACTTCAGAATATAATTAAAATATTACAATTCAAATTCATCTACATCACTTATCACTTGCAATAATAAATTAGTATCTAATTCAATTTTACTAATTGAACGTGATAAATCTAATTATAGAACAAATTTTTATTTCAATCCACTACATAATTAGCTTTTATCAATTTAATTTAATTTAAAATCCTCCACAATTCATAATTAAGAAAAACAATTTGCAAGTCAATCCTAAATTGACCAATCTATTTATTTAAATAAACAACTTGCAAGTCAATCTTAAATTGACCAATCCATTTATTTAAATTAAATATTATTTAATTTTAAATAAAGACTATTTATTTTTTAGATATAGATTTATTCTATTTTTCTAATCAAATCAATTAACTTCTAATAATTAATTAAACAAGTACATTTAATTATTTATCACATCCAATTAATTTAATTATCATGATTAATTATTCAAACATGTATTACTTCACACTTTGGTGGCTTCAAACTTAGTTCACCTTCCCTTAGTACTCACACTTGTCAATCACACATCTCAACATATCCTAAACAATAATAATTAATTCAATAATCAATCAATAGCATTATCCATAATTTTCATAATAAGGTTATTTTCCAAATAAGCTAGGAATTAGGGATCGTAGAACAAGAAAAAACAAGGGGTTAGGGAATACAATTTTAATATTACAGCCAACAATTTTATGGTTAGTTCTTTTAAAATTAGGGATCTTACAACAAGAAAAAAAAAAGGAAAAAAAAAAAACTTACAACAAGCAAAAAAAAAAAAAAAAAAAAAGTTGGGGTTAGGGAATACAATTTTAAAATTAAAGCAAGTAATTTTATGGTTAGTTACAATAATTAGATTTAGAGTTTTACTTTAACAACAATACATTATTGAAATAATTAATTCAATAATCAATCAATATCATTATAAATAATGTAATTTTCCAAATAAGAATTAGAAATCTTACAACACTAAAGCAATAAAAGATTAGGGTTAGGGGAATGCAATACTTATTATCAATTACAATGTCATTCATTTTATTCAACATTGTAATGGACACAATGATGTCTCTTGTTAATTTATGATGAACTAAGTTTTCTACTTTTAGAAATTGACAAAGTTTTATGTAAAATATTGTGAACATTCTTAATAAATTATTAAGAATTTTGATATTCTACAATATTTATAATATATATTCATAAATATAATTTATTTATGTAATTATATAATATTTTATTGTTATTGAAGATAATGCATTATCAAAAAAATTGATCCAACTCATATTTAAATTTTATAATATAAATTTGTAGTACATTTAAAAAAATTAATGACTATAAAAATAAAAAGCTATAAGACAAATATGAAGATAAATATTTTAACCTAGTACCATACTTAACTTTTGATCTTTATATCTATTAATTCTTAAAAATTTAAATTTTAAAGTTATAATTTAAATTTTTTTTTTTTTTAACAAATATCAAAGCATCAACATGGCAAATAAAAAGAACTCCTTGTTAATTGTAAGAAGCCACACAGTGATTTTGAAAATTTTTAACAAATATCAAAGCATCAATGTGACAAATAAAAAGAACTCCTAAAATGGGAGCAATAATATAACATTATTTCCTATCCATAAAAATGGATCAAGCGATATAATTCTTAAAAATTTAAATTTTAAAGTTATAATTAAAAGAAACAAAAATATCATACCTAATAACCACAACAACACATACCAACTATGTGGCACTTTTTTTAATCATAGTTTGAGCATTTTTCCATCAAACCTTGTTAATTATAAGAAGTCACACAATAATTTTGAAATTTTTTAACAATATCAAAGCATTAACATGACAAATAAAAATAACTCCTAAAATGGGAGCAATAATATAACATTATTTCCTATCCATAAAAATGGATCAAGCGATTTAACAGCGCTTTAATTTATTGCACTTTCTAACAGAAGGTTTTAAAGCTTAGAACATGGCAGTGTGGAATTTGGACTGGAAAGCTATTACATGCAGTTGATAAATTTTGCAGAAGTTACCTTGGCCAGGGCCACTATACCCTTTTCACTATAGTTATAAGTTCCAAGTTTTCCTGCACGAATAACATTTGTTGGATCTAATGTCACATTAGCCTTGTGGATCAAGAGAGAGCTTCCATTGCAAAGGTCTTTTAAGAACAGATCCACAACAAGCTCAGTTGCGTCACATTTTACACAGTCATTTTGGACTTTCATCGAGTAATAAAACACCCCATTGCCCTCTGGATCACCCATGCTTCTCGGCTTCTGTGCTTTCAGGTCAGACACACCACAGCCACCTGTGTATATTGCTCTATTCTCATCAGTATAATAATATAAATATTGAAATGGATGATGTTTAAGTAGAATGTAATATCTAACAATCTAAATTCTAATGAAATATATATAACTATCTCAGAGCTTTCTTACCTCCTTGAGCCATAAGGAAATGGAGATGATTCATAATTATGATGAAGGTGAAGAAAATTACGAGCTTCATTGTGTCTAATTACAACTCCTTTTTTCACAGGATTGTATGGCTGCCTTGCCTCTATTGTTACTGATTTTAAATAGGTTATGCCTAGAGGCATTATTAAATATAAATGACATACTTTTTTTAAATGAATGTACCTAAAAATTATAATGTTTAACTATTTTATATTTAAAAAATGTATAATGGACATATTTTTAAAATGAAAGCACACAAGAATTAAATTAAAATATATAACTGCCATAGTTTTATTAAATTAATAGGCATAACAATAAAGGAGACATAAAATAACAAATCTATATAAATACAAGTAATAGTCAAATATAAATCACAAAAATATGAAATGAAATAATGAAATAAGAATATGGGAGAACAAGGAGTTATTTATTAAATTAATGGACATAAATATAAAGTAACAAATCTATATCAATACAAGTAATAGTTAATCATAAATCAGAAAAATATGAAATGAAATAAGGTAGAACAAAAGAATACTCCCCAGGAGTTATAAATTACAAATTAAATCATTTTTTATTTTTGTTTTTACACATTGTATTTCTTCTCACTAAACACAAATTTAATTTAATAAAAAAACCTAATATTAATATTAATATAAACATAAATATAAATACATGAAACACAATTCAATTCATTTTTATTTTTGTTTCTACACATTGTCTTTCTTCTCACTAAACACAAATTTAATTTAATTTAAAAAACATAATATTAATATTTATTTTAATATAAATATATGAAACATGGATGAAATCATTTTTTTATTTTTGTTTTGATATATTATTTTTCTTCTCAATAAACACAAATTTAAAGATAAACTAATAATCTCTATGTATTTAAAATAGTTAATTTATTATATATAATGAAATAATTTGTTTTCTTACATATGGAGTAAATATTTTATTAAAACTGTAGATGAAAGATATCTTAAATACATCTATCTAAAAGGTACCAAATAATCTATGTTGAACACAAAGAATACTGAGGGGTGAATTAGTATTTTGCAAAACCACTTCTCTACATTTTCTTTAATCAAATTACCAAATTCAATAACATGAAAACATAATAAACATAAGAACAACAACCATAAAGACATAACACACAGACACCAGGATTTTTACGTGGAAAACCAAAAAAGAAAAACACCACAGTAAGTGTTAGCTCACAATATATTATGATAACAATACTGGATTACATAAGGCTCACTACCCAAAGAAATGCTCACTTCAGGTGGACTCATTGTTCAAGTGGACTCACTATCCACTGAGAAAGAAAGATAGAAGAAACCAGAAAAATGACTCACTGCCAATAATGAACTGCTGCAAATGCATCTACAAATGTTGGATTACAGTTCCTTTCATAGCTCAATACACAGATTCAAAACTCTTCACCATGAATGTTCTACTTTTCTGTTCTATCTGTATATACTCTGTTCTCCTAGCTTCTAAACTCTTACTGCACTTGTCAGATTGCAAAAGCAGAATTGGATTGCACACACATTTATTCCACAATGCATCGCTCACCCTCAACATCAAATTCCTTTGAGTATATATATATATCTGCAACATGATTTATCTTACAACTAGGTCGACAGGCCAAGCATGAAGCGTGTACACAAATATTATACCATGTCAGCTTGATCTTATGCACAAACAACAATGCAGACTCAAACAAACATTCAGGAATCGTCATATATATTGAGACCTATTATACAACCACTTAGATTGATGATCCAAACAATATAACTTCATCGCATATTGATCTAGCATGAGTGTCAGCTTTATCCTTAAGTGCACACTCAACTAACTTGACTGTCATATCATAACTTTTAATGTGAACCATATGAGACTCTAAAATTCATAATCAACATTCATTATGGGCCTCTTATCATACCTTCATAACCACAGAGCATAATAATCTTTCATAGAAAAATGTTGATCTCAGAATTGTTGTTTTGTCACAGAGAAATACTATCGAACTGGAAGCTGATACTGAAGAACTTGTAGAATGTGAAGAACTTGTGGAATGTGATCCGATGAACTTCAAGCTCTACAAATATGGATTTAGATGATTATGCCATGTGTTTATATTGCCTCAAAACTATAAATCAAAATATTCACCAGTGGAGGAATGCAGACCAATTTACTCATATACTTTGCACTGTTTCTGACTCATCTTTATTCACCTGGACTTAGGCAAATCATAGTATGACTTCCAGAAGAAGTCAGGACTTGAACACTAGAACATAACCTTACCAAATATCTATTAATAACATACCACAACCACATAATGTGATCTTCAATTGCAGAGGCATACCATCACAATTACTGTCACTTTCTTGTTGCTCTGTATACTGTCCATACTTAGCCAAAATCCCTTTACCATGCCTTGTTGCCACACTAAGTTAGGCTTCTAGAGTAAAGTCTCTATACCATGCCTTGTTACCATCAATGACAACATCAATTCTTCAGTGCATATCAGCAGTGTCTCTTGACAATGTTGCCAACAATCTCCCCCTTTGGCATTGATGGCAATACTTAGTGAAAAATGCTTATCTGCTCCCCCTTCTATGTACACTTCTATTTTTCTTCTTTCCTTAATATGTTTAGCCATTTTTCACTAGTTATTCTGCTCCCCCTTTGACATCAATGGAAAAGGTGTATGTACAAGTGTCAAAATTATGTCCGAGCTTCAAAATTGTCATACTTTGCCGCATATGTATACGTGCAATCTTTCAATTTAATTTGTTGTGGGTGAAAGAATATCATTGTAAATAATCTTTAGTTGTGCTAACTCTCCATCCCACCTATCTTGGCTCTATCCAAAATTTGAATGTTGCCATTTATTTGAAAAACTATGTCTTCTACCCTCTATACATTAGTAAATGTATCAATGATTGCCTTAACTTTTAAGGCTTCAACAACTAGACTTGTCATTGAATCAATTTTAGGGCTTATTAACCCTCTTAACTTGCACATTCTACTTTCCATTTCTTCCCTTTTGCTCAGAAGACTACTTATGTTATTATGAATATTTACAGCTTGTATTTCCATACTACTTATGGAGTCGACTACCGGATCATAGGATTTAGAAATATTTACTATTTGAAGCTCCATAGCTTTGACCTTCTCTTCTATTTCCTTAGTGGTCTCAGGCCATGACAAGCAAATTTTGTATACATCACATGCTTCCTTAATAGCACTCTCTATATTCATGATGCTATTATCTAACAAAATTTTGTCATTGTCTAACTTAGTCTTCAACTTTGCTAATCTTTTATTATCAAATTCCTTCCTAACCTTTATATCAACAAACTTCTCAAAAGACTCAAAATGAGTGCTTACTGATTTTATCGGGCCTTTACATTGATCAATTAATGGCAATGATGTGTCCTTTTGGTGTGAAGGCATCAACATCTCCAGAATATCGGATGCTTCACCAATGAGTTCTCTATCCTGTAAATGTGGCTTTAGAATTTTCTTCTTGAGCCTTGGCTTGCACAATTGATACTACTTTGAATTTTTGCAAAGGAGACATTGAAGCCAAGTTTATTGGTCCTTACAGAAGCTTAGGTGCATCCAACACTTGCTTCTCCAAAAATTCCTTGACTAAATTAACTGGATCCTGTGTGGCAGTAGTGTCTCTTGCCATATCAGACACTTCTTCATCTACAATCTTATCCTTGCTTGCTTGATGATAAATTTTCTGATCTGGAGGAGGACTTGTCCTTGTTTGGTCCTTGTCAGCTTTGTCTTGATCATCAGTGACAGGGTCTTGATCAGATTCTTTCTTTTTTTGAGGCTACTTCCTTTTCTTAGGACTTTTCTCTTCCTTTTGTTCTTCCATTTCTTTGTCTTTTCTAGGGCTCGCCAGAGGATTTGCCTCAGTTTGCTCCAAGCCTTGATCCATGCTGACTTTAGGTATAGAGGTGCCATCACCAACATTTGTATCTTCTTTATCATTTATAGTTGGGATTTTAAGATCTTTTAGGATCTCAAGAATTGTTTGCTCTATGTCCTTTATAAATTTATCTGTGTTTCCTGCCATTAGAGTGTTGACTCTTCTTTTTTTTTTTCAATTTTATCTCCAAGGATCTTGAAGAACTTGGTTCTTTCCTCTGGAGTTACATCTGGACAAAATTTCAGCATTAAATTTTCTCTTAACTCCACATCTTTGGTCATGGTTGCTTCCTTCTTGCTAGACATAATGCTTGCCAAGCTGTCTAAGAGGTCAATGGCTACCTCAATGAGAGATATATTATATATCTCCAAGTATTGAATGACAGCAGTCTCAATGATGCTTTTGTTTGCATCATCATACTCATCATATAGTTGGGCTATAGGTTTTAAAATTCCATCAACTGTTATAGCCTTCAGTACATCTTCAAGACTTATTGTAGCCTCTGCTTCTTTGGGCTCTTCTTTTTTCTCCCTCTCCCTTCCTTTCCCCTTTCCAGAGGACTTGTCTTTCTTAGAATCAGAGGCTTTAGTTGGTTTGTTTTTCATCTTCTTGACCTCTTTATTTGATTTTGTTTCTTCATCATCTTCTTTACCCACACTGACATACATTCTGTGTCATTTGGTCTTTTGCCTTTTATGACCTTTGTCAATGGATTTCTTAGAGGATACCTCTGTAGATGGGGTAGAATCAGTTGATTGAGAGGTTGATTTAGATGTGTAACCTCTTGTTCTAATCTTTGTTATCATAGACTCCTTCTCTTTCCTCTCAAACTCTTCCGGAGGCTTTTCAGGCTCACTTTCCTTCATTTTTTTAGCTGCCCTAGTTGCTTCGGCCCTTGCTCTTGTTTTAGCAATCTCTTCTTTAGTAAGTCCCATAGTCTAGGCATAATCCTCTACTAATTTCTTCATCTTTTTTTGAGTTTCTAGCTTTCTTCATTCAACATGAATTTTTACAGATAACTCTTCATATGTGCCAAACCTTGCCTCTGAGGTATCCCTAGGTTTTCTTAACATGAGCTTAGCATATCCATCCAACACACCTGCTGCTACTTCATAGCCCATTGGGAGAATCTAGACTATTCTAGGCTCAACATCCTCCATCATACAATAAAGCATGTCATTTTTATACTTTTCCACAATTGACTTACGTATTCTTTCCCTTGATTGCATGATCCTTTGGAAATTCTTGAAATAACCCCATAGGGTTGTAGTCTGTGCATTATAACTTCCTATCCCATTAAGATGATTCCTAATTTGTACTGCAACTAGTTTATGACTAGTCCAAAATAAGTTATTTATCATTGGTATCTCTTGCATGAAATAGAAGAATAAGTAAAGAATCAAAGTACCAAACTTGAATGGATATTTCTACTACTTTGTCTTCTTTAGATTCTCCATTAATTATTGTCGAAGCAACTCACAAAGGTCATAATCAACATTTTCTTTGATCATCTAATAGGTTGTGTATATAGTAGTACCAGAGATGAAGTTCTCCTGGTTTGTGAAGTAGATTTTGTAGCCAATTACCAGAGATGCAAACCTTACTGCATGGTCTTCAAAATCATTGATTGTCAATCCCCTTTTGTCAAATTTGGGTATGGTGGCCGTCGTCACTGTGTCGTTCTTCACAACTTTTAACATAGGTACTTTTCCAGTGGAATTCAATCCAATTACGACCCTTATAGCATCTTTTGTAATCATAAAGGGTCTCTCAAGCCACATGAATTCGTCATGTATCCTACTCAAAACGTACTGGACCCATTTATCCTCTGCAAATTTGGAAAGTCTATATATTGAATGAATTTCTTCACTTTCAATGCCTTAAATTATTCCTTCAAATCAAAATTGTCACCATTTAAGTGCTTCACATATAGATCAGAAAACCTATTGTCCCCAAATTCTTCTAGGGCAACATGAATGTAAGCCCTAACATCATCCGCATTCATTACATCAAACAAAATTTTTGAAAATGCACCATTTGAGTCCACTTCTGTTGATTTGAAAGGGTGTTTCTTGAATTTCGACTGTAGTCTCTTAGTGATATCAACTACTTGTGGTGTCACCATTTCTATAATGATTCAAACAAATTTGCAGTAGGGTTTCAAACTAAAAAATACCTCTTTTGCCAAATTAGGGTTTACTTGAGTTTCTTTGAATTACTAGAAGTCATTGTAGTCGCTTAAAATCTTGCTTCAGCTGTCCCTAGACTATTGATAGCTTGAATCTAAAGTGATTAATCTTTTGAATGTGACCCTTTTTAACCCTTGTTATGAAAAGACCTAATTGTCATAAATGTTGTTCTCAAAAAGATGTCAAACACTTCATTGTTAAGTCGAGTTGATCAAGATTGCTCTGGAATATGTCACATTAGATCCTTTTCTACCAATTTCTTCTTTAAATAATTCATCCAATACTTCTTTAACTTATACCTTAGTGTTGGATCTCAGCAGCAATTATCTGACTAGGGGATCAAGATTTTTAATAAGAGCTCCCCCTGAGCCAGAGCATCCAATTCACTTCCTAGAGAAAGTATCTACACTAGAAGCTTGTGTGGATCCATCCTTGACCTCATTTACATCCTTATTAATCCATACCTTGCTTATTTCCTTCTTAACTTCCACTGGATCAACCTTTTTCTTACCTTTATCTTCTCTCTACTCTGTTTTCCTCTTCTCTATAGGATAGTCTCTTTTCTCATTCTTGCTTCTGCATAATCTTACCACATGTCCAAACCTATTGCAATTGTAGCATACCACATTCCTCTGTCCTTGATTCCTTCCATTTGATTTATTTATTGTTGATTTGCATTGGTTAGCCACATTTCCAAATCTATTGCAAGAAAAACACTTTCCATTGAAAGATTGAGTATTCCTTACATTGCTAGGACCATTCCTTATCATACTTCTACACTTATTTGCTTTATGACCAATTTTCTTGCAATTAAATATTGACTAGAAAAGGATGACACATTTTGATTCATTCTACTCCTACACTGAGTAGCCTTATGACCATACTTATTGCATTTAAAACAATAGTAATTGTAAGATGGGTACCTTTGAGCATTTGATTTCCTGACCAGATGTCTTCTAGGTTTGCTTCTTTGATTCCAAAACTGGTTGCCTTTATTTTTCTTCATCTTAGTATTTGCTTGACTTGATTTAGAACTTTCTCCTCTTTCAAATCCCAAACCTTTCTTGTCATCTAGATTTCTCTAACTGCCAAGCAACTCATCAAGCTTTGTAGAGCTTATTTTGAATTTTTCTTTGTTATTGTTTGCTACCTCCAAATCAAACTTTAGAAGCACAATATCTTTTTCCAACTTTTCACATTCTTCAGACTTATCTTTCAAAACTTGCTTCAAATGTTCCTTAGTCTTTTCTTTCTCTTCAACCTGCATTGATAAATCATTTGGAATTTCATTTTCTACTTTCAATTGTTCACTTAGCTCTCTACTCCTATCCTTTGACTTCTTAACTTTCTCTCTTATCTTTAGGATGCATTCATCAACTTTGACATTTTCCTTTAGATCCAATATATCTGCTTCATACTTATCAAGATCTTTAAGAGTAATTTTTAAATCTTGATTACTGGCATATGTGCAATTATCAATTGTGACACTACCTAGAGAGAGATACTTTCTAGTTGCCATGTGTATACTTTCCTAGATCTTCCTCAAGCTATTAAAATTCTTCCAAGGTGTTGGAACCTTCAAATTTTGGTAAAATTTGAAAGTCCCATGATGAAAAAATAAATCTCAGCACTCAGAAATGTAATTGCCTAGATTTAAAGGGCCATAATGAATTTATTGAGCATCCTTGCATTTGAAAAGACTTTAATTCATAAATTGGAAGATTTTGGCAATTTGCAAGATTGGCCCAAAATTCATAAATATCCTAGAAATCAAGAAGTCAATCCTAAACTTTTGGGACCCAGCTACACTTGCAAGGATATTAATAGTTATGGAACACACATAGTTGTGGGTGTGATTGCTGGAGGTTGGGATGTCATATGTGTGAGGCAGAATCATTCCTCAACTATATCACCACTTGAACTCAAAAGGCATTTAGGGAATATAGGAGATTAGATGTTTACCCTTGGATTCCAAGTTCATCTTGAATGAGTTCCAATGTGCAAATCACTACATGAATTCAACTTGGACAAGGACACAAAGTCTATTTTTACAGGCTTCTAGAGTAGAATCAACTTATTCAAGTAGGCAGAAAAACATTGGGATTTTCAAAGTATCATTTGTATACAAAAATAGGAACGATAGGTGTAGCAGTAGAAGGCCATGATATAAAAGGGCTGAGATTTTGTAAAATATTTGGTTTTAGATAAACTTTTGCCATGACATACAGATGTGGAAATAACATTTCATAGAAAAATTTGGAAGCTTTTGTTGAAAATTCCATAAAGCATGCTGCTCAACAACTTACTAGGAAATTGGAAGATATGCACATTGCTCACTTAGAAATGCAGAAGCAGTCATTAGGAGATCTTCTGTAGCAGATTGGTTTAACAACTTGTTTAACACTCCGTGTCTCCCTGATATGCCTTTTGAAGAAGAGCTAAGAAGGTGTTTGAGAGATGGAAGCATTCTCTGCCATGTTATAAACAAAATTAATCCATGAGCCATACCAAACATCATATTATTCAAACTATCAGAAGGTGCTACATTTTAAGACCAAGAAGGATTTGACACTGTTATGAATTTCCTTGTGGCAATAGATGGTTTATGATTTCCAACTTTTAAACTGTATGATTTGGAGAAGGGTGATATGGTCACTGTTGTGGACTGCCTTTTATCTCTAAGAGAATATTGTGTTGTGGGTAATCATCAAAAGATGTTTGTTGACGAATGACCAGGGATGAATCATAAAGGAATAGGGGAATCTCCTCTAAATATGAGTGATGCTACATTTGATGCTGAAATCCTTTTATCTGACTCTATTGTGTCCAATCCTGCTATTTCATATTCAACATGGATGGAAATAGGATACTCAACATGGATGCAAATAGGACATGCCTTCTAAATTTTATGTAAGTAAAAGCAATTGAAAAAATCTTAATGTGTTGCATGACATTTATTTGCTTCAGATGGCATTAATGGTCATGATTAAGTTGGTTGACGCACAGTCAATTGATATTTTTCCTTGAAAAGTTGTAGAAGCACTTTCAAATATCAGTGATCTTGTAGTTAATCTTTCTAAATTGTCGAAAACATTCGATATGGAGAGGTTTCTACTGCTTATTTTGGATAGATTAATTTATCATTGTTCCAGTAGAAGTCTTGTCAAACTGCTTTGAGTTCAATCATTGATGCTGTCCCCATGAAATGCCAGAGTGTACATGTTGTGTTGAAAATCCTAAGTATTTGCACTAGGAGCTCACTCAAGACATAAAAGTCTGAGAAGGAGCAACCAGATATCCTTGAAACAATGACTTGGGTGAGATGTCTTTTCTTGAAGATTGAGAATATCTATCCAGTGGAGTTGAATAAAATTATTTTCCTTGAGAACTCAAGGGAATCTAAAAGGAAATCATCCATTCTTTCATCACTCACAAGCGATCTGAATTTGCTATATACACAGTTGTTCATAATAAGCTTATTTACATGCATGTCATGCATGGAAGTTGGTAAAAATGGATGCTTCAAAACATGATATGGATATCTGTCAAAGTATAATGGAATGGTGATTTTCACCAGACGTATATAACTACAATAACCTTAATAGACATGTATGTTAATATGGAAGCATAAACAAGAAATTTGAATAGTTTTTCTGCCACTATATAGGATGCCTTTGAGAAAATGTGATCTCATGGAATGCGATGATTGTAGGCTATGCACAAAATGAAATTGTGGAAAAAGTCTTGACAATATTTCACCAGGATATGGACATCCATAAAAGCATAATGGAATGGGGATTTGTGTTATAGTTGGAAATGATCCATTAGACATATATGAAGAACATGGAAGCATGGACAAGGAAACAGAACTATTGGGCAAATTTCCTCAAAAGAAATGAAATCTCATGGACTACCATGATTGTTGTATAGGCACAAAATGGATTTGTTGAAAAGTTTTTTCAGCATGATCTTATATACATGTATGTCAAGTGTAAAAGCCTGATAAATGTTTATGAACTGCTTGATCAACATGAAGAATTGAAAGTCCAGTCCATTAAACTAAAAGAAAAGTTTGTATAAGAATGTAAGGAACTTAAACAACTCTATAACAAATTGATGGAGCTCAAAGGAAACATTAGAGTCTTATGTAAGTGTCATCCATTGAGTATTGAAGAGGTTGTGTAAGGATCTATTTCTGTAGTAGAGTTTGATGCTGCCAAAGACTGTGAGATCATCATACGAGTGAATGGGACTCCCAAAAGGGTCTTTAGATTTAATTCAATTTTTATTCCACAAAGCAATAAAGCCTAAAATGATGCACTGCAACAAAGAAAAATCTTATCGAAGGGACTTTGACCTATTAGAATAAGCAAAATGTGAGTCCCTTCGATGTCTCGAAAAGGGTAAACCATTTGTTTGAAAAATTCATTGGGGTGACTTTTGTATACTGGAGAGAACCCATTTGAAGTCCCTTTGAAACCTTGTTAAGTATCATCAAAGTGACTGTGGTATTTCAAAGTGATGAGTTTTGAAGTCCCTTCGATATATAGAAAGGGTGTCCAAAATTTATTGAGGAGAGTAAATAATATTGATATAACAAAATTATTTTTCTCTTTGAAACCTTGAGAACAACAAAGAACATACAAATGAAAGTTCATCATTCAGGAAAGTAAATTTAGCAAGAGCTAAGTTATGGTCTCCTCAATATGGCGATGACACTTCCTTGCCAAAGAATACAATTAATCAGGATTATGGTGATTATTTTGAAGATATAAATTTCATTACTGGTAATGATTGGTGAAATATTTTTCACCAAAGGGGTTATAAGGTGGGAAAATATTTTACGTGAAGGACATAATGAATATACCAAATGAAGATTTTTTGAGAATATTTTCACTCAAGAGTAAAATAGTTTTCTTGGAAGAATTAATTAAGTAGGTAATTATTTTACCTAAAGAACACTTTTATTATGTGAAAGTGCATATAATTGGAAGTGAAGCATTTCACTGAGGAGGGTAAAAATATATAAAAACAATAAAGTGAGGAATTATTTTACCCAAAAGGAGCATTAATTTGGATGAAAATGCAAATTACCAACAAGGAGGAGGGATACTAGTTATCATTAAAATTAATTTGCATAGATGAAGTTTAAAATTAAATATTTTTGCTGAACATAATCAAGATAATGAAAGGTTGCAACAAGAGTGAAGGGTCATAACCCTAAAAATACAAAGTATATATGAAGAAAAAAAGGAAATAATCAGCAATAGGAAAATCAATCAGTGGGAATTAGAGATTATATAGAATATACCAAAAAATGAAGGCTTCAGATGCACATTGCAAATTTTTTTGAAGCAATTTAATAGAGAAGAATATTATAATCTAGTGTCAAATGTTTTGGTGTTAAATTATTTGTTGATATTCATTCGTATATGTTATCTGTGTTGTCTCTAGAATGGCTTTCCTTTGTTATTTAAACTAATATATCAAGGATATACTTCATTTATCAGAGCACATTTTCTGTGTCTGTGTGATCTATTTGATTGGTTTATGTGAGAAGTTGATTTAAGTCCTTCTAATTGGTTTATGTTTATTGGTTGCTGCCCAGAGTTAAAACCATTTAAACAAATCATCTTGGTTGGTTTCCTTCACACCAAAATTAAAAGTCCTTTCAATTGATCACAGTAACCTAGGAAAATATCATTGGAATTTGAAAGAAGAGCATAAATAACTGACAACCTTGCATGTTTCTACAAGGTATAAAGATTTGAAAAGTGCCAAATAATTTGAGTTAAGATAGAAGGTAGGACACATTTATCATACACATCTTGACTCCATTGCCCAAAAAGCACTGGTCATATTCATTATAAAACAATACTTCATAAAGACCTCATTCACATTTTCAAACTTCAAACATTAGTAGTGGGATTAATTGTTAACCTTGTATCTATTTCATATTTGTATGCCATTTAGAAATAGATTGCCATTGTCAAAAACCTTTAAAGCTCATAATATGCTTAGTTATTAGGGTACACCACGTAGGTCCAGCAGAACCTAAAGAGTAAGGAGTCCAAAACCACATAGGGTTGCTCCATTTCGTTGGCCAAAAACATTGCAAACCTGACCATAGAGCTTGGTATCCTCTTAGGGTTTGCAACCTATATTTTTGAGACCTAACGGAATTGGCAACTCTACTAGGGATAATTCTAGAAAATTAGGTTTCAGCTTATCCAGTCAAAGAGTCAAGAAATTGAAAAAATATAACTCTGCTGACAGGGAAAAATCCAGAAGATAAAATCATTCCTCTTTTGATAAGAGGTGGCGACTCTGAAAGGCAACTTGATGAAGAATGCAAAAGATATCTCAAACATTTCCAGTCAGAAATAAAGGTCAAAGGCTGAAGTATGTATTACACTTTATCTTTTCCCTATACACATTATGATACAGTTGAGAATCTTGGCAATAGAAGTAGTGCTCATTATACACAACAAAACATTTTTACATTGCAAGCCTTAAAACAAATAAATGCTTATCCAGTCCCTCCTGGAAAAAGATTAGTGAGCTACCAAAATCATGAATTCAATCAATATGCCAAGCATTATCAATATCAAGCTCCTCATAAAAATAGCCAGTCATGTCAACCATGTCCATAAAGAAAAATCTATGTCCCAGAAATTGATAAACAATTTAACTTCAATAATATCCAAGGCTACCCAAATTACTATCCTGTTGAGCTTAGAAATCATATCCCTAAATTTTATGGAGAGGTACATGAATCAGCCCATAGGCATGTACAACTATTTTGGGAGTTTATTGAGGACTTTTAGATTTATACAGAAGATGTCATTATAAAATGATTTGAAAGATCATTGATGGATAATGCAAGAGAATGGTGTAAAAGCTTACCCATGCAAAGTATATCCTCATGGGAAGATTTCAAAAGGCTATTCCTGAGTCAGTTTGATGATAATAATGAAAATTATACACAAAATTTAGGGCCTCAGTTTATTCTGGCAAGCAATGAAATAACATATGATATATCAGAAGGTGAGAGTAGTCTTCAAAGTGTAAACACTCCTATTGTGCTAACCCACCCACCTCAATACCTAAATCAATAGTTTGAGAAGGAAGATGAGGAATATTCACATACTCAAGAAAAGGGCCAAGACTCCGTCATAAAATTAGAATATTACATTTACCCTTTAGATGCATTTTTTGGCATAAGGAGGCATGAAGGAGAATCTAGATGCTTTCTGTTCAACAAAATGATAGATATTTGTATGCAAAAACCTTTTGGTTTTGTGCCTAATAAGTCCATGATCATCGAGCAGTTCATGAGAGTATATGAGCCTAATTCAATTTATTGGCCTGAGTCATTAAAACTAGATACTTTTGACCAAGTGGATAAAGTGATTGGTATCATAGATAAGAAAAGGAATGAGGATGCTATCAATGTTGAATCTAAAAGTGATATCATTAATGAATATGGATAAAATGATCAAACAATGCAGTCAATGGAGGAGACATGTGCAAGTGAAGTTTTCAGTGATGATATTTCAGATTTAAATGAAGATAAAATTATGGAAGACCAATTCTACACCTTGGATCAAGATTGGAATATGGAAAGACATTGTTGAGAACACATTGCTTGAACAGTACATTAATGATGAAGCAAGTGAAGAAAAAAGCCTGCTTGACAGTGAACAAACAACACATCCATTGATAGCTGAGGACCATGATGGCACAATTAGTGAAGAAGAAATATGCACACCTTAAAATAGTTTTAAATCTTTTTCAAACCCATTGTATGATCAAATAATAGAAGAAGATCAAATGACATTCTGCCAGGGTGTGCCAAAACATGATTTTCATGTGTTCTGAAATCCATGCTATGATGAAGATAAAACATTTTTAGATGATCAGGATGATGTAGTAGCTTGTGAAAGAGATAATTATGCTGATGAAAGTGCCATATCTGATTTCAATGATCTTGAATATTGTTGTGATGTTGGGAAAGGTAAAGAGTACATCAACAATGAGGTGAATGAAGAAGCATGTTCACTCAGCAGTGAGCAAATTTCAAATTTATTGACCATTGAATATTAGAAATGTACACACAATAATGATGCTGAAATTTCATGCCAAATATACATTTTCTTTGACAATGAAGATGCTTTGTGTCATAAAGATGATGAACTTCATGATGAGTGTAAGAGGGTATATTCAGGGTTACATTCTGATAAGATAGAGATAGCTGGTGGTCATGGATTTCATTATAGCAGAACTCCAAAAATGCACACTTTATTTGAATATGGGGGTGTTGAAAAAGTCACAACTATGTGGGCAAGTAATATGTGATGTTGAAAATAGTATTGATATTACTATATTTGATGTTGTATCATTTGGTAGTGCCAACATTGAAGATAATAAAAGTCAATAACAGTATGAGTTGCTCTTTTTTCCAGTTCAGTTAGAGAGTAGTCATTTGGTGGATGATAGAAAATTTAACAAAATAAAATATCACGCAGAGATTGGGTTTTTCCTATCACATGATGATGAAAAGTTTTAGATTGTGCCTAATTATGAATTACGTAATGGTGAAATTTATAGAGGAGATATGGGCAATGTTGGGGGTAGTGCTATTTCAAAAGTTTCCAATGGTTGTGGATATAACAGTACAGATTTCATAAATATTTTCAAGAGGAATTTGATGAAATCATATCAGAACAAGATATATGATGGAGGTAAGTTCAGGCTTCTATTTTTATGATGGCCTTGACTCATCAGCTAAGGTATGGTTTTAAAATCATATTAGCACAGGGTAGAGGAGAGGTTGGATTCTATTGCCCAATGGATAAGACACTCAGTCTGCTCACCAGAGATATAGATTCTTTCTATGCCCATAAGGGGCATTCATCCCCAAGTAAGAGACACTGTTGGAACCTTCAAATTTTGGCAAAATTTGAAGGTCCCATGATGAAAAAATTAATCTCAGCACTCATAAATGCAATTGCCCAGATTTAAGGGGCCATAATGAATTTATTGAGCAGCCTTGCATTTGAAAATACTTTACTTCATAAACTAGAAGATTTTGGCAAGTTGTAAGATTGGCCCAAAATTCATAAATATCCTAGAAGTCAAGAAGTCAGTCCCAAACTTTTGGGACCAGATTGCACTTGTAAGGATATTAATACTTATGGAAAACACATAGTTGTGGGTGTGATTGCTGGAGGTCAGGATGTCATATATGTGTGAGGCAGAATCATTCCTCAACTATATCACCACTTGAACTCAAAAGGCATTTAGGGAATATACGAGATCAGATGTTTACCCTTGGATTCCAAGTTCATCTTGAATGAGTTCCAATGTGTAGATCACTACATGACTTCCACTTGGACAAGGACACAGAGTCTATTTTCAGAGGCTTCTAGAGGAGAATCAACTTATTCAAGCAAGCAGAAAAACATTGGGATTTTCAAAGTATCATTTGCATAGCAAAATAGGACTGATAGGTGTAGTAGTAGAAGGCCATGATATAAAAAGGATGAGATTCTGTAAAATATTTTGTTTCAGATAAACTTTCACCATGACTTACAGACGTGGAAATGACATTGTGCATCAAAATTTAGAATCTTTTGTTGAAAATGCCATAAAAGATGTTGATAAACAACTTACTAGGAAATTAGAAGATATGCACATTGTTTCACTTAGAAATGTAGAAGCAGTCATCAAGAGATCTTCTATAGCAGCCTTGCTTAACAACTTGTTAGACACTTTGTGTCTCCCTGATATGCCTTTTGAAGAAGAGCTAAGAAGATGTTTGAGAGATGGAAGAGTTCTCTTCCATGTTATGAACAAAATTAATCCATGAACGATACCAAACATCATATTATTCAAACTATCAGAAGGTGCTATATTTTCAGACCAAGAAAGATTTGACAATGTTACAAATTTCCTTGTGGCAATAGATGGTATACGAATTTCAACTTTTAAACTTTATGATTTGGAGAAGGGTAATATGATGATTATTGTGGACTTCCTTTTGTCTCTAAGAGAATATCGTGTTGTGGGTAATCATCAAAAGATGTTTGTTGATGAATGGCTAGGGATGAATGGTAAAGGAACAAGGGAATCTCCTCTAAATATGAGTGATGCTACATTTGATGCTGAAAGCCTTTTATCTGACTCAATTGTGTCTGATCCTACTATGTCATCTTCAACATGGATGGAAATAGGATGTACTCAACATGGAAACAAATAGGATAGGCCTTCCAGAGTTTATGCAAGTAAAAGTAATTAACAAAATCTTAATGTGTTGCAGGACATTTCTTTGCTTCATATGGCATTAATGGTCATAATTAAGTTGTTCAAGGCAAAGTCAATTGATATTTTTCCTTGGAAAGCTATAGAAGCACTTGCAAATATCAGTGATCTTGTAGTTAATCTTGCTAAATTGTCGAAAACATTCTATATGGAGAGGTTTCTACTACTTATTTTGGATAGGTTAATTTATCATAGTTCTAGTAGAAGTCTTGTCAAACTGCTTTGACTTTAATCATTGATGTTGTCCCCATGAAAGGTTAGAGTGTACATGTTGTGTCGAAATCCTAAGTATTTGCACTAGGAGCTCACTCAAGATGTAAAAGTCTAAGAAGGAGCGGTCGGATACCTTGAGACAATGACTTGGGTGAGATGTCTTTTCTTGAAGATTGAGAATATCTCCAGTGGAGTTGAATAAAGTTATTTTCCTTGATAAATCAAGGGAATCTAAAAGGAAATAGTCCATTCTTTGATCACTCACAGGCGATCTATATCTACTATATGCACAACTATTCATAATAAGCTTATTTACATGCATGTCAAGCATGGAAGTTGGTAAAAATGGATGCTTCAGAACATGATATCGATAGATGTCAAAGTATAATAGAATGGTGATTTTCACTAGTGCATAAGTGCAATAACCCTGATAGACATGTACACTAATATGGAAGCATAGACAAGAAATTTGAACAGTTTTTTTGTTGCTCTATAGGATTCCTTCAAGAAAACGTGATCTCATGGAATGCAATGATTGTAGGCTATGAACAAAATGAAATTGTGGAAAAAGTGTTGACACTGTTTCACCAGGATACGGATATCCATAAAAGCATAACGGAATGGGGATTTGTGTTATACTTGGAAATGTTCCATTAGACATATGTGAAGAATGTGGAAGCATGGATAGGGAGCTTATATACATGTATGTCAAGTGTGGAAGCCTAATAATGTTTATGAACTACTTGATAAACATGAAGAATTGAAAGGCCAATCCATTAAACTAAAAGGAAAGTATGTAGAAGAATGTGCAAGGAACTCAAACAACTCTATAACAAATTGATGGAGCTCAAATGAAACATTAGAGTCTTCTGTAAGTGCTATCCATTGAGTACTAAAGAGGTTGTGCAAGGAGCTATTTCTGTAGTAGAGTTTGATGTTGCCAAAGACTGTGAGATCAACATATGAGTGAATGGGGTTCCCAAAAGGGTCTTCAGATTTGATTCATTTTTTACCCCACAAAGCTATAAACCCTAAAATAGTGAAGTGCAACAAAGAAAAATTGTATCAAAGGGACTTTGACCTATCATAGTAAGTAAAATGTGAGTCCCTCTGATGTCCCAAAAAGGGTAAACCATTTGTTTGAAAAATTCATCAGGGTGACTTTTGTATAGGGGAGAGAACCTATTTTAAGTCCCTTCAAAACCTTGATAAGTATCATTGAACTGACTGTGGCATTTCAGAGTGATGAATTTTCAAGTCCCTTCTATATGCAGAAAGGGTGTCTAGTATTTCAAGGAGAGTAAATAATATTGGTAGAACAAAATTATTTGTCTCTTCGAAATCTTGAGAACAACAAAGAACATACAAATGAAAGTTCAATAATACAATATGGCGATGGCACTTCCCCACTAAAGAATACAATTAATCAAGATTATGGTGATTATTTTGAAGATATAAATTTCATTAGTGGTAATGATCGGTGAAACATTTTTCACCGAAGTGGTTATAAGGTGGGAAATTATTTTACATGAAGGACATAATGAATATACCAAATGAAGATTTTTTGAGAATATTTTCACTCAAGAGTAAAATATTTTTCCTGGAAGAACTAATTAAGTAGGTAATTATTTTACCTAAATAACACTTTTATTATGTGAAAGTGCATATAATTGGAAGTGAAGCATTTCACCGAGGAGGGTAACAATATATAAAAAAACAATAAAGTGAGGAATTATTTTACCCAAAAGGAGCATTAATTTGGATGAAAATATAAATTACCAGCAAGGAGGAGGGGTAATAGTTATCATTAAAATTAATTTGCTTAGATGAAGGTTAAAATGAAATATTTTTGCTGAAGATAATCAAGATAATGAAAGGTTGCAACAGGAGTGAAGGGTCATAATGCTAAAAATTAAAATTATATATATGAAGAAAAAAAAGGAAATAATTAGCACTAGGAAAATCAATTAGTAGGAATTAGAGATTATACAGAATATACTAGAAAATGAAGGCTTCAAATGTACATTGCAAAATTTTTTGAAGCAATTTAATGGAGAAGAATATTATAATCTGGTGTCAAATATTTTGGTGTTCAATTATTTGTTGATATTCATTCATATAGGTTATCTGTGTTGTCTCCAGAATGGTTTTCCTTTGTTATTTAAACTAATATATCAAGGATATACTTAATTTATCAAGGCACATTTGTTGCTTCTGTGTGATCTATTTGATTGGTTTATGTGAGAAGTTGATTTAAGTCCTTCTAAGTGGTTTATGTTTATTGGTCTCTACCCAGAGTTAAAACCCTTTAAATAAATCATCTTGGTTGGTTTCCTTCACACTAGAATTAAAAGTCCTTTCAATTGATCATAGTAACCTGGGAAAATATCACTGGGATTTGTAAGAAGAGCACAAATAACTGACAACCTTGCACGTTTATACAAGGTATAAACATTTGAAAAGCACCAAATAATTTGAGTTAAGCTGGAAGGGAGGACACATTTATCATACACATCTTGACTCTATTGCCCATAAAGCAGTAGTCATATTCATTATTAAACAATACTTCATAAAGACCTCATTCACATTTTCAAACTTCAAACATTAGCAGTGGGATTAATTGTTAACCTTGCATCTATTTCGCATTTGTATGCCATTTAGAAATAGTTTGCCATTGTAAAAAACCTTTAAAGTTCATAATCTGCTTAGTTATTAGGGTACACCTGGGCCAAGGTGCAACAAAACCTAAAGAACTTAGGGAGTCCAAAACCTCATAGGGTTACTCTATTTTGTTGGTAAAAAACATTGTAAACCTGACCATAGAGCTTGGCATCCTCTTAGGGTTTGCAACATGTATTTTTGAGACCTAACACAAGGAACCTTGCTCTGATACCAATTATTGAACACAAAGAATACTGAGAAGGGGATGAATTAGTATTATGCAAAACCACTTCTTTACATTTTCTTTAATCCAATTACCAAATTCAATAACATGAAAATAGAATAAACATAAGAACATCAACCATAAAGACATAACAATAGACACTAGGATTTTTATGTGGAAAAACCAAAAAGGGAAAAACCAACCTGAGTGTTAGCTCACAATATATTATGATAACAATACCGAATTACATATGGCTCACTGCCCAAATAAATGCTCACTGTAAGTGGACTCATTATCCATTGAGAAAGAAAGATAGAAGAAAAGAGGAAAATGGCTCATTGCCAGTAATGAATTGCTGCAAATGCATCTACAAATGTTGGATTATAGTTCCTTTGATAGCTCAATATACAAATTCAAAATTCTTCATCATGATTGTTCTACTTTTCTACTCTGTATACATGTACTCTGTTCTCCTAGTTTTTGAACTCTTACTACACTTGTCAGATCGCAAAAGCAAAATTGGATCACACACAGATTTATTCCACAACACATTGCTCACCCTCAACACTGAATTCCTTCAAGTATATATATATATATATCCACAACATGATTTATGTTACAACTAGATCGGCAGGCCAAGAATGAAATGTGTACACAAATATTATACCCTATCAGCTTGATCTTATGCACAAACAACAATGTAGACTCAAACAAACATTCAATAATCTTCATATAGATTGAGACCTATTTTGCAGCCACTTAGATTGATGATCCAAACAATATAACTTCACCACATATTGATCTAGCATGAGTGCTAGCTTTATCCTTAAGTGTACACTCAACTAACTTGACTATCGTATCATAACTTTCAATGCGAACCATATGAGACTTTGAAATTCATAACCAACATTCATTATGGGCCTCTTTGTTGATATGCGCTGGATAACTGAGGGGGGGGGTGAATTAGTTGTCACAAAACCTCAAACACTTTATTCAAGTTAAACATTCATCACTTATCCACAATTATTATGATTTAACCATGAGTGCATGAAATCAAAAGCTTAAACACAAAAACAACATCAAACACAAGAGACATTAGATTTACGTGGAAAACCCCAAGTGAGGAAAAATGACAGAGAGGATTAAATCTCAATATATATGTTGTAATCTTGAAATAATGATGTTCAGGCTTGGTCACTCCACGTGCCTAAACATATTGGCTAACTACCATGAAGAACAACTAGGTCTGGCAGACTCACTGCCTCAACCCTAAACCTAGCAAGATTACAATAAGGGTTGTTAAACACTACTGGTGGCTTACTGCCAGATTCACTGCCATTATCAACACCTTTTGTATTATGAATAAACAATTCCTCAACTCTACTCTTTCCTCTGGTCTACTCCTTTGCTCTTCTCTTCTTTTTCTTTCCTCCGCCCCTTCTCTACTCTGCCTTTGGACCTTTCTTAATATCTTGTCATTTCCACTCAAGGACACCATTTCCATGACTCAACTACAAGTATTTATACACTACATCAACCTTGAAATGATCATCAAGGTCAGCATCAACCATTGGAACAATCTCTAAGGTTGGGATTACAAATATTTACAAAATAGATCCTGACCTATTGAAACATCATGCAAAGGGAATGAAATGTGGATAATGCCATGCCTTAGCTAGGACTCAAACACAATCTTCCATGCCACAACATACTTCCACAATCTTTCAGAGATCTTTGCAATCACTGGGATCAACCAGGTCAGCCAAGACTGGTTACATGCTATGTTATCTTGTAACAATCTTCACACACCATCTAAATTTCTTAATGCAGACCAAAGTCCAGATAGAAACATGATTAGGATAAATCCACAAGCACTCTATAATAATTAGAAGCAATAGCATGAACCTTAACCTCTTTATCCATAGGAATCTTCTAACTGGAACACATGAGCTTCACTGTCTTCAATTGTCATCAAAGAAAGATTGCTTATGGACCACCAAACCATGAACCATTGCAACTGTAGGCACTTATCATCATCCCAAACTTCCCTCTAGATCTACAGAGTAAAATACTTTATTGTGGAGGAATACAGAGCCAAATACTATCTTCTTGTCTCAACTAAACTTACAGAAAAAGTAGGTTACACTTTGGTGAACACAACTCACTCAGATCTTCATGCAGATGGTTCAGACCCAAAATGTAGCATCCTTAGACATACCTCTAACTTACTTCCAATCCATAGACCATGATCTTCAAGCAGGAATAAATGAAGAGTAATTTACCAGATTATTCTTCAGCATACAATTCACTGTTTGTATTGTACTTCTCTGTAACTCACTTGTTTCTTCCGGAGAGGCTATTTTTTTCAATGTCTTTAGCATACAAGTCTTCTAAACAATCAATAGAATAAGATACAGTTGACACTAATGACAACAAGGATATGTTGACATCAATGACAACATCGATTAGGCACATACTTGCAACAATCTCCCCGTTTGACATTAATGGCAACATATGATGTGAAAAACTACAACAATCATCAAGACAAGATTCTCCCCTTTCTCTTTACACATCTGCACTTCTTTCTTTCTCCAAATTTCTCCCCTTTCTTTTACACATCTACATTCAATTTTTTTCACATGACTTCTCTCCCCCTTTGACATCAATGGAAAAGGACACATACTTGCACTCATCTTCTCTGATCTAATCTCTCCTCTGAACTCTCTGACTACTTCCCCTGAGAAGTAGCCTAAAAAAGCATCAATCTAGACCTCTAAACACCTCTAGACTAATGCACCATTGTGCATCTTAGTTTAGAGCAGGAGGGGTGATCACCCCTAACTTTTCTCTGAGATACTCAAAAGTATCCTTGGGCAAAGGCTTGGTAAAGATGTCTGCAATCTGATCCTTGGTAGAAAGATACTCCAACTTGACTTCATTCTCTGTCACTTTTTCTCTTAGGAAATGATACCTAATTGATATGTGCTTGGTCCTTGAATGCATCACTGGGTTCTTTGATATATTTATGGCACTTGTGTTGTCACAAAAGATTGCAATAGGTTCTTCATACACAACTTTGATGTCCTTCAAAGTTTGTTTCATCCATAACACTTGAGTGCAACTACAATGTATTCTATCTCTGTAGTAGATAGGGATATTGAATCCTGTTTCATGCTCAACTACGATAGTAATCTTTTTCCCAAGAAGAATGCACCTCAACTTGTACTTTTTATGTCATCCACATCTCTGGCCCAATCTGCATCAGTATATGCACTGAGAATAAAGTCACTATCCCTAGGGTATGACAAACCATAATCTATTGTACCTTTTAAATATCTCAGAATTATCTTGATTGCCATCACATGTAATTCTTTGGGTTCTACCTGAAATCTTGCCACAAGACACACTGCATGCATTATATCAGGTTTGGTTTGAGCTAGATAAAGTAATCCTCCAATCATAGATCTATACTTTTTCTAGTTTTCCATGGGTGATTTATTATCTTTGCTCAACTTACAACCAGTTATCATAGGTGTGCACACTGGTTCAAAGTCTTCCATCCCAAATTTATTTAACAACTCATTCACATACTTAGATTGAGAAATGAAGATACCCTTATCTGATTGACTTATTTGCAGACCTAAAAAGAAGTTCATCTCTCCAAACATAGACATTTCAAATTCACTTTGTATTTCTCTAGTAAAAATTGAGCACATACCTTCATTGCCTGCAAAAATAATATCATCAACAAAAACTGCAACAATCAGGGTTTGTTCATCATTGATCTTGAAGTAGAGATTACTATCTGTTGTACCTTTATTGAACCCTATCTGTATCAGGTGCTTGTCCAACCATGCATAACATGCCCTAGGAGCTTGTTTTAATCCATACAAATCTTTCTTTAGTCTGCATACCATGTTCCCTTGTTCTGATGATTGAAATCCTTCTTATTGTTCAATATAGACTTCCTCTTCCAACTCTCCATTTAAGAAGGCAGACTTCATATCCATTTGATAAACCTTGAAATCTTTGTATGTTGTAAAAGCCAGGAACATCCTTATTGCTTCAATCCTTGCTACTGGAGCAAAAGTTTCTTCAAAGTCTATTCCTTCAACTTGAGTGTATTCTTTGCATACCAATCTTGCTTTGTTTCTTACCACTTCACCATTCTCATTCATTTTGTTTCTGAAGACCCACTTTGTACCAATTACATTCTTGTTTGTTGGTCTGGAACAAGATCCCGAGTCTAATTCTTCTCTATCTACATCAATTCTTCTTCCATGGCCTTTATCCAATTCTCATCTTTGCATGGCTCATCCACAGTTTTAGGTTCAATCTTAGAGATTAGATAGAAATTCACTTGTTCTTCTGCATCTTTTCTTCTAGTTAAGATCCCTTTGCTCATATCTCCTATGATTTGATTTTTAGAATGACTGATTTTTACATTTCTTAGAGTTTTGGTAGCACTTACCGAAGCTTGTTCTTCTTTACCTGTGTTGTCTTCATACTACACCACTTCCGAAGAATCTAGATCATCTGACTCATATCCACTTGGTTCTAAAGACCTTTCTTTACACTCATCAACTTTGACATTTGCACTTTCAATGATTTTGTTCAACCTCTTATTATAGCACCGGTAGGCTTTACTCTTGGTGGAGTAACCATGAAAGACTCCTTCATCACATCTAGCATCAAACTTGCCTAAATCTTCTTCTCTTTTGATATAACATTTGCTACCAAATACTTTGAAATATTTCACAGTAGGAACTCTACCATACCACAATTCATAGAGAGTTTTTGAATTGTTACCTTTTACTTGAACTCTATTTAGGATATATATTGTGGTGTGAATTGTCTCTCTCCAATATGCTTCAGAAAGATGAGCTTCCTTCATCATGGTTCTAGCAGCTTCTTGAACTGTTCTATTTTTCCTTTCAACAACTCCATTTTGTTGTGGAGCTCTAGGCGCAGATAGCTGTCTCTTTATTCCATGTTCCTCACAAAAGAAATTGAGCTCGTTTGATGTGAACTCTCCTCCTCTATCAGACTTCAAGCATTTGATTTTCAAACCCATCTCATTTTTAACCATTGCTTTAAATGCTTTGAATTTATCTAGAGATTCAACTTTCTCTTTCAAAAAAGTGACCCAAGTCATTCTAGAATAATCATCAATGAGCAACATGAAATACCTGTCTCCTTGCAAACTTCTTACTCTGGTAGGTCCACACAAATCTGTATGCACTAACTCAAGTAGTCCTCCAACTAATTGATCCTTGGTTTTGAAACTCGTTCTTTTCTGTTTCCCAAATTGACACTCCTTGCAAATTAGATTAGCAAGATTCACAAGCTTAGGCGGATCTCTAACAATCTATGCAAGTACTTATCTTTACAATATTATCAAAATTTATGTGACACAATCTTCTATGCTATATCCAACTGTCATCAGTCTGAGTTAACAAACAATAGTTCTTGGTTCCTTTCAAGTGATAGATATTACCTCTAGTCTTCTTACCAGTTACAATGACTGTTCTGGAGCTTTCCCTGATCTTGCATCCATTGTCCTTGAAGCTTAAGTCATAGCCCTTGTCACACATCTGACCCACACTCAGAAGATTGTGTTTTAATCCTTTCACATACAATACATCTTCAATATTATGTTTTCCATCAAAAGAAATAGATCCTTTCCCATAAATTGTACCAGTTGTGTCATCTCCAAACCTAACCAGTCCACCATCATATTTTTCCAAACTTACAAACTTACTTTTGTCACCAGTCATGTGGTGAGAGCAACCACTATCCATAACCCATTCATCCTTGTCCTTAATGACCTGAGCAGCCAAAGCACTTTCCACTAGTTTTTCTTCCTTCATACAGCTAGAAGAGTTAGTAGACACAAGATCTTCCTTAATAGCAATGAACAAGCATTCATTTACAAAGGAATTAGCATTATCTGGTTAACCATCATCTAATACTCCTTCATCATCATCAAAATCTTCAACATAATAACACTTCTTTTGGGTCCTAGGCCTATTCTCATATCTTCTTGTATTTCTTTCAATTCTTTTAGGATATTTGGAAGAAAAATGACCTACTTTACCACAGGAAAAACATTTGAATGGTAATTTTCCTTTATACTTACCAGATCCTCTTTGCAGTCTATCCACAAACTTGGCTTCATTTTCATTTAACTCATCATCAGATTCTACCTTATACTTTTATGATCTGGAAGTACTTCCAAGAGCATTCGCTTTGAAGGTAGTCTCAACTTTTGGTAGAGAATCATCTAACTCCCTCATTTCAAAAGTAGTAAGCTTACAAAGCAACCGTTCCCTGTTAACTATTTTTACTTGCATGAATTCTACAATCACGACCACCTTGTGATAGTAGGATTTGGGCAGAGATCTGAGTATTTTCATGACAATTTCCTTTTCTTCAAGAGTTTCGCCCATGGCTTTTATCCCTGTAACAAGTTCATCAACTCTTTGCATAAACGCTTATATGTTTTCATCATTGTTAATCTTTGAGCTTTCATATTTCACTTTCAGACTTTGTAACTTAGCTTCCTTCACAAAGTCACCTCCTTCATACAAATTTTTCAACTTTACCCATACCTTATTTGTAGTTTCAAGATCCACCACTTTCGTCAGTATTGAGTCAGTTAATGAGATTAGCAGAGCATCCCTTGCCTTGATATCTATCTCATATTCTTTGGTTTCGTCTTCAGTCATAGGACCATTTTGAGGTATGGTGTATTATGTTTCTACAAATTTTTAAACTTTGATACCAAGAGAAAGAAGATGGATTTTCATCCGAGCCTTCCAGAGAACATAATTAGTTCCATCAAAATGTGGCGTTTCCTTCTTGTAAGACATTTGGATCTTCCTCAAGCTGTTAAACTTTCTTCAGAGGAACTTGGCTCTGATACCAATTGTTGATATGCACTGGACAACTGAAGGGGGGGTGAATCAGTTGTCACAAAACCTCAAACACTTTCTGCAAGTTAAACATTCATCACTTATCCACAATTATTATGATTTAACCATGAGTGCATGAAATCAGAAACTTAACCACAAATACAACATCAAACACAAGAGACACCAGATTTACATGGAAAACACCAAGGTGGGGAAAAACCACGGAGAGGATTAACTCTCAATATACATTGTAATATTGAAATAATGATGTTCAGACTTGGTCACTCCATGGTCCTAAACATACTAGCTTACTGCCATGAAGAACAACTAGGTCTAGTAGACTCACTGCCTCAACCCTAAACATAGCAAGATTACAATAAGGGCTATTAAACCTTGAGGGTTGTTAAACCCTATTGGTATCTTATTGCCAGATTCACTGCCATGATCAACACCTTTTGTATTATGAATAAACAATTCCTCATCTCTGCTCTTTCCTTTGCCCCTTCTCTACTCTGCCTTTGGACCTTTCTTATTATCTTGTCATTTCCGCTCAAGGACACCTTTTCCATGACTCAAATACAAGTATTTATACAATACATCAACCTTGGAATGATCATCAAGATCAGCATCAACCATTGGAACAATCTCCAAGGTCAGTATTACAAACATTTACAAAATAGGTCCTGACCTATTGCAACATCATGCAAAGGGAATGAAATTCGGATCATGCCATGCCTTAGCTGGGACTCAAACATGATCATGTTGGTAATAAGGCAGATAACTAAGAAGGGGGGTGAATCAGTTGTCTCAAATATCTTATCTTTCTTTTCTCCTTTAACAATTAGTGCAGCATCAAAACATATAAGCATACATAATCATTAGAGAAGAAATAAAATCAACACACATAACCCTGCTAATGGAAAAACCATGGGGTGACTAACCCAAGATTGTGTTCTCTGTTAAAAGAATAAGAAGTACAAAATGACACTTGCCAATTAGGGCTCACTGCCTGAGCATACTGCTCACAAGAGGCACACTACCTACAAGAGACTCACTGTCTACAAAGTTTATAGAAGGTAACAGGTGTTTGAACTGATGAGAGGCATCCACAAATGCTAAAGTTTAGTTTCGGTTAGGCTCAATATATTGATCTAATGCACTTCATTCTTCCTCTGCTCTAGTGCTACTTCTCTATCACATACCAGACTTGTATTTCTACTTCCACATTTATCTCTATCTTTCTTCGTACCTTATTTCATCACATCTACACACACACCTTCATACTGGAATCCATCTGGTATATATATCTGCACCAAGGATTTCAACAACTTTCTAGTCAGCAACCAGAATACTCAAGATATTTACAAGATACTGATATGTCAGCTGAATCCATACTTGATTTGTGATGCATATCACAAATAGAAATAGAAGACATCAATCATGTTGGCCAATACTATATGATCCCTCAAATAGCTTGATCAACATCAATTACTCATCCGGATTGAAGTCTGATACTCTGCCGGTCAGTTCTTCCTTAGTCTACTCTACCTGTCAGGAACCCAACACTCAGATCCTCTTGACTTGTCCAAGTCCACAACTTGCTGAGTTACACCATCTGAGAGATCCAGACCTGATTGTTAGACCTTGCTGCATGCTCTGTTCTTGTTCACTGGACCAAAACACTCTTCAATCTGACTTCTGGTATAGGCATACTATGTGCTCCGAATATGTGGTATAGACTTTGTTGCCATCAATGAAAACACTCATGAAGCCACACAGTGTCTCTTGCCAATAGATCTTTCACACCACAACACACTTCCACAATCTTTCAGAGATCTTCGCAATCACTGGGATCAACCAAGTTGGCCAAGACTGGTTACATGCTATGTTATCTAGGAACAATCTCCACACACCATCTCAATTTCTTAACGCAGACCAAAGTCCAAATTGGAACATGATTAGGATACATCTACAAGCACGCTATAATCATCAGGAGAAATACTGTCAAACTGGAAGACGATACTGAAGAACTTGTAGAATGTGATCTGATGAACTTTAAGCTCTACAAATCTAGATTTTGATGATTATGCCATGTGTCTATATTGACTCAACACCACAAATCAAAATATTCACCATCAGAGGAATGCATACCAATTTACTCAGATACTCTGCACTATTTCTGACTCATCTCTATTCACCTAGACTTATACAAATCATAGTATGACTTCTAGAGGAAGTTAGGACTTGAACACTGGAACATAACCTTACTAAATAGCTGTGAATAACATACTAGAACCACATAATGTGATCTTCAACTACGGAGCGATACCATCACAATTACTGTCACTTGCTCCTTGCTCTGTATGCTGCCATACTTAGCCAAAATCCCTTTACCATACCTTGTTGCCACACTAAGTTAGTCTTCCAGAGTAAATTCTATTTGCCATGCTTTGTTTCCATCAATGACAACATCAATTCTTCAGCATATCAATAGTGTCTCTTGACAATGTTGCCAACAATCTCTATGTATTCAAAATAGTTAATTTATTATTTAATTTTATAAGTTGATTTATTTTTATGGTTTTAAAATTTTATAAATTTAATTAATTTTTTTCTAATTAAAAGTTATTGAAATTATATGTAATATAGTAAATAATTATGTAGTTAATGAATAAAAATATAATATAAGTGATATAGTTTATAGTTTACAAATAAATTGGTGAGTAATACTTTTGAAATAATTATTTATTTTAAAAGAGTTAAACTTTAATAGTAAATAAATAAATAAATAAATAAATAAATAAATATATAATTACTTTAATTTTGATTTCATGGGTTAGTTGAATATCATTTTTAATATGTATCTTAAACAATGTTTAGTTTTATTTTTATGAAAGAGGAAAGATGAATTTTTATTTACTTAATTTTTTGATATAACACCTAGTTTATGAATAGGAACCAAAAAAATATAGAGAACCAGACATATAGCCACTAACATCCAATCCAATGAGATGTAGGACTAGTGCATATCAACCATTATATTATCAAAATCTAACATCTATAAGAAAAGTCTATATATTCTTCCTTATCAGTGTTAAAATCAAATAATTTGCAACAATGAGTCCCTAAATCTACAACCTCTTTCAATATTGGCCTTATTTCTCCAAACCACGCTACCTGAATAAAATCACACATTTTGGCAGGAGTTTCTAATTTCCTTTTTTTCAATCACCTTAGCATCATTTGGTGCTTGAGTTTTGATGGAGGTATCTTCTTCCTCTTTACCTTTGTCCATTCTTGGTTTGATTGAGGAATGATTGCTGGGTTTTGTATAATTTTTCCTTTTGGGCTGATTGACTTCCTTGATGTTTCCTATGAAATAACAATAGTCTCAAAGGTTGATTTCTCTAGTAATATTGATGAATCCACTAAATTATTTCCTTTAAAAGAAACCTCTTGTGTGACCCCGATAGTTGGTTCTTACAAATTGAGTGAAGGGGATGAAGTAGGCAGTGAAATGAACTCCAAAAAAATGGGAAGAAGCCGTTTCTTTTGAGCACTTGGTGGAATGATATAGTGGTGAGGCTCTATCCTAATCCACCGAGTGGGCCTTACAGTATGACTACTTCGCTCTTGAGCATGAAACTTTTGACATTGAGGGGTGGAATGATCAGTTGAAAAACTTTTCTTACCCCTAAAAGTAATTTTTTATAATCTATTGGTTGCCTCCAACATCTGTTACCCACTTTTAGAGAGATCTTAGCAAGAAGACCCTTAGATATAGCCATTTCAACACATAAACATACATAAGTGGAATTTGCATGATTAATTGCTTCTACTAAAATGTAGAGATACTTACCTAGGCCATTATCAATGGCCAATAGACTCTCCAATTCCTATAATTGCAAGGGAAGGTAAGGTAAATGTTTACACCCAAAGGTAAGATGAAGATAAAGTCTCAGTTTGAGGATTAAAAGATGGGAACCAGGGTTTTATGCATAATAAATCCCTTTGAAAAACTAGGGACCATATTCTAGCACCTTATCCTTGTCTTCGAGAGAGTCAAATTCTTATTTACTTAAAATTTGTTTTCTAACTTAAGAGTTATTTTATTTTCTTTTATAGATTGGCTATGTTTTAGTTATTATTATTTTTCATGTTGGCTCTTTAATATTTTTTATTAACAGTTTTCGTTAATATACTCACTCCATTACACTCCACTCCATGCTGCCACTGTAGTTATTCCTCTTGACATAATTAAAAACTTTTAGGATAATATTAAATTAGTGATTATTTAAAAGTTTACAAATATTACAAATTAATCATTGTAATGGCCAAATTTGTATACATATGTTATATTTTATTTAACACATAGACATATAGATAAATGACATGATTTTGTGCAAAGTATGTGTCCCTTGTTCTATGTCACCTATACATATCCCTATATACATTTGTCCCATACCTCATCCTTATGATTCACATTCCTATACACCTATTCCTTATCTGATCCCTATGTTCACACATTCTTATACATTTCCCTATCCATAGTCCAATCACACATACTATGCACACACTTCCCACCTGTTCCACATAGTTTTGGGCCCCAAGTCAAGTCCATGTGTTAGAAATGAAGGTAAAAACCTATCAATGGAAAACTGATTACAACTATTATATAGATATTTAACTATGCAGAACCAAAATGGAGATGCTATGAAATCTCAACACAAAGAAACAACGAAATAGAAGATCAAACACATAACACAATATTTATGTGGAGAAACCACTTCAGGAAAAAAAACTACACAAAAAGAAATACACTAGTTTGTATTAACTTCAATAGATTTTACAATATAACACTCACAATCTTCTCTTCGGTCTTCAATCCTATAGCGCCTGTAATAAACACACATAGTCATAATACAATATCATCTTAAAAGAGTGTTACCTTCTAGGGAAAAAACCCTAACATAATATTGACCGTTAGATCTGTGACCTAATGATGAACTATCCATGTTAGCAAGAAATGGTGAGGGATACCAATTCAGAGATCTAGTCATCAGCCAAGTCTTTGTAGTTAGTTTATACCTCGGACAAGTAGCTAGAGATTGATAGAAAAATATCAAGAATAACATATGTAGAGTATGACAGACATATCATAACAATAAGAAACCAAATAATTATCAGATACCAATAGATCTCCATATATATGCTCAGCAACAAAATATCATACCATTATCTGACAGGTCTAAGTCTCTGCCTCATCATCCTACATACACGCTTTATATAAGTTATCTTCTTATTATTATATCTTGCTTATCCTATCCTACACATATACTGTATCTATTACATATAGGGATGTGTCCTTTAGCATATTAGGTCATCTCTCAGCCTCCGCATGATGTATGTGCCAGCTCCCAATCAGTTCTGCTCCATGCCCTATATCCTACTAACATCATCCCCTTTGAAAATTATGTCTTGTCCTTAAGACATGCTCTACTCTAATTGAAAATATTTCGTGAGTATGGCACCATTGACATAGCCAGTTGATATTTGGTCCTCCATGTTTTTTAGTCTGACTGCATCAGAATCTATAATTTCTTCAATGTAAAACAATCCTAACCACCTGATGAAGGGGGTAAATCATAAAACACACAACAATAGAAAATGACACAAAAAAAAAAGAATATTTCTTTATTGATTTGGACAACTCATTACATTATAGAAGCTTAATTACAATAAGAGGAATCAATTCCCCACAGGTTGTAGCACATTACAGCTACACCTCACTAGGTTCTGGGATCTTCAGCCTTCTACAACCCCAAATTAGCTAGGGTTTCTATTTTCTTGCCTATTCTTGACTCTACACTTCCCCTCTTAACTTTGCTCTTGCCAAGGGTTCCCAAAAATGGTTATTAATAGCCTTTTTGGTGGCCAACAACCTGATTTTGAAATTTGCATCTCCCTCCAAAAATAGGTCAATTTCTGGGAGCCATAACTTTTGATTCGGGTGTCTGATTGACAAACCATTTTATGCATTGGAAAGCTCATAGAGTTCTCTATGCGCTAAGAACCAACTCTACTAATTTTGGCTATTTTCATGCCCATACGGGGTTATTTAGTGCCTCAAACCTGAGTTTGAATAATTTTCAGGCATTTTTTTGGAAACAGAAACTTTAATATCTTTCAACTCACAAATGATATTTGCATGATTACTTTGCTAAAGGTCTTATTTTTAAGTTACAAAGCTTCCTATAAATTTTCACTTCAATCCATGCCCAAATGCAAACTTTCTAAACATAGTAGGTTGTTATTTTTAACAGTTCAGAAAAATTGAAAGTTCTATATCATTATTCAAGCGATTATGGAACCAGAACCACAAATTTTGAAAAGAAATGGAAAGAACATCAATAATTTTCAAACACATCCTGTTTTTGGGTGATGTAAGATTTCCCTTACACCATTGGATGCTCTTGCATCACCACCTTGTTTTTAGTTTTCCTTGCTTCTTAAATTTGCTATCATATAGGAGTACAAGTCCACCTTCCTTGAATGTCTTATTTGTCAAGTTTCTATCATGCCAGAATTTCTATCTTTTCCTTTCTAGGTTCATATTATATGCTGCCATCAATCTGTCCTCATCCATTCTCTCTAATTCTTCAATCCTTTGTGTGAGAGAGTCTTCTTCATTCATCTTGAGAGTCCTTGCTAGGCAGAAGTTCAGCAATACAAAGTGTATTAGTATTCTAGCATTTATTCCATACACCAATTCATAGGAAGTGAGCTTGGCGGTTCTTTTGTAAGTTGTTCTACATGCCCAGAGTATCACCGATACTTTTAGATCCCAGTCTGTCTTGTTCCCATTGCACATCTTTGTTAATGCTACCTCAATGATCTTATTCAAGGCTTTAGTTTCTCCATTTTCTTGTAGATGATATGGTGAACTCTTGTGTGTTATCATGAAGTTGTCTAATAGCTCTAAAATCATCATGTTTACAAAATGTTTACCTTGATCATTGGTTATACTCAACGGACAACCAAATCTAGTAATTATATTCTCATAGATGAATTTGGCGGTAGTTTTTGTGGTGTAATCTTTTGTTGGTTCTGCTTCAACCCACTTAGTCATATATTCCACTCTGATAATGATGACTCTAGATTTTGACTGCTTTACCAGAGGGTCTATTGGTCTAATGAAATCAATAACCCATTTCTGATAAGGTAATTGTGGTGGGACTAGTCTTAATGGAATTTCATTTCTTATGATAAGTCTCCCTATTCTTTTACATACATCACAATTCTAAACATATCTCTTTTCATCTTTGAAAAGTGTACGCCACCATAACCCATCTAGTTTGATTTTTCTTGTTGTCATTTCTTTGACATTATGTCCTGCTATTCCTTCATGTGCTTCTCTTAGGATTTCCTCTCTTTCATGTTCATTTACTACCCTTCTGATGATATCATCCTTTCCTCGGATATGTAGCTCTCCTTCAATCAATGGATACATGGCTAGTGTACAGTACTTTCTTGATCAGTCGCCACCTACCAATAAGTTCTTGCACCAATGGGTATCAGTGATGGGAGATAACGCGAGGTTTATTCTGCTAGGTCTGTCCCAGTTTTTTTTGTGGTTTTGTGTCATGATGTGACATTGGATCCTCGTTTCCTATTGTTGGTTGTCACATGTTGTAGGCATTGTGAGTTTTTTTAAGTTATGTATATGTGTTCTTGCTATCATTATGTTAAATCCAATAGTATTCTGAGTAGTTGTAAAATTTGGAATATTGTTTAAGTAAAATGTATTACTGACTAAATTAATTATTTAATGTTTGATTTACTATCATAAGTTTTAGTATGATTAATTATTATGTTGTTATTTAAAACAATAATTTTAGGTAGTAAATTAATGTCATGAGTTGTCGATTGTGAAATTTTAAGATTTGGAGAATCTCTATTATTAGCAAAATTTTAAAATTCTTGGAGTGGGATTTTGGGTAACGGATGCATGACTGTGATAATTTATGAGATGAACTATTTTTAATTGGGGGGATTTTGTTCTGGAGTGGGAGTTGGAAAGATAAAATAAAAATTGGGCAAAAAACAAAGAATTGGTTATGGGAAAACGGAAGAAATTAGAGGCTCTAGATCAGATTTTCATTCCAGGTATGTTTCTGTATAATTATTGATTGAGTGTTATTTGTGCTTGGATAAATTATTTCTTCTCCCTTGTGCTTTTTGAATTAGTTAGTTTAGGGTTTGTTCTGGTCTGCTTGTCGCTTTCTTCTACCATGATTTTTGTAGTTGTTCATCTTTAAAAATTTATGAATCAAATATTGTGGCCTTCTTGGATCCTTGTGTCAAATCAATCCTCATTCAGTTGTGTCTTATTACGATCTCTATCTCTACAAATTTTAATCTTTGGATGCTCTTATGTCAATTTCCCATCTTGGTGTCGCGGGATGTATTACTTTGTTCCTGCATGCAATTAAACTATTTGGATAAGTGTTAATTCCTCCTGTGTAGGAGCAAATCTTTAGACTATTTCAATGAGTCGCTTCTTTATTTAAATTTAGTTTATTATTCCAACCTGAATTTATAATAGGAGTTTCTACCAATCTCACATTTGAGGGCCTCATTTGCACAGACCATTCTACTTCTTTTGTTTTTAACCTACACCATATTCCTCCCAAAGCCATATTTTTTTCCTCTACCTATGGCCGATTTGTGCTAAGCTATTTTTCTAATATTTGTCATAGTGCATTAGTCCAATGTATGAGAGACGTTTTCTTATGTACTCTGCAATTTTCTTAATCTCCTCTCATGAGTCATTCTTCTGGTAGACGTATATCTTGAATCTCTTGAAACCTTCACTTATGTGATCGTAGCCTTTTGCAGAAATTGTGTGCTTTCTCTCGACATCATTGTAACTCTATTTGATATCCATTGAAGATGTTGTGTTCCTTTGCTGGTTCTGCTACTCAATACAATCCTTTGTAGTGTCTGTTCTTTGTCATATTATCCAATGGTGACCTGAGGCCACACTAGCATTGATTGGTAGTCTTCCATGGATATTGTAGCCAAACCTTTCACCAATCTCCTCATTGCCATTCTCCACACACACACACACACAGATATATATATATTTCTTCTTTTCTTGTAGCTATTTTAGCCTTGGAGCGGTGTTCAAAATTCTACCTCTGTCCATTTTCCACTTTTTGCTAGCTAGAGAACTGAATGCCATTCGCTTTAACACAATCAATTTCTTGCTTATTAAATAATCATTGTTGAAGCTTCTTCTATGCCAAGCCAAATGTATTCCTGAATGTATAGATTGGAAGGTTGAGTCATTTATGGCAGTAATCTTTTTATTTTCAAGTTTCTATTTTCATCTGTGAATGGCTGACTGCGTCTTAAGTAATGGGCTTCATTTTTGATAGTTCTTCCCAAAATCTGCAGTTGCGAATAAAACTATTTTATGTTTTAGTTAGAACGACTAGTTAGTCTATATTAATAGTGTGTGTTTTAGTTAGAAAGACTAGTGGCTTTGTATTAATAACATGTTTTATAGAGAAAGGTATCCGTATAGTGTAGTCGCTTTTATTAAGACCTGGTAGTTTGTAATGTGGTGATGGAAAATTGCATTTGTAAATTAGTCTATTAGAAATTGTAGTCGTAGAAGGTTAAAGGGTTAGTCAATGTTCATAGTGAAAAAAATATGAATTGTAGTTGTTTGCTAAGAATTGTAGATAGTAGTTATCAATGGGAAACTTATGATAATAGGAAAAATACATATATTTTTATAGTGTTTGATTTCAAATTGTATTGGTAATTTGTTCTATTAGAAAGTTGTAGTTAGTACTATGTTGATGGTAATTTATGCAAATAGGAAAATATATAGATATTTATAGTTGTTTTTTAATAGAATGGGTAGTTGGTAAAATGTGATGGAAGTTTATGCTTATAGATAATATATGTATATAATTATAGTTTGTTTTTGTTAGCCAATTGGTAGTTATTAGAATATTGTAGTAGCAAAATGATCGCCGAAAAGTTTATTATTATAGCAAGATTATTTATATATTTGTAGTTGTTCATATTAGGAAGTGTAATTAGTAAATCTTAGTTGGAAATTCATGCTTAGAAAATATATTATGGTTTGTTTTTATTAGAAGATGGTAGTTGTGAGGAAATTTAGCTAGGAAATTTATTCTTGTAGTTGTAGAGAAATTGTTAATTCCGTAATCTAGAATTTTCCTTGAAAGGAAGTTAAAATCTCATAGTTAATTTCATGTTAAAATTAGGAGTACATTGAATCTCATATGCTTGATTATCCTCCTTGTCGAATCTACATGCTTATTTTTTTGGGTCATTGTATCTATTTGGGGTTTGAGTTTATGATTATACTTTGGCTTAGTGTGAAGTGAAGGTTCTAGAGAGATGTTATGACTACTTTGGGTCAAGACGCGTAAGCATTGTCCTTGTCGAAAAGGGTTACTTTAACATTGGTTTTGTGATCAACCTACCTATCTCCAGAGGTGTGGATTCTTGGTCTTTGGTTCAAAATTGTGGCATGTCAATGTAATGGGATAAATGAATCAAGTTTGTTTTGGAACTTTGTAACTATTTATGTAACATGATGGGTTGTGGAAAGTTAGATGTCTTATAGTCCCTCGTTCATGCATGTTATTTGTTTTAGATGTTGGATAAGGGTTGCTAGTGTAGAAAGGAGAGTGGCTTCCATGGTGGGGCCAGTGCCCAAAGTGGCTGCCTGGATAACGCAATGGAAGTTGTAATCAAGTGATAACTTAAAAATATATCTAGGTGGGTCAGGTAGTCTTTCACATAACAAGATAAGTATGTTGCCTCACCCATGCCTTGATTTCTCTCAAAGGCTCAGGATGGGATGAGAAGGCCTGGTTGGCAAGGTCGAGCTCCTTGTCCACATGAGAGGATGTGTCGGTTCCGAATGTGTCACCCTATGGGGTCAGTGCTAGAAAAGGGTCACCAGGATAACCATAGATGGGGGCTGGCTTCTAGTGAGAAATAGCCTAGATAACCCATGATCAGGACCATGCGATGACACTCTCCTCACTACAGCTTAGCTACTTCTCTCTTTATGTTTACATTGTTGCCTCTGGAGCGTTGCCTTGTCTTGTGTAGTCTTGTTATCATGGTCAATTGAGTCAAGTCTGTATTCATTTGGTTATATTTGATGTTGTTCCTTTGGCTTAGTGGAATCCTCATTGTTATCTCCTAGCTCAGAGGGGTAGACCTCAGGGTTCCACATGGTTGGGTGGCACAACTATCCATTGATCTTCTTGGAGAATCGGTTCGAGTCTAGTGCAGAAGTGATCCAGTTCTAGATTTGCATTACACCTCCAAAGTTGTTGTATACTTTCATATGTATTCATTTGTAAACCGACGTGATCAATCTTGTAATCTTGTATTATAAATTTGTAAATTAATTATCTTTGCAAATGTTAATGTTTTACTTACTTGTAGTGGTATGATGTATATCACTTGTGTTGTTAAGACTTTTTTAACTGATGCAGATATGTTTCCCTAGAGGAGTTAGAAGTGCACTTTTCTTTATGTTGTGTATAATGATATCTTTGGCTGTTGTTATTGCAATTTCTTGCTTTCAAAAAAAATTATTTCTTCTTTTTGCTCTTGTTAGTCTAACTCTCTAGGGTTGCATGGTGGGGAATCACATTTGGTATCAGAGCCAAGTTTAAATACTGGGTACTCTAGTTATGATTTGAGCCCATTATGTGACCTAGTGCTTAAACACTATAGGTTAACTTATATCCCTATTTTTCCCTTTCTGTGTGTAATAAATCATCTTTTGGTGTTTTAGGTAGATGCCTAGAGGTATGGGTTGATGTCGTGGTAGAGGTAGGGGTTGTGGGAGAGGTGGTGGTGGTACATGTCCTCCCATCTCTCCTCATGAGAGTGCCCATGACGGTGGGGGTCAGGACATGGAAGGTTAGGGTCAGCCTGAGGAAGCCCAGTTGGGACAGTTACTTAAGGAGGCCCTTGCCCGTTTAGGCCCTAAACAGGAGGTTGAGCAGCCTAGAGGGGGTCAGGAGGTAGATCAACCAAATCCTAGAGAGAGAGAGATCTCCTAGGCGAAGAGAGTTGACAGCTGAGTAGGAGGCCACACTAGCTAGCCATATGAGAGATCTTCTGAGGGCACGCCCTCCCACCTTTGATGGAGCTAGTAGTGTTCTAAAGGCAGAGACTTGGTTATTGGATATAGGCAGGTGTTTCACCATGCATCCTTATGGCAGCAACACCAAAGCCAGATGTGCTATTTTGCATCTTTGAGGGTTTGCTTCAACTTGGTGGTGGTTAGAGGAGTAGAAGCTGCATTTGGACATTAGCACCATCTCTTGGGAGTTGTTGTTAGAGAGGTTCAGAGCCCATTTCCTTTCTGATCATTGGAGACAGCACCATGCAGATGAGTTTCATGACTTGAGGCAGATGGCCATGTCAGTTGAGTAGTATGAGCGTAGATTCTATGAGCTCAAATAGTATGCAGGTATCAGAGATGATGAGTCTATGTTAGTTTAGCATTTTAATAGGGGCTTGAATGCCCAGATTAGTGGAGAGGTTTATTTTTTTGAACCTAAGTCTATGGAGGTTTCCGTGGAGAAAGCCCGGTTAGTGGAGGAGAATTTGGCCATGGCACTCAGTGGGCATACAGGTGTGCATATTGGTAGTGCATCTTCCACAGGATATGGTTCTCATGGTGGTCATACTCAGGCATCAGGATCACATGCAGCCTCTAAGGGTGGATAGCAGCAGTAGTACTCTCAGTCCAAGCCGAAGAATTCGCAGCCACAACAAGGTAATAGATTTCAAAATAAGAAGAACTAGAATTGGCAGCATGCTAGACAGGACCATGTTGATCAACCCACTCAGAGCACTCAGGTCGCAGTAAGCAGAGGCATTTTTCAGTAGTCTAGTGCTTTCCAGGTTGGTGGTGGTTTTGGTAGAGGCATTGGGTGCTTCTCTTGTGGCCAACAGGGCCATATTGCTAGACAGTGTCCGCATAAGGGTACTTCAGGGTTTGGATATCGATTGACAGCTTCAGAGCCAACAGTTGGTGATCTAGGCAGATCACATAGAGTGTTTGCAGTGGTGGATAACCGACAGGTAGAGCATCAGGGCATTGTGGTGGAGACTTTTGGTTTCATGCGAGGTATTGGTTTTTCAGTTCTGTTTGATTCTGATGCTTCTGATTCGTTCATATCTCCTTCTCTTGTGGAGCATTGTGGCTTAGTGGAAACAAAGTAGGATGATAGGTGGCAAGTTGAGTTGGCTTCTGAGGCTAAGGTTGTAGTTGAGTCTCTAGTTCTCAGGTGTGAGTTAAGGATTGGCTCTCTATCTAATATAGTAGACCTTCTCATCCTACCCCTTGGATCATATGATATAGTTTTTGGGATGGATTGGTTAGAGGCCCATCAGGCAGTGATTGATTGTCACCATAAGTTTGTTAGATGTGTGGATGATTCTGGTGTAGAGGTTGAGGTTGTAGGAGTTCAGAGACCTATATCCGTACGTATGATCTCCGCTATGCAACTTAAGAGATGCATGTGTCACGGATGTCAACTTTTTGTAGTTTCTATTAGTGACTTGGAGATGGAGGAGAGTCAAGAGGCATCTCTTGTCGATCACCCACTCTTGAGGGAGTATGCTGATGTTTTTCCATCTGATATTCTGGGGATGCCACCTAAGCATGACATCGACTTCAGAATTGATCTGGTTCCCGGTGCAGAACCTATCTCATGAGCTGCATCCAAGATGGCCACTGAAGAGCTTAAGGAGCTTCAAATGCAGTTGGAGGAGCTATTAGCCGAAGGATTCATTTGACCTAGTGTCTCTCCTTGGGGGGCACTTGTGATCTTTATGAAAAATAAGGATGGATCTCTGAGGCTGTGTATCGATTATCGATAGCTCAATAAGGTGACAGTGAGAAATAGGTACCCCTTGCCTCGGATCGATGATTTGTTTGGTCAGATTAAGGGGGCCAAGGTATTCTCTAAAATTGGCCTTAAGTTGGGATATCACTAGTTGTGGATATTTGAGGCAGATATTCACAAAACAACATTTCGCACCCGTTATGGACATTATGAGTTCACAGTTGTACCATTCTAGTTGATGAATGCACCTTCAGTATTCATGAGCCTAATGAATGGTGTTTTCTGCACTTATCTCGATAGATTTGTCCTTGTATTTCTGGATGATATATTGATCTATTTGAGGACTATGGAGGAGCATCAGAAGCATTACTGTCAGGTGTTGTAGTGTCTGAGATAAAATTAGCTTTATGCTAATTTGTCGAAGTGTGTATTCTTTAAGACAGAGGTGAAGTATTTGGGTCATGTTATCTTTGGAGAGGGTATTGTGGTGGATCCTTCGAAGATCTAAGCTATTATGGATTGGCCTACACTTACTAATGTTTCTAAGGTTCACAATTTTATGGGTTTGGCAGTCTATTATCATTGTTTTGTTATGCAGTTTTCGAGGATTGCCCATCCTATTACTTCTCTTTAGAGGAAAGGGAAGAAGTTTCTTTGGTCAGAGCAGTATCAGGCAACTTTTTAGACCCTTAAGGAGCAGTTGACCAGTGCACCTATTTTAGTGGTTCTTGATCCTACCAGGGACTTTTTTTTGTACTGATGCTTCCTTGGAGGGTTTGGGAGCAGTTCTGATGTAGGATGGTCGCGTGATTGCCTATGAGTCTTGCAAACTCAAGGATCATGAATTGAACTATCCAACTCATGACTTGGAGTTAGCAGCAGTTGTACATGCCTTGGTGAGATGGAGGCATTTTCTCTTAGGGCATTAGTTTGAGCTGTAATAGTGATAATTGTAGTTTGTATTATATTTTCATGCAACCAAACTTGAATGAGAGGTAGAGGTGTTGGATGGAGTTCTTGTGCAAGTATGACTTTGAGGTTAGATATATTTAGGGAAAAGAGAATGTGGTAGTAGATGCTCTTAGTTATCAGAGGCATGAGATCTCAGCGGTCTCTCTCTTAGTTGACTTAAGAGGTTAGACTCTAGCAACACTTCCTACCGACAGTTGGTGCCAGGAAGTGAAGTCTAAGATTGAGTCTGGTAGACCTTTAGAGGGTATATTCTCTAGTTACTCTCTTGAGTCAGATGGTCTTTTGCGACATTTGGGTCCTATCTATGTTCCTAGTTCTGAAGGTCTTCACACCCTAGTGTTGTCAGAGGCACATCGAGCAACCTATTCTGTTCAACCAGGTGTCAAGAAGATGCATGCAGATCTGCGTCAGCTATACTTTTGGAGTGGCATGAAGTAGGATATTGCTATTTTTGTGTTGAGATGTCTTGAGTGTCAGGGGGTGAAGGCAGACCATCAGCATCCTGCAAGTCTTTTGTAGCCTCATTTGATTCTAGAGTGGAAGTGGGATATCATTTCAATAGACTTCATTGTTTGGTTGCCGATGTCCTCCCATCGACACGATGCTATTATGGTCACTGTGGATAGGTTGACAAAGGTATCTCACTTCTCTCCTGTTCGTTCTTCGTACAATGCTGCTACGGTGGCCAGAGTGTTCATGGAGGACATCGTTAGACTTCATGGCATTCCTCGTAGGATCATCTCTGATAGGGATCCAGTGTTCACTTCCGCCCTTTGGACTTCTTTGCAACATGCCTTGGGGACATAGCTAAACTTTAGTTTAGCTTACCATCCTAAGACTGATGGTTAGACCAAGAGCGTTATTCAGGCTCTCGAGGATTTGTTGAGGATGTGTATGATGGATCGGCAGAGCTGTTGGGAGGACTACCTATACCTGGTGGAGTTTGCCTATAATAATGGATATCATAGTTCTATCAGCATGTCTCCATTTCAAGCCTTGTATGGTCATCCTTTTCAAGGGCAGAGACATGGAGCAGGTCAGGGTCCAGTGGGATCCTAATGATGAGACTTCTTCTACTTGGGAGGATGCTTCCAAGATGAGAGAGTTATATCCTTAATTATTTGTAGGCTTCCAAGAGTAAGCCTGATTCTAGGGGGTGAGGATATAATGCTCCTCATATTTTAGCTTGTGATAGTTGTTAGTTCACATCTCTCTGTGTTAGTTCTGAGACAGTTGCTAGTCTTTCATTGCATTTATGCAGCTCTAAGATATTTGGATTAGTAGGTTATGGTTTATGTTTATTTTGATGGACTTTGTTTGATTGATATAGTTTAGACATGTGTTATGAGTTTATGATGACATTGTTATTACTCCATTTATGATGAGTTTGACATGATTAGTAATGGTTTAATGTTATCATGTTTCATTCAATTTGTGAATATCTGAATTTAAGTAAAAGTGGTTATAGTCGTATTCAAGAGTAGGGACAGTGTAGTAATACTCACTTCGAGTACCCTACTACACCATGATTGTCTGACTTTGTATGTGTGTTGACATATATGTATTTGATTGTATACAACCAATTGTTCAGATGCCAGCTGCAGGTATTGAGCCTCGACTCCACCTGATATAGCAGGTTTGAGCGGGCTCTTGCACCAATGGGTATCAGTGATGGGAGATAATGCGAGGTTTATTACGTTAGGTCAGTCCCAATCTTTTGTTGTGGTTTTGTGTCGTGATGTGATGTTGGATCCTCCTTTCCTATTGTTGGTCTTTACGTGTTGTGAGAATTGTGAGTTTGTTTATGATATGTATATGTGTTCTTGCTATCATTATGTTAAATCCAATAGTATTCTGAGTAGTTGTAAAATTTGGAATATTGTTTAAGTAAAATGTATTACTGACTAAATTAATTATTTAATGTCTGATTTTCCATCATAAGTCTTAGTATGGTTAATTATTATGTTGTTATTTAAAAGAATAATTTTAGGTAGTAAATTAATGTCATGAGTTGTCGATTGTGAAATTTTAAGATTTGGAGAATCTCTATTATTAGTAAAATTTTAAAATTCTTGGAGGAGTGGGATTTTGGGTAATGGATGCATGACTGTGATAATTTATGAGATGAACCATTTTTAATTGGGGGGTTTTTGTTTTGGAGGGGGAGTTGGAAAGAGAATATAGAAATTGGGGGAAAAACAAAGAATTGGTTACAGGAAAACGAAAGAAATTGGAGGCTTCAGATCAAAATTTCATTCCGAGTATGTTTCTCTGTAATTCTTGATTGAGTGTTATTTGTGCTTAGATAAATTATTTCTTCTCCCTTGTGCATTTTGAATCAGTTAGTTTGGGGTTTGTTCTGGTCTTCCTGTCGCTTTCTTCTATCTCAGTTTCTATAGCTGTTCATCTTAAAAAATTTATAAATCAGATATTGTGGCCTTCTTGGATCCTTGTGTTGAATCAATCCTCATTCAGTTGTGTCTTATTGCCATCTCTATCTCTACAAATTTTAATCTTTGGATACTCTTATGTCGATTTCCCATCTTGGCGTTGAGGGATGTATTACTTTGTTCCTGCATGCAATTAAACTATTTGGATAAGTATTAATTCCTCATGTGTAGGAGCAAATCTTTAGACTATTTCAATGGGTCACTTCTTTATTTAAATTTGGTTTATTATTCCAACCTGACTTCATACTAGGAGTTTCTACCAATCTCGCATTTGAGGGCCTCGTTTGCACAGACCATTCTACTTCTTTTATTTTTAACCTACACCATATTCCTCCCAAAGCTATATTTTTTTCCTCTACCTATGGCCGATTTGTGCTAAGCTAGTCCTCTTATATATATCGTAGTGCATCAGTCCAATGTATGACAGACATTTTCTTATGTACTCTGCAATTTTCTTAATCTCCTATCATGAGTTGTTCTTCTGGTAGATGTATATCTTGAATCTCTTAAAACCTTCACTTCTGTGATCATAGCCTTCTACAGAAATTGTGTGCTTTCTCTTGACATCGTTGTAACTCTATATGATCTATCCATTGGTCTTCTTGGAGAATCAGTTCGAGTTCAGTGTAGAAGTGATCTAGTTCTAGATTTGTTGTATACTTTCATATGCATTCATTTGTAAACTGACGTGATTGGTCTTGTAATCTTTTATTGTAACTTTGTAAATTAATTATATTTGCAAATGTTAATAGTTTACTTACTTGCAGTGGTATGATGTATATCACTTGTGTTGTTAAGACTTTTTCAACTGATGTAGTTATGTTTCCCTAGAGGAGTTAGAAGTGCACTTTTCTTTATGTTGTGTATAATAATATCTTTGGCTACTGTTATTGCAATTTCTTGCTTTCAAAAAAAAAAATATTCTTCTTTTTTCTCTTGTTAGTCTAACTCTCTAGGTGATGTAGAGCACCAAGGACCGAGAAGAACACTTCAAAAACTCAAGGAAATGGCTCTTAAGGTTCACTTTTTTTACCGAGATCAAACCTCTCATAAGGAAGGGTTTTAATTCAACAACTATACTTGTTCATGACACAAATGTTGAATAGACTTTAGGACACTTACTTCAAGATGCCTAACTTAATTCTAAGACTCCATCAAACCCACTGTGCAGGGTCTGTAGGACAACAGTTCTATTGTGCATTCTATAGACAGTCACAGTATTAACTGCTCTATTCTCAATGACAATCAGAATATCCTCCTTGGAATGATCTCAATTAGAACAAACTCAATCTCATTTAGAGGCTCCTATGACAAGTCAATAACATACCAAACATACCTAATGCCTTCCTTGTAGTAACTGTCTTTAGTGAGGACTAACAGAGTCAAACTAGGCAGAATGGACAGGTTTCATGGAGGAGTTCATTCTACCTCCTATCACAGGATCCTTTATGGATCTAGAACACCTTGTATTGGTAGTAATGGCTAACATTTCACAGAGTTTATACTTCCATAGTCGATGGTCACCATCTAATTGTTGTTGTTCTTTTCTAAATCCCAACACATATTTTTGTTGGGTCATCTACATGGCAAACTCAACCCAAGCCATTCTTCTACCTCCAAAACCTTCACACACCTTTGAACTATCTATTATACAATCCATTCCACTAATCATAAATAGAAAAAATTAGTGGAATGAAGAGAAATCCATCGGATTGCTCAAAAAAACCCTAACTCAGGGTTTAAGATAGTCTAAAAGAAACTAATGATTTCTTCCACCAGGTCCATTGTCAAACATTCAATCTACATTAAAACTAAAGATACTTCCTCCTACTAACCATCCAAGATGCTATTGGGCTATGACTGTTCTGTGCAGGATCAGTTATGTGCTGGAAATAGCAAGAAAAACATAGAAATTACAAGAGAACAGATGTTTCTTTGTTTTATTTCACTTCAATCTTCATTCCCATTTACAAATGAATAGTTTCAAAGCCTTAAGAAGCCTGTCATGATGCCTTGTATTAGTTGGAAGGTAGTGGGAGCCGATGGAAGGTGTAAAAACTATTCCCAAACCATCAATTGCCCTGTCTGCAACTAATTACTAATTAGTAACTGTCCTATTTAGGACTGCGTCGACTGTTTTATGCTTAATAATGCTCTCAAACATTTGATAACCTTTGACAAGGTTCTAACATACCTTCTAACCCTTTGACATGCTTACAACCATGAGGATTGCCTCCTACATACCTTAGGAAGGCTTACAAATATAATGAAACATATGACTGCCTTTTACAATATGATTGTCCTCCTTAAGACTTACAACATGACAACAATTTATAGTCATTTGGACAGAGTCCTTATTAAAATCAAGGAGATGGTCTACTAGGACGTTATTGTTGCAAGTATGAGGATAACTAGTGTTGTCATTGATGTCAACATACTCATATTGCATTGATGAGAAGGATTGGGTGAGCTGTGTGCTGAGGATATTGAGAAAATTAGTCTCAATCAGGAATAGTGAAGAATAGTGATGTCATTAAGGTAAAAGGCCACGATAAGATGAATATCAGAGGATGTGGATTAAAGGGTTTGTAGATATGAGTCTTGAGATGATCCAGTTAATATTTCAGAGGTCCGCATGAAGAAATGAAGAAGCTATGATCGATCAAGTAGAACTGGTTCTGAGAGATGCTCTGGAGTGATAGAGTGTTACAAAAAGGTTCGGTGAGATCTGAAAGTGCATTTTCCTATTCTATGGATTGGAAGGAGCTATTGGGATGTCCTTGTGATGTGTCATCTCTATTTATCCATGATTTGGAGGTCCGAAAGCACCTTTGTGATTGTGACAGTGGCGACAGACTATGTTCTTGAAGTTCCAGATGAAGAAGAGAAGAGATTCTAGTAAGTAGAGGAAGTGCGGATGTACTTGGCCATTCAGGCAAGCTTGTGAAGGTTTGTGGATCATGTTGAGGTTGTGTTGTTGGTCTGCATTAGTGTTAGAGCCTAGAATTGGAGATTTTCTTCTAGATGGAGGTGTTCTTGCTAGCCAACTAGATGAGTTCGTTTGGATGAAGTTGTTCTTGTTCAGATTGGCCGACCGGATGAGTTATTCATCTTACGAATGTTCTTGTGGATGATTGCCGACTTAGATGATTGTTCCTAAGTCGATGCCTTGTATAAATAAAGGTTTGTGAGTTCATTTCTATGTGTTGTTGTGGAGCAGATGAGTGTGGTATAGTGAAAGAGCGAAAGGCAGAACAGAAGTGTTTCGGGCTTAAATGGAACTGATCCAGACATGGTAAAGATGTCATTCTCTAGTTCAAGTTTGTGATACTTATGATCTTGTAGACAATGTGTCTCTTGTAGGTAGTGTGCCTCCTTGTGAGCAGTGTGCTCGAGCATTGAGCCCTAATTGGCATGTGCCATTCATTTTTCTTATTCTTCTAACAGAGAATAATCCTTGGGTTAATCACCTCGTGGTTTTTCCCTTAACCGGGTTTTCCACGTCAAAAATCTTGGTGTCTAATGTGTTGATGTTTATCTGCTCTAGTGTTTATGCTTTATGCTTTCATGAATGGTTAATTAATATGCTGTTAACTAACAAAGAAGAGTCAAGTGTTTGAAGTAAAAGCAAGTTTTTGTACAACTGATTCACCCCCCCTCTCAGTTGTATGCCCTATATCTAACAATTGGTATCAGAGCCAAGTTCCTCTAAAAGGAGCTTAATTGCTTGAGGAGATCCAGGATGTCATCATACAAGAAGGATAGTCTGAAGTTCGATGGAACCAATTTCTCACTCTGGAAAGGTCACATGAAATGTCACTTGGAGTGCATGTGAAAAACATACTTGTCGATGGTCACAAAACCATATGTACCTCCACATGGTGGTCCAACAACTCTGAATGAAATCACAGATGTTGAAAACAATTTGCAGACCAAAGAATCTCTTCAAAGCGCATTGAATGATTCAGAGCTCTCAAATGTTATTGACCTATCAACTGCAAATGAGATCTAGGTTAAATTGGAACTTCTACATGAAGGAGATGAGTTTGTCAAGAGTGCAAGGTTGCAAAGTCTGAAAGGGAAATTTGAAAGATTGAAGATGAGAGATGATGAAAATATCACTACCTTTATGCCAAGAGTGAATGAGCTGGTGTGTGGAATCAGGAATGCTGGTGGAGTTCTGGATGAAAATAAAATTATTTGCAAAATTCTCAGATCCCTTCCTACTGCCTACAAAATCAAGGTTGCTGCCATTGATGAATTCAGAGCCCATACAACTGTCACAAGAGAACAATTGGCTGGCAAACTGGCTGCATTTGAAATGACTGAGTTTGGAGATGATCACCCCAAGACTGAATCTACATTCAAAGCCAGTGCCTATGTGAAAGGCAAACAAAGATTTGATTTGGGAGAGAACTCTTCAAGGAAAATGTCATGGTATGATCAAGCAAGGAAAGACACAGAAGAGGAAGAAGCAGAAACAACTCAACTTGAAGCCCTCATTGCAAAGAGACTACCAAGAGGATCCGGTAAGTATGAAGGAAAATTACCCTTTAAGTGCTTCAACTGCAATAAGATTGGTCATTTTGCTTCAAGATGTCTGGAAAGATCTGCAAGGTCAAATGCTAACAGACAAAGGTTCCAAAAGAACTATTATTATGTTCATGAAGAAGATAATAATGAAGGAGTAACAGATGATGAATCAGAAATAGGAAGCAAATCCAGAAATGAATGGGTGTTTATTGCCATCAAGGAAGAAGATTCAATATCCTCTGAATCTGTCAATCATAAGGTTGTAGAAAGAGCTTTGGCTGCCCAAGTTGAAGAAAAGGATGACTGGGTTATTGATAGTGGATGCTCTCACCATATGACAGGTGACAAGAACAAGTTGTTAGATTTGGAAAGGTATGAAGGAGGAATGGTAAAGTTTGGTGATAATTCTGCTGGTAGAATTAGAGGTAGGGGAACTATTTCTTTTGATGGAAAGAGAAAAACCGGTAATGTATTGTATGTTGAAGGATTGAAGCACAATCTTCTTAGTGTTGGTCAGTTGGTGGACAAAGGTTATGATCTTTGGTTCAAGAATGGAAGATGCAGGATCTTTGAAAGCTTCGAAACTGAGATTGCATCTGGTACTCAAAAAAAAAGGTAATATCTTCCATCTAGTTGGTTCTAATAAAAATTGTCTGTTTGTTCAAGTTGATCAGAGTTGGTTATGGCATAGAAGGATGTGTCATGTGAATTTTGATAACATCATCAAGATAAGGAATACTCAGGCTGTAAGAGATTTTCCAAAATTAGTGAAACCTACAAATAGTTTGTGCAAAGAATGTAAGCTAGGTAAACAGAGCAGAGTCTCTTTCAAAAGTAAGGATCAGTCCTCTACTGGATTATTGGAATTTGTCCATACTGATCTATGTGGTCTGACAAGAATCAAGAGTATGCAAGGTGATAGATATTTCATGTTGCTGATTGATGATCATTCTCGGATGATGTGGGTTACCTTTCTAAAAGAGAAATCAGAAGCCCTTGAGAAGTTCAAAATCTTCAAAGCTATGGTAGAGAATCAAACTGGATTGAAACTGAAATGTCTAAGGTCTGATAGAGGTGGTGAATTCACATCCGGTGAATTCATAGACTTTTGTGAGAAGCATGGCATAAGGAGATAGTTGTCTGCTCCTAGGACTCCACAGCAAAATGGAGTAGTTGAGAGAAAGAACCGAACCATCTAGGAAGCATCCAGGACAATGATGATGGAAGCAAATGTTCCTCATATATTTTGGAGAGAAGCTGTCAGCACTACAGTCTACACTCTTAATCGAGTTCAAATCAGCAGCAATACCGATAAGACCCCTTATGAACTTTGGTTTGGTATAACTCCCACCGTGAGATATTTTAGAGTATTTCGTAGCAAGTGTTACATCAAAAGAGATGAAGATCTAGGAAAGTTTGATGCTAGAAGTGATGAAGGAATTTTCTTGCGTTACTGCACTCAAAGCAAAGCATACCGGTGTTACAATAAGAGATTGAGAAAGATGATAGAAAGTACAAATGTGAAGGTTGATGAAGGAATTGAGAAGCCCTCAAGGTTCTATGAATATGATGAAGATGATCAGAATGATTCTCTAGTGCAAGGAGCTCAATCCTCCTCTGAAATTCAGATTCAGACTGATTTGGTAAATCAGGAAGAAGAAGTTTATCTGAATGAGATTGATCAAGAAACAGTAGTGCAAGAAACTCCCAAAGTTCCAAGGTATGTAACTCTAAACCATTCTGAAGATCAGATCATAGGTGACAAAAGCAAAGGGGTACAAACAAGGAGGAGAGTTGCTCAAGATTCAAATGAATACGATCTGATTTCAAAGATTGAACCTAAGACAATTAATGAAGCTTGCAATGATGAAAACTGGACCAAAGCAATGGAGGAAGAGTTGATGTAGATTGAGAAAAATCATACTTGGGATCTTGTTCCCAGACCTAGAAATAAGAACGTGATTGGAACCAAATGGGACTTCTGAAACAAACTAAATGAAGTTGGTGAAGTAATCAGAAATAAGGCCAGATTAGTATGCAAAGGCTACTCTCAAATGGAAGGGATTGACTTTGAGGAAACCTTTGCTTTGGTGGCAAGAATTGAAGGAGTCAGCCTATTTCTTGCATTTGCTGCCTTCAAAGATTTCAAAGTATATCAAATGGATGTCAAATCTGCCTTCTTAAATGGTGACTTAGAAGAAGAGGTGTACATTGAACAACTGGATGGATTTCAGTTATCTGAGAATGGTGATATGGTCTGCAAACTAAAGAAGGCACTTTATGGTCTAAAGCAAGCACCAAGAGCATGGTATGAAAGGTTGGACAAGCATCTTATGCAGATTGGATTCAACAAAGGTACTGTTGAAACATTTTGATTGTTGAAGTGTTTCTGGATGATATCATTTTTGGAGGAAGAGATAGTATGTGTAAAACTTTTGCAAATCAGATGAAAAGTGAGCTTGAGATGTCTATGCTTGGTGAAATGAATTTCTTCTTGGGTCTGCAAATTACTCAAACAAAGAAAGGGATCTTCATTTCTCAGACCAAATATGTGAAAGAATTGTCGAGGAAATTTGGGATGGAAGATTCAAAGCCAATGAATACTCCCATGGCAACCGGATGCAAGTTGAGCAAAGATGATGACTCTCCTAAGAAGACCAGACAAAGTATAGATTAATGATTGGTGGATTGTTGTATCTCACTCAAACTAGACCGGATATTATGCAAGTTGTTGGTCTTGTTGCTAGATTCTAGGCTGATCCCAAAGAATCTCATTTCATGGCAATCGAGAGAATTTTTAGATATCTAAAAGGGATAGTGGAGTATGGTTTGTGGTATCCTAGAGATCATGATTTCTCTCTTCATGCTTACACAGATGTAGATTGGGTAGGAGATGTGGATGACCGGAAGAGCACCAGTGGTGGAGCATTCATGACAAATGCTAAGATAATCATTTTGGTTTCATATCTTGTAACAACATTGTTTCATTTCACCTAAACAAGACCATATTTTCTAAAGTTTAAGATGTGAAAATGATCCTAGGACCTGTGAGTTATGGGCCCACAATGTAACTTATGTTAAACAAATACTTGGTCTATTATTTGTTTCTTGATTATTGCTGGATCCTTTATTATTATAATACTTTTGATGAAATTGTTTGTATAAGGTCAGCTCAACTATAAAGTTTGTTGATTCACAAACTAAAGTTAAAAATGGGGAGGGCTGAGAACCCTGAATGTGATCAAGTCAAGTGTTTGGTTATGGAGGATCCTGGGATTGGTGTCCCTTTTCCTTCTATTCTGGATCCATGTAATAAACTCCCTGAGAACTTCCAGTTCCTTGTGTCTTCTACCTCGAATAGGGAAGAGCTATCTGATGCTCTAGATATGGTGAAGGAGGCTGTTAATTACCAACATAGTTTAACTAAATGGTTTTTTATCGAGATAAATAGAATCAATATCAGATTAACTGCTATTCAATAAAGGATAGGGAGGGGAGTTGAGATAGATGATAAAATGGACAAGGAAATTTAGATGTCTTGCGAGGCCATTCCAAAGGTCAATCAATTAGAGAAGGATTTAGTGTCTCATTGCTAGGATCATGATACCTACCTGAGCAAGGTAGAAAGTGAAATGAATAAGGTTAAGAAAAACCTGGACAGAATGCTTGAAATTAGTAAGTGCACCATACAAAATAGCATGGAAGGCATTTAGATTCTTATAGAGAAGCTTAAGGAGCTGAAGGAGGAAAACATGATTGGGAAGGGGGAAGAAATGAATGTTGAAGGTAAGAAACATAATACCGGTAACAAAGGAAAACAAGGCAAAAGCACTAAGCAGGGGGGCCCGAGTTCCAAAACTAGAAGCACTAAAAAGAAGAATTTCTAAGAGGAAAATGACGAGCTACTTGCATTTGCTAAACTTCACAAAGAATTCTACAAGTAGGAGTTGATTGTTGTGAAAACTCGTAAGAGTATGTGATCATGCTGATGGGTACTAGGTAGACGGGTGAACGGTGGGCTATAGTATGTTTGTTGTTAGTATAGTTTATTACTATATATCTAGGTTTTTTGCTTTCTACTATGTTTTTTGATGTTTGGCTTCCATCCTACCATGTTTAATCTTTAGAGAAGCTTTTGGTTGTAGGGTTTCGGGGTCCCTTCAAAATGGTCCATTTTACCCATTTAAGCAAAAACTATAAAGTTTGTTGATAAAAATATTAATAATAACACACTAAAATGGATATATACATTGAGAGATAACTAACTAACGAATTGAGGAGCCAATCAAAGACAATGAGGAAATATTATAGGAAAAGTTAACCAAGGTATTTACAAATTTATTTGGGATATATCAATATGAGAGCACGCATGATAGAAGACATGAGTGTGAGCATAACCAACTGTTTAGAAAGACCATCTAGTTGAAGATTGATTAGCTGAAGTGTCATCTACCCAATCACTTGTCAAGGTATTTTTAAAACTTTATTCAAGATATCTATGGTAGAATAGATCAAGAATTAGAATGATAAATAATTTTCAGAAGTACAAGGAGAGGCATCATTAGATGGAAGACAATTGATTAGACAACTTATGTCATCAAAGGAGTTAATGAACTTACATCCAAATAAAGGAGACACTATAAAATTAAAGAATCAATAAAATTGATGGAGCAAAGAATTAAAATGAAATCTATGGGAGGAAATAAAATTCTAATACCAAAGAATCAACTCAATCCCAAATTGAAAACTTGAATTGGAGAGAGCTAAAGATAGGAAGTAGTTTGTCATCCATGAATTTAAATAAGTGAACAAAGATTATTATACAACTATCCATTCTTGATGAAAAAGATATAGGGTTTCTCATCAATCTATTTTAAAAAACCTTGCAAAGGAATCAAGGATTAATAATAATCCCCCTTGACAAAAAGGAAGTCCTCATATTGATATAGAACTTTACAGTTTCATCATGGGTGAAAAGAGAAATGCATATATGGATAATATGAGGTGCATACTTACTAATTGATGATAAAAATAGAGTTTGAGAACATTTAGAGATAGAGGTTCTTGATAGAAGGAAAGTTTAAAGGTCAAAACATATTGGAAAGTGCTAAGAGATAATAGGAATATTCATGACACACACGTAGGAAATACAAAGTCTAATGACCCATAGAAAGGAACAAGAAAGTCTAAAAGTGATGGCTAATCCTTTAAGTCCTAGCTAGAAGAGGTAGACATTATTCATGTTTATTAGTGATAAAACAAAATAACCTATTAGACACTATAGAATGTGCATACAAATTTAGACATCCATTAGATAGACAAATGCATATCATTAGTTGTTGCAATCTCCAACTACTTTTATGAGGAATGGTAGTTCATTGGTATAATAACACATCATCAGATGCATGTAACACCTTAGAAAATTACAAAACAATTTTGAGAAAGAATTTAAATTAATTTGGGAGAAAATGATTCTAACATCATTATCACTAAAATTACACCTTCCAACAAAGGAAACACGAGTCTATTAGGTTTTTCAAGAAAAGGTTCAAGGAGTTACTAATTATTTAAGAAAGAATCAAATGTTGGACTTAAGAAATGGTAGGTCATTAAGGAATTAATGCCCAATCTAAGGGGAAAAAATGGAGGTGTTACCTCCATCTTATGAGAGTGCATGCAATAGAACTTAATATGGATTGAATGTGAGAATATGATGTCTATGCAATCAATAATGTAAAGTGATGATTGTAATGCCTATAGAAGATTTTGAGAAGGATATAATGTGATTGATGTGCAAGCTTAAACACAATGAAGGATATACTTTATTAATTAATAAATATCACCTTGTAGCTTACAATAACATATTTGCAAAACTCTTCAATTTAGACGAACTGCATTCCATGAATTATGAATACATCCACTTCGAGTGATAATATTTTGCATATCCCACCAACAAGTCCACAAGTGAATAATGCTAAATTCTCTAAGATGTATGATATCTCATTTGTGATATTACAATAAATAAAAGAAATAATATCCACTAAACTGCTTGTGATCTAACATTACACAAGATGTTGCTTGATGAAATCTACCTTGTCTATACAATACTCTAATTAATTTACTTTTACAAAAATAGAATGAATTTGAAATACTAAATTATCATTGTATAGATTTATTTCCACTTGGAAAGAGGTGACATAGTCTTTCTATTGTTTGTTTTAATGATATTTTACTTTTAGTTAAATGAATGACATTTTTGTTTGTTTAAAGAGGTTTTACTTTTCAAAATGAGTAATGTTGACTTTGCTAGGGTTTCTTGTGCTTCAGTCTCTCCTTGGTTTCCCTTGCATCATACCGCACCATTGGCGCAAGATTTTTTACTGCATCTGTGAATACGACTGCATTTACTGTTGTTTTATGGGTTTATAATGCCTTCAACTTGCTCTGACCCAACAATTCTTGTTGGTGTTGGTAGTTTGATGGCTCTACTCAATGGCTTCTCCCCCAAACAAGCATCCTCAAAAATTTGTTCTGAAAGTCTTCTACAAGGTAAGTCTTTTGATTCTCTTGCTGATGTGGTTTTACCCACATAGGATTTTGATTTTGCATGTCACTAGTTAGAAAAACATACTCTTGTTGGTTATTTCATTGGGAGGACTCTGCCTGAAAATGTGCTTAAAGATTGGGTTCAAAAGGCCTGGGTCCCCCATGGGGTTTGCCTTGATATGGTCTAAAACTTGACAAAAGGTTTTTTTCTTTTTCGCTTTACAGAAGTTAGCCATGTCTAGGAAATCCTGAATCAAGATCCTTGGTATGTCTGGTCCTTTTTGCTAGCTTTCCAGTCCTAGACCTAGGAATTTGCTATCTTAGATGACACCAAGGTGTGGGTTCCAGTATGGGTTGAGTTCCCTAGTTTTCCCTTGCCTTTCTTGCACTTTTTACAAGTGATTGCTTCCTCCTTGGGAATAGTTATTTGTGTTGAACCTGATAGGTTCTTTCAAGATCGCCCTCAAAAGCAAGTTTGTGTTGAAGTGGACCTTTCATAGGATTTGAAAGAGTCCTTTGATATTCAAATTGGCTCCTTGCATCATACCCATAATGTCACCTATTTCAATCTTCCCAATACCTGCTATGGGTGTGAGTCCGTTGAACACGAGATCAAGGATTGTCCTCTTGCAATTCCCTGTACTCCTCCACCATGGGAAGCTGACAAGCCTTTCCTCTAAACTGGATGAAAAATGGTCAATGGTTACCAACCGAAAAAACAAGCCCAATGGCTTTGGGTAAGTTTTCAAAACCCCTACGTTGGTAAATGATGTTTCAAACCCTTCTATGAAGAAGAAGGAAACTCATAAGGTTTCTCCTAACACTTTTCCTTAAAATAGATTAGTGGTTATGCCCTAACCTGTTTCAGATATGATCACTCAGCCTACTGAGTTTCCTCTTGTGTCAGGTTCTCTCAGGCACTCATGTCGCCCCTCTCATCCTCTTGAGGAGGGAGAATATGTGCAGGAGAAATGGAGACATGCGTCTCCTCCCTTTCAGATTGGAACACTCTCACCAGAATTCTTGTAGAATTGCTATTCCTCCCTAGAAGAGTCATATTCTGATACCATGGTGGAGGTTCTTCCATGAAGTTTCTTTCATGGAATGTTCGAGGTCTCACTGACCTCTCTCAAAAGTATTCTGTTAGGAATACTCTTTAGAAGCATGTTGGTATTGATGTTTTATGTCTTTGGGAAGTGAGAGTTACTGGTTTTTTGCTCTCCTCAGCTTGCTGTTCTATTTGGCCTTCTAGTTAGATGTTCTGTACAGATCACGAGGTAGGCCGTGGAAGAGCGGTCATTCTTTTGTCCCTAGGTGGCACGCTTCGGTGGTCACTCATGGGATTGACCCCACACACCGGGTGATCTAGATTCTTCTAAACATTGATAATCATTTATTTGGGATTATTAATGTTTATGCCTCCAATGATGCTGTTGAATGATCTTGCCTCTGGCATTGGATTATTGAATCATTACCAATTACCACTTTGGTGGTTTGTGGGGATTTTAACAGGGTTGAAATGACATATGATAAAGAAGGCCACCTACCATTTCATTGGGCAGCTAGTGAAATAGAGGCGTGGTTTTACATGCACCATAAATTGGGTCTTTTTGATCCCAACATTGGTCACCACCATTCTAATAGGATATTTAAGTGCCTTGATCAAGTGATGATTTTGGTAAAATCTTTTTTCTCTTTCACCAGGTCTTTACTGCTCCTGGTAACACCATTAGTGGATGTGACATTATCAGAGCACTTTCCCATTATGTTTTGCATTGAATGGCATGCCAGACAAGCCCATGTCAATATGACTGATTTTTTTTAATACTTCTCTGTTGAGTCACCAGCCCACATTAGCCCACATCTACACCATCTGGAATCTTGAATGCCATCCACCTAGCTCAACAGGTTAGAGCCCATGGTGGAAGGTGTTACAAATAGGTGCCTAAGTGGTGTTGTCATTGATGTCAACATATCCTTGTTGCCATTGATGTCAACTGTATTGTGTAGAGGATTGTCTGAAGTAGCTCCAATTAAAATTTGAGAGGTATGCATAAAGATTTGAAGAAGTTATGGCCATCTGAGTAGAACCAGGTTTTGCACTGTTCAGAAGAGAAAGAGTGACAGGAAATTGGTCTGGATTGCTTCGCAAATCAAACACTATGATCTGCAGATCTAGAGACATATTTGGGAAGTCAGTGGGTGTCATCAACTCAAGTGGTTCATGGTTTGGAGGTTTGCAAGCAATCTTTCTAGTGTGACAGTCATGGTAGACAGTGTTCTTAAGGTACCAAATGAAGATGCAATTGATTTTGTTGATTTGGAGTAGTGCGGATGTTATTGCTGAATTTAATGTTCTTGTAGAGGTCTTTGGATCATGTGCCTGCAGTGTTGGAGGTCTGCATTGAAGATTGAGCTCATTGTTGAAGATTTCTTCCTTGGTGTTGTTGTTTTTCCCAGCCTTGGCCAACCGAATGATTCAAGCATGTTGCGGATGATCTTAGAGCAATTTTCTAGAGCATGGGGTATTGGTCGAGGAAGATTTAATCTGCAACCATGTTTGGCCGATGGTATAGTGATCTGTATTAAGTCAAGCTGACCTTGATGTTCATTCCAAGGTTGATGAAGTGTATAAATACTTGTTGATGAGTTGTGGAAATGTGTCCTTGTGCGAAAATGATAAAATCATAAGAAAGGTACAGAGGCAGAGTAGAAGAGAGGAGAAGCAGAAGAACAAGAGTAGTAAAGGATGAAGAGATAATGAAAAAGTGTTTAGGGGCATAGAAGAAGTTTTTGTGAGCTTTCAATGAGACTGAACAGGCATAATGAAGATGCTATTTCTCATTTAAATCTTTCTATATTAATCAAAAATTCATGTAGGTAGTGAGCCTCTTTGAGCAGTGAGCTCTTGGCAGTGTGCCTGAAGGCAAGTGTCTTCCCATTTCTTTCAACTAGTTTTAATAGGGTACAAATCTTGTGGATTAACCCCCACCATGGTTTTCTGTTAACTGGGTTTCCACGTTAAAAATCTTGGTGTTAAGTGTGTTCATTTTGTTTTTGCTCATGTTGTTGATTCATGCTTTAATGTTTACATCATTAATCTGTTTGTAAGTTGTGAAAGAAGATTAAATTCAGAAAAGGTTAAATTTGTGGGACAACTGATTCACCCCCCTCTCAGTTGTCTGGCTTAATTCTAACAATTGGTATTAGAGCCAGTTCCTCTAGAAGAAGCTTGACCACTTGAGGAGATCTAAGATGTCAACTTACAAGAAGGACAGTCCAAGGTTTAATGGAACAAATTACCCTCTGTGGAAGAAGTGCATGTAGTGTCACTTGAAATGTATGGGTGATGCCTTTTGGTTGATAACTAAGGATGAGTATAAGGTTCTGAAGAATGGCCCTACAACTCTAGATGAACTCAAGGATGTTGAACACAACATTTGAGCTAAAGAAGCATTGTTAAGTGCCCTGATTGATGTAGAAATGACAAATGTCCTAGAATTAAAAATTGCTCATGAAATCTAGAATAAGCTGGAAACTCTGTATGAAGGTGATAAATATGTCAAATGTGCCAAGCTGCAGAGCCTGAAGGGTAAATACAAAAGATTGATGATGAGTGAAGATGAAAACATTACTTCCTACATTTAGAAGTTGAATGAACTTGTGATTAGTATTAGGAGTGCTGGTGGAGTATTGGAAGAATCAGAGATTGTTGCCAAAGTGCTCAGATCCTTACCTCTGGCATGCAAGCATAAAGTTTCTACCATTGAAGAGATAAGGACTATGACAACTCTTACAAGGGATCAGTTGGTTGGTAAGCTTTCAACATTTGAAATGAGTGAGCTTGGTGATTCTCTTCCTAAGTCTAAATCTGCATTTAAAGCCAGTATTCATGGAAAGCAAGGATATGATCTGGGTGAAAAGCTCTTCAAGAAGACCAAACAGATTTGACAAGACAAGGAAGGAGCTTAAAGATGATGAAACTGAGTTCGATGAACTTGAAGCCCTTTTTACCAAAAGATTGCCAAGAGGGTCCGGTAAGTATGAAGGAAAGTTGTAATTCAAATATTTTGCTTGTAATAAGATTGGTCATTTTGCCTCAAGGTGTCCGGAGAGAGGTTCAAAGCCAAATCCTAATAGACCTAGAGTTTAGAAGAAATGCTACTACATCTAAGAAGCTGGTGAAGAAGGAGTCACAGATGATGAATATAATCATGGAGTTTCCACAGAAAGTGATTGGGTGTTCATTGCTATCAAAGAAGAAGATCTGGTGCCTACTGAATCTTCTAGTTGTGCAAATGTGGAAAGTGGCTTGGCTGCTCAGGTTGTATTAAAAGATGAAAGGGTAATTGACAATGGATGTTCTCATCATATGACTGGTGATAAAAGTAAGTTTGTAAGCTTTGAAAAATATGAAGGTGGAATTGTGAAGTTTGGAGACAACTTAGCTGGTAGAATCTGTGGTAGAGGATCCATCTATTTTGATGGTAGGAATAACACTAATGATGTTCTGCATGTGGAAGGATTGAAGCATAATCTTCTCAATGTTGGATAGTTGGTTGACAAGGGTTATGATTTTTGATTCAAGGATGGAAAATGTAGAATCTTGGAATGCTCCAGGACTAAAATTGCATCTGCTACTCAAACTAGAGGTAACATCTTTCATTTAAGTAGTTTTGGTAAAAGTTGCCTGATTGCTCAGGTTGATCAGAGTTGTCTCTGGCATAGGAGAATGTGTCATGTGAATTTTGATAACATTGTCAAGATAAGTTCCACTCAAGCTGTAAGAGATCTTCCAAGACTTGTGAAATCTACTAATATCATGTGCAGAGAATGTCAATTAGGTAAACAGAACTAAACTTCATTAAAGAGTAAAGAACAATCTTCAAATGGATTGTTGGAACTTGTGCATACTGATCTTTGTGGTCCTGCTAGAATTAGGAGTGTGCAAGGTGATAGATATTTTATGTTGTTAATTGATGATTCTTCCCGGATGATGTGGGTAACCTTCCTAAAAGAAAAATTAGAAGCTCTTGAAAAATTCAAAGTGTTCAAAATCATGGTGGAGAATGAGATTGGTGTGAAGATAAAGTGTCTGAGATCCGACAGAGGTGGAGAGTTTGCCTCTAGTGAGTTTGATTAGTTATGTGAAAAGCAAGGAATAAAAAGACAGTTATCTGCTCCTAGGACTCCTCAGCAGAATGGAGTTGTGGAAAGAAAAAATCAAACCATTTAAGAAGCTGCTAAGACCATGATGATGGAAGTAAATGTTCCTCAAGTCTATTGGAGAGAAGCTATGAGTACTATTCTCTACACTCTTAAATGGGTGCAGATCAAAGGCAATTCTAGTAAGACCCTTTATGAACTATGGTTTGGTCATCCTCCTACTGTGAAATATTTTAGAGTTTTTGGTAGTTCAAAAGAGATGAGGATCTAGGCAAGTTTGATGTAAGAAGTGATGAAGGAATATTTCTAGGTTATTCTACTCAAAGCAAGGCATACTGGTGCTTTAACAAGAGATTAAACAAGATTGTTGAAAGTGAGGAAAGAAGGACATTCAAGGTCTTGCGGATATGATTTAGATGATCAAGATGAAAGTCAAAATCAAGGAAGGCAAGTTCAAACCTAGACTTAGATCCAGATTGATTTGGAAAAACCAGTGACTCAAGAGGATAGTGCAGATGTTGAGAAACAAGGTCAAGAAATAGAGGTTCAAGCAAATCCCAAAACTCCTAGGTATGTAAGACTGAATCATCCTGAAGATCAAATCATAGGAGATAGAAATAACAGTGTTCAAACTAGGAGAAAAAATGCTGAAGATCAAGAGGAGATTTGTTTGATTCCAAAGATTGAACCAAAACCAGTAAGTGAAGCTTGCAATGATGAAAATTAGGTAAAATCCATGGAAGAAGAATTAATGCAAATTGAAAAGAATCACACTTGGGATCTTGTTCTTAGACCTGAAGACAAAAATGTGATTGGAACTAAATGGGTCTTCTAGAATAAACTAAATGAAGATGGTGAAGTTGTAAGAAACAAAGTAAGGCTAGTGTGCAAAGGATATTCTCAAGTGGAAGGAATTGATTTTGAAGAAACTTTTTCTCCGGTGGCAAGAATAGAGGCAGTTAGATTATTTCTTACATTTGTTGCTTATAAAGATTTCAAGGTCTATCAGATGGATGTCAAGTCAACATTCCAGAATAGAAAATTGGAAGAAGTCTACATTGAGCAACCAGAAGGATTTTAGTTATCTGATTAGAGAAATATGGTTTGCAAGTTGAGGAAAGCATTGTATAGACTCAAACAAGCTCCAAGAGCCTAGTATGTAAGATTAGATAAATATCTGTTAAAGCTAGCATATAGCAAAGGCATTGCTGACAGTAATCTTTACTTCAAGATTGATCATGAGCACATTCTGAATGTTGAGGTATTTGTTGATGATATCATTTTTGGTAGAAATGAGAGTATGTGCAAAACACTTGCTGATTAGATGCAGAGTGAATTTGAGATGTCCATGTTTTGTGAAATGAATTTCTTCTTAGGTCTACAAATCATTCAGTCAGATAAAGGTATCTTCATATCTCAATCTAAGTATGTGAGAGAATTGTTGAAAAAGTTTGGAATGGAAGATTCAAATCCAATGGGTACACCCATGGTAACCGGATGTAAGTTGAGTAAAGATGATGACTCCCCTAAGGCAAATCAGAAAAGGTATAGATCAATGATTGGAGGACTGCTCTATCTGACTCAGACCAGACCTGATATCATGAATGCAGTTGGACTTGTTTCTAGATTTCAAGCTGATCCTAGAGAATCCCATGTTGTAGTAGTCAAAAGAATTTTTAGATATCTCAAAGGGACACTTGATTATGGCTTATGGTATCTGAAGGATAATAACTTCACTCTTCATGCATACATAGATGTTGATTGGGCAGGAGATGTGGATGACAGGAAAAGTACTAGTGGTGTGCATTCTTCTTTTGAAGGAGATTAGTTTCTTGGATGAGTAAAAAGCAAGAGGCAATAGCTCTGTCTACTACAGAGGCAGAGTATATAGCAGAAACAAACAATTGTACTCAAGTTCTATGGATGAAGCAAATGTTGAAAGACATCAGAATTCTGTTTGAGGAGCCTATTACAATCTTCTATGATAATTCAAGTGCAATAAGCATCTCAAAGAATCCAGTGTTGCATTCAAAGACAAAGCATATATCAATCAAGTTTCACTTGTTGAGAGAGAAGGTTAATGAAAATGAAGTCAGATTAAAGTTTGTTTATTTAAAGGATCAGATTGAGGATATTTTCACTAAGCCTCTACCCAAGGATACTTTTGAGTATCTTAGAGAGAAGTTAGGGGTTATTACCCCTCCTGATCAAAACTAAGATGCACTAGGATGCATCAGTCCAGTGGAATTCACAGTCATATCTTGTGATCCGGATTGATGTTAAGGAGATACTACTTAGGGGGAGTAGTCAGTATGTAAATTTTGGAGATCAGTCTAAAACAAAAAAGGGGGAGAAAAGATTGTAAATATGTGCCCTTCTCCATTAATGTCAAAGGGGGAGAGAAGTCATGTGAAAAACTAGTTGCTGGTAAAAAGGGGAGCTGTAAAGAAAAATGATTGTAGGTGTGATAAGAGAAAGGGGGAGAAGTTCTTGTCTTGAGGGTTAAATCAATTTTTTACATCATATGTTGCCATCAATGACAAAGGGAAAGATTGTTGCAAATAGGTTCCTAAGTGGTGTTGTCATTGATGTCAACATATCCTTGTTGCCATTGATGTCAACTCTGTCCTATTTTATTGCCTAGTTAGAAGACTGAAATGTTGAGGATATTGAGAAAATTAATGAAAATCTAAGTACGCAGACCATATGGCTATGTAGAGGATTGTCTAAAGTAGCTCCAGTTAAGATTTGAGAGGTCTACATAAAGATTTAAAGAAGTTATGGCCATTTGAGTAGAACCAGGTTTTGCAGTGTTCAGAAGAGAAAGAGTGATAGGAAATTGGTCCGGATTGCTTCGCAAATGAAACACTATGATCTGCAGATCTAGAGACATGTTTGGGAAGTTAGTGTGTGTCATCAACTCAAGTGGTTTGTGGTTTGGAGGTCCACATGCAATCTTTCTAGTGTGACAGTCATGGAAGATAGTGTTCTTAAGGTAATGAATGAAGATGCAACTGATTTTGTTGTTTTGGAATAGTGCAGATGTTATTGTTGAATTCAATGTGCTTGTAGAGGTCTCTAGATCATGTGACTATTGTGTTGGAGGTCTGCATTGAAGATTGAGCTCATTGTTGAAGATTTATTCCTTGGTGTTGTTGTTTTTCCTAGTCTCGGCTAACTAGATGATTCAAGCATGTTACAGATGATCTTAGAGCAATTCTCTAGAGCGCAGCGTATTGTTCAAGGAAGATTTAAGCCCTAGCCATGCTTGGCCAATGGTATAGTGATCCACACTAAGTCAAGCTGACCTTGATGTTCATTCCAAGGTTGACGAAGCGTATAAATACTTGTTGATGAGTTGTGGAAATGTGTCCTTGAGAGAAAATGATAAAATCATAAGAAAGGTACAGAGGCAGAGAAAAAGAGAGGAGAAGTAGAAGAACAAGAGTAATAAAGGATGAAGAGATAGTGAAGAAGTGTTTGGGGGCAGAGCAGAAGTTTTTTTGAGCTTTCAATGAGACTGAACCAACCATGATGAAGATGCTATTTCTCACTTAAATCTTTCTGTATTAAACATAAATTCCTGTAGGTAGTGAGCCTCTCTGAGCAGTGAGCTCTGGGTAGTACACCCGAAGGCAAGTGCCTTCCCATTTCTTTCAAGTACTTTTAATAGGGTACGAATCTTGTGGGTTAACCCCCACTGTGGTTTTCCCTTAACTGGGTTTCCACGTTAAAAATCTTAGTGTCAAGTGTGTTCGTTTTGTTTCTGCTCATGTGTTGTTGATTCATGCTTTAATGTTTACATCATTAATCTGTTTGTAAACTTTGTGAAAGAAGATTAAATTCAGAAAAGGTTAAATTTGTGGGACAAATGATTCACCCCCTCTCTCAGTTATCTGACCTAAATCCAATAGAAGGATGCTATCACACGGACTGTGAGATTTCTCTGCATCTATGGGCACCAGTTGGCCATCTTTCGCTAGTGGTCTTATGTAGCCACAAGGGTTGACCTTCATGTTGCCATAGAGGCGTTGGCGGCCAACCCTTTTTCCCCATCTCTACAAGTTTGAGTTACTAAACTTTGGCATCATAAGTAAGTTGCTGACAATTATGTAGCTAGAGGATGACAACTCAAAGCTAGGTTACATTGGCTCAAGATCAGGGATCATGCTTCGAAAGAATTTTTATGGCACTTCAAGCCAGACATTCCTCCCCTTGCATCAAGTGCATCAAAGAAGGCACTGTTGTGCTTTCAAAGTTACTTGACATTCTTTAGGCATTTGTTAAGCATTATGAGCAAGTCTTTACAACCCAAGAATATACTCCTGAGTGGTCAGATGCACTTCAGGAATGTCTTGTGATTGTGCCAAATGGGATTTCTTTAGCCCATACAGCCTTCTATGCACAGCTGCTCACTATTGAAGACTTCCATGAAGTCGTCCGCTCTATGGTAGATGATAAGGCGTTGGGAGTTGATGGATTTCCCTATGAATTTTATAAAGCTTTGTGGCCTTGTGTTGGACCAGATTTGCATAAAGTTTACCTTGAAGCATTTCATTCTAATTCTCTAGGTAATCTTATCAATACATGTAACATAAAATTCATGCTTAAGGCTGGTGATCCCGAGGATATCTATAACTGGTGACCCATCACACTCGTCAATGTATCTTACAAAATTATTGCCAAAGCCCTTGCTCTCAAAATCTGCCACCTCTTGCCCCAAATTGTCTGCCCTGAACAGACTAGTTTCATTAAGTCCAAGCTGATCTTGGACAATATCATTGTTGTTTGGGAAGGTATGGAATGGGTGAGATGCTCTAATCAATTGGCCATCTTCCTTAAGATTGATTTTGCTAAAGCTTATGACTGCATTGAATGGCCTTTCATTTTAGCCATGCTTGCTAAGCTCAGTTTTGGCCCCAATTTCCTCCAGTCTATTATAATGCTATTTTTAGACGCCTCAGCTTGCATAACCATAATGGACAACAATCTCAATCTTTTGGTTTGTTCTACTCCATTTGACAAGATTGCCCAATGGCCCCTTCTCTTTATGTTCTGGCTGATGAAGGGTTTGGCTACCTTCTTGCTTACTCTGTATCCTAGGGTTTGGTTCATGGGATTTCCTGGACTAATTCATCCACTTAGCTTGTCAATGGCCACTTTCCTAATGATTCCTTCCTCACTTTTTTGGAAGAAGAGATTACTATCTTTGGGTTGTCTTGAGACCTTTGTTTGGCTTCTGGTTCAGCCATTCAGTGGCACAAAAACTTATTCTATAGACAATCAGTTCTTCCTAGCCCCCTTTGGATTCAATAGTTTGGGTGGAAATGGATTGTACCCAATGAAATCTTTTGATTTATTGGCATTCCTTTTGCCTTTCAGGCTTCTTTTGCTAATCTCTGGCAAGTGGTTTTCTCGTGCAACAAGCAGAAGTTAGCCTTTTGGATTACTAAACTACTTTCTCTGGCTAGGAAATTTTAGGTATGTTCCAAAGTGCTTGCAGTGACTCATGTATATTACTCCTCTTGTTGGGCCCCTTCTAAGACCTCTTATGCCAAATTAGAGAAACTTCTTAGAGATTTTCTTTGGGCATCTTCTGAGACCCATCACAGATTTCACCATGTTGCCTGGGAATTTTGTTATCTCCCAAGAGGTTCTGGTGGCTTAGGCCTTCTCTCTACTCCTAGTGACAAGGCATCACTCTCTATGTCATATGGATCATCTGTGCTCTTACTGGTAGTGAGGATTAGAAAATCCTCCTCAGACACAATATTGAAGTTGGGATCCTTGTTCACAAACCCTCTTGGAAGGGAATTGGCCTTTATACCCTTCTTATTATGTGGGAGCCTATTCAGATCTTGGGTACTTTTGTCACCAAAAGCATATGGTGTGCTTGGGAGGTGGTAAAAGCCTAGATCCGCTGGTCAGGGAATGGTTTTTGTGATGGGCTCTCCCTTAATCAGCGGAACATATGGTAGCCTCCTCTTTTAGCCAGTACTAGTCAGCTGTTAGCTAAGCTTCCATGGCTCAAGGCTCTTCAGTTTCATAAGAAAGGTGTTCAAACCTTACATGGCAACTTTCATAGACCCACCATGCACATTCTCTCATGGATAGAATTTCATGCCCAATTCATCTTTTAAAACCACGAACGTGAAACTTACTACAATCTGGTTAGTGTCATTCTAGCTGATATGCTTCATAAAGTGGGTATCTATTCCAATAAACCATGGTGGAAGGACTAGAAGTGGTATCCAAAAACCCCTTTCAGAAACTACAAGCGTCAGCTTGGTTACCGATGACTTTTGCCTGATTTTCTTATGACTGATGCCCTCAATCAATGATGGCTTCTTCAGTCATCGATAGTCATTTGGCGAAAATGATTCTTGGCTGTGTGGTCTACACTTGTTAAACCCAAGCTTGCCCACTTAGCTTGGTATATTCTTTTCCAAGGATTGCCTATGAGAGCTCGGCTATTTCATTTAGGGGTTCAGGACCCTCGTTGCCCTTTTTATGGGTAGGCTAAATCATTCTAGTGCATCTCTTTTGGTATTGTGCTAGAGCACAACAACTGTGGAATCGGATCCATGACTTCTTTCGACCATTTCAGGAAGAACCTTTTTCCTTGCATATGGCTCTATTGGGAGATTCTCTAAGGATTCCAGCAAAGTATACCCAGATTTGGCACACTTTCAGGCTGGAAATCCTCTTCACTTTATGGAAGACAGAAATTCATGCATCTCTTCTCACAACAAGATGGATATTGTTGTTTCTTTCTATTCTAAATCTATTATTTGTTCTAATGTTCTTATACATATTCAAGTGCAAGCTAATAAAGTTGTGCTTGAAGTTTCTCACCTCTAGGAGTTGTTAGACCACTAGGGCAATGTCCCTTGCACTATGTCTCATGTGCCTCCCTCTCCCACTTCTTCTAGGGGTTGGTCACCTTCACGGAGTCGGTGGAGAAGTGGCTCTATCAGGGATTCTTGCCCCCACTCTCAGCCTTCTTCTCGTTGCGTCTCTCACCCTCGCTAGTGACGGTCATCCTCTCCCCCTCCGCGGCCTACCCTGGGATGGCCTTCTGGTAGAGCTCCAGGGGGAGGAAGTGAAGGTCTAGGGTAGCCTTCTAGTGGTTCCATTCTTGGTGGCAGTCGTGAAGATAATGATATAGAAAAAGAAAAAGATGATGATGGTTGAGCTCCTCCTGATGTCATCCTGGACCCTGCTACTCTTTGGGGTCACCGGATGATAAGGATCCTCTATCTACTGGCATTGCTTTGGCTGCTTAATGGCCTTGTTTTTTATACTTTTTCTATCATGTTTTTCTAGTGTTGGGTTTATGCCATGACTTTATGACTTTCTGGGCTCTGCCCATGTGACTTGGGGGTGTGCTTTTTTACCACCCATCTTTTTTTGTGAATATGTGTACTCTTATTTCTTATTAATATAGATGCTACCTATTCATCAAAAAAATGAGTAACAATTTATAATGAATAGAAGTGACCACTTATGATAAAAGAAAAAAAGACAGTCTTTATTTAACCCAAGACTATATTGGTTAGGGAAGTTTTTTAAAAAAATTATTTATTTTTTTAATATTATATTTCCACTTTTTAAGGATATAAATGTTCAATTTTAGGGGTAAGAAAACTAAAAAAATAACAAAATGATAAGAAAATTTGCATCATTTGTTACATGCCATAGTGAACATGTGGCAACTATCACTCATGGCCCTTGAGGTTTTTGGAGTACTATCCATCTATCTCCAATTACCTTTTAAGTATTTTTTAAAAAATCAATGTTAATATTTATTTTTCCAACTATTAACATGCATATTATTTATGTGAAAAATTATTGGATGAAATATTTGGATTCTTATTAAAGCCCACACATAGATTTAAAAATATTTATTTTTAACTTATTAATTATTTATATTTAATTACTATTATTTATAATTTTTTATTTTGTAGACATCAGAAATGTCAAGTGATTTATTATTTATTTTTCTATTTTTAAATATTAATATAAAATATTATCTTAAGTTTTCTCAACATCTTTCATTAATTATAAATATTATAAGTATTATACTAGCAATTATTTCTAATTATATATTTACCAAATATTACATATGTTTAAAGTATTTATTATGAGCTAAATTTTCAATTTTTAGAAATTGACATAAAGTTTTATGTAAAATATTGTGAACATTCTTAATTAGTATTTGCCTTCGGCTGGTACTATTGCAATGAGTTGGCACTTATCTAGTTATTAATCTATTGATTGCAAACCAATCAAAAGATAGTGTTGACAAATTTGATTTAAATTTGTACTTTTCTGGTGTCAACATGATAAATTAAAAAAAAAAAATTATTTAGAAATGATTTATCTATATTGTCATTGGCTAAAAAAAATGACCGCTTCTCTGCGGATTGTCAGATTGTCAGGAGAGTGCAACAAAAAACTATAAATGCTGAGATAATTTTGGTTTGAGTGGAGCACGTGGCAAATAAACAAATTATGAACACAAATTTTATCTCCCACTAGTTAAGTCATGCGATGATGATTAATTTTTTTAAGCTAAAAGTAATTTAATTTTAATCTAGTTTTTAGGGTTACACATTTTATTTTATGCAATTAGATTATTTTAGGGATTTCAATTATATTTACTCAAAAGTTAAAAATCTTGGATTTTAATTTTATTTAGTCAAATTTAATTACGTTTTTTTATTTTATTCTTCAAACTTACAATATGTTAATGCATTTTAAATTATAAAAGTATTAGTATTATTACATTAATTATTTAATCATTATAATCATTATTATTATATTATTTAAATATTTAATATTTAATTTTGAAAATTTATATTTAAATTTTAAGTGGAAATATGAACATTGAATATTTAATACATAGGAAACAACTTCTTGTTATAAAACAACAAGAGTTTAAAGACTATTTTGTTTTTTGCTTGTATTTAATTAAATATTTCCAGTGTAAATATTAAATTGAAATTAACAAATTTAATTTATTATTTACAAACCTAAAACCTAAATCAAAACCTATTTGTAACAAATTAAAAATATTGAAAACTGGCGAGTTCACCTAACTATTACCGTTGAACTACCCAAACCGCTTTTACTCCAAAATTTTATAAATACCCTACATTTCCCAAATCAAAATTATGACAAGGACAATCTACCAAGTTATCATTTATGAAGATATCTCTAATTGCAGGTGTTCAAAAAAATTTGAATTTTTGAAAAATTACTTTTTAGTTCACGGGCCTTTTATCCCCTTTATCCAGCAGTATCATTGTCTTTTCTATAACTCTTTTAGAGTTCCTTTATCCAGCAGTATCATTCTCTTTTCTATAACTCTTTTAGAGTTCATAGTATATTAAATTAGATTTTATCTATTGATTTGGGTTGGTTTTTAATTTACAACAGTTTCTTGATCATTAAATCTTCAATCCATGGGTTGTTATTTGTGTTGTTTATTTTAAAATATCAAACTTTAATATGATGGCCTTGGTTTTTGTTTTTAATCTTGACATTTAAATGGCCTTGGTTTTTTGTTTTTAATCTTGACATTTAAATAGGGTTTTTGAATGCTTCAAATAACAAATCATAAGTAGATAGTCTTTTGTATGTGAACATTATAGTGCTTTGAAAATTTTTTCACACCGTAAAACAAATTCACTCTAGGTAATGAGCTTGTGCCAAGGAAACTATAAGTAGGCATGTTCTTAACTAGTTATTAATAATTATTTTTGTAACCAATGAGAACTAAAATAGTTTTTCTAATAGAAAAAAAATATAGATGCAAATATTATAACAAATTAAAAAATTACGAACATGGCATCGCTTCATTTAAATATTCTCCATCACACTAGATTTTTAACTATTGAGTAAATAAAATTGAAATTCCCAAAATAAAAATATTTTTCATGACACTCTAGATTTGTAAAAAAACATTAAAATCCCAAAAATAACCTAATTTCGTAAAATAATTCTCCATCACACTAGATTTTTAACTATTGAGTAAATAAAATTGAAATTCCCAAAATAAAAGTATTTTTCATGGCATATTTTTATTTATTGATTTCTTTTCACAGCTATTTTATAAAAAAATTATTAGGGTTTAAATTTGTTTTATAACTGTACTTTAGGGTTTTACACATAAATAACCTAATTTCAGTAAAATATTTCTTAACTATTCATTTGATCTTAACCATTGATGTGTAATTAAATGGAGCTGAACCACATACTTTTATTAAATGAATGCACCCAAAATTATTACTAAACCACAATATTAGATTAATTAAAATAATTAAAATCATGTTCTCTCAAAGTACTTACTATTATTATGAATAAGATAAAAATATGAATATGTTATTATTATTATATTATGTAATTATTCTTTAAACTTACAATATTTTAATGCATTTTAAATTGTAATAGTATTCAATATTATTACATTTTAATATCTTAGGCAGATATTTCAAATCTATCCACATTGTTATTATATTATGTAATTATTCTTCAAATTTACAATATTTTAATGCATTTTAAATTGTCATAGTATTCAATATTATTACATTTTAATATTTTATGTAGATATTTCAAATCTATCCACACCCAGCTAGGGTTAGGGTTCTACACATTTTATTTTATGAAATTAGATTATTTTTGGAATTTCAATTTTATTTAGTCAAGAGTTAAAAATCTAGGATTTCAATTTTATTTAGTCAAAAGTTAAAAAATCTACAATATCACAAAAAATATTTCGCCATGTTATTACATTTTTTATTTTATTCTTCAAACTTACAATATTTTAATGCATTTTAAATTATTTAAAAGTATTAGTATTATTACATTTTAAGGAAATATTTGTGTTATTTAAAATACTTTGTAAAAGTTTAGTTTTATAGTTACGAAATACTTTAGTCCTATTTTATTTTTACCAAATTAGATTATTTTTAGATTTCAATTTTATTTACCCAAGACATTTCAACACTCTTCAAAAATTAATTTTTCATTTATTGGAATGCAATTTGTCTATACAACCAATACCTAATCAGCAAAAAAATTACAACTAAACAAATACTATATACATCCAATAGCTAATCAACAAAAAAAAAAAACTAAATAAATACTATAATAACAACACTACAAGGCAGGAACTAGCCACTATTATATAACTATTATAACTAGATAACTAAATTATTAAAAATTTGATATTCTACAATATTTATATTATATATTAATAATATTATATTTATAAATATGATTTATTTATGTAATTATATAATATTTATTGTTATTGAAGATAATGTATTATCAAAAAAAATTGACTCAAAATCTAAAAATATTAAACTACTAACACAAACTAATTTTCAACCATGCTTACTATGTGACACTTGTTATATGAACTTTCTTGGTAACTTACTATGTGACAAAAGTAATATGTGACAAAAGTAACATATGAATCAATCCAACTCATATAAATTTTATAATATAACTATAAATTGAGACAAATATGAAGATAAATATTTTAACCAAGTACTAAACTTTTGATCTTTATATCTATTAATTCTTAAAAATTTAAATTTTAAAGTTATAATTAAAAAAAACAAAAATATCATACCTAATAACCACACAAAACACATACCAACTATGTGGCACTTTTTTTAATCATAGTTTGAACATTTCTCCATCAAACCTTCTTAATTGTAAGATGCCACACAGTGATTTTGAAAATTTTTAACAAATATCAAAGCATCAATGTGGCAAATAAAAAGAACTCCTAAAATGAGAGCAATAATATAACATTATTTCCTCTCCATAAAAATGGATCAAGCGATTTAACAGCGCTTTAATTTATTGCACTTTCTAACAGAAGGTTTTAAAGCTTAGAACATGGCAGTGTGGGATTTGGACTGGAAAGCTATTACGTGCAGTCGATAAATTTTGCAGAAGTTACCTTGGCCAGGGCCACTATACCCTTTTCACTATAGTTATAAGTTCCAAGTTTTCCTGCACGAATAACATTTGTTGGATCTAATGTCACATTAGCCTTGTGGATCAAGAGAGAGCTTCCATTGCAAAGGTCTTTTAAGAACAGATCCACAACAAGCTCAGTTGCGTCACATTTTACACAGTCATTTTGGACTTTCATCGAGTAATAAAACACCCCATTGCCCTCTGGATCACCCATGCTTCTCGGCTTCTGTGCTTTCAGGTCAGACACACCACAGCCACCTGTGTACATTGCTCTATTCTCATCAGTATAATAATATAAATATTGAAATGGATGATGTTTAAGTAGAATGTAATATCTAACAATCCAAATTGTAATGAAATATATATAACTATCTCAGAGCTTTCTTACCTCCCTGAGCCATAAGGAAATGGAGATGATTCATAATTATGATGAAGGTGAAGAAAATTACGAGCTTCATTGTGTCTAATTACAACTCCTTTTTTCACAGGATTGTATGGCTGCCTTGCCTCTATTGTTACTGATTTTAAATAGGTTATGCCTAGAGGCATTACTAAATATACATGACATACTTTTTTTAAATGAATGTACCTAAAAATTATAATGTTTAACTATTTTATATTTAAAAAATGTATAATGGACATATTTTTAAAATGAATGCACACAAGAATTAAATTAAAATATATAACTGCCATAGTTTTATTAAATTAATAGGCATAACAATAAAGGAGACATAAAATAACAAATCTATATAAATACAAGTAATAGTCAAATATAAATCACAAAAATATGAAATGAAATAATGAAATAAGAATACGGGAGAACAAGGAGTTATTTATTAAATTAACGGACATAAATATAAAGTAACAAATCTATATCAATACAAGTAATAGTTAATCATAAATCAGAAAAATATGAAATGAAATAAGGTAGAACAAAAGAATACTCCCCAGGAGTTATAAATTACAAATTAAATCATTTTTTATTTTTGTTTTTACACATTGTATTTCTTCTCACTAAACACAAATTTAATTTAATAAAAAAACCTAATATTAATATTAATATAAACATAAATATAAATACATGAAACACAATTCAATTCATTTTTATGTTTGTTTCTACACATTGTCTTTCTTCTCACTAAACACAAACTTAATTTAATTTAAAAAACATAATATTAATATTTATTTTAATATAAATATATGAAACACGGATGAAATCATTTTTTTATTTTTGTTTTTATATATTATTTTTCTTCTCAATAAACACAAATTTAAAGATAAACATATAATCTCTATGTATTTAAAATAGTTAATTTATTATATATAACGAAATAATTTGTTTTCTTACATATGGAGGAAATATTTTATTAAAATTGTAGATGAAAGATATCATAAATACATCTATCTAAAAGGTACCAAATAATCTCTGTTGAACACAAAGAATACTGAGGGGGTGAATTAGTATTTTGCAAAACCACTTCTCTACATTTTCTTTAATCAAATTACCAAATTCAATAACATGAAAACATAATAAACATAAGAATAACAACCATAAAGACATAACACATAGACACCGGGATTTTTATGCGGAAAACCCAAAAAGGAAAAAACCACGATAAGTGTTAGCTCACAATATATTATGATAACAATACCGGATTACATAAGGCTCACTGCCCAAAGAAATGCTCACTTCAGGTGGACTCATTGTTCAAGTGGACTCACTATCCACTGAGAAAGAAAGATAGAAGAAACCAAAAAAATGACTCACTACCAATAATGAACTACTGCAAATGCATCTACAAATATTGGATTACAGTTCCTTTCATAGCTCAATATATAGATTCAAAACTCTTCACCATGAATGTTCTACTTTTCTGTTCTATCTGTATATACTCTGTTCTCCTAGCTTCTAAACTCTTACTGCACTTGTTAGATTGCAAAAGTAGAATTGGATTGCACACACATTTATTCCACAATGCATCGCTCACCCTCAACATCAAATTCCTTTGAGTATATATATATATCTGCAACATGATTTATCTTACAACTAGGTCGACAAGCCAAGCATGAAACATGTACACAAATATTATAACATGTCGGCTTGATCTTATGCACAAACAACAATGCAGACTCAAACAAACATTCAGGAATCATCATATATATTGAGACCTATTATACAACCACTTAGATTGATGATCCAAACAATATAACTTCACTGCATGTTGATCTAGCATGAGTGTCAACTTTATCCTTAAGTGCACACTCAACTAACTTGACTGTCATATCATAACTTTTAATGTGAACCATATGAGACTCTAAAATTCATAACCAAGATTCATTATGGGCCTCTTATCATACCTTAATAACCACAGAGTATAATAATCTTTCATAGAAAAATGCTGATCTCAGAATTGTTGTTTTGTCACAGAGAAATACTATCAAACTGGAAGCTGATACTGAAGAACTTGTAGAATGTGATCCGATGAACTTCAAGCTCTACAAATATGGATTTAGATGATTATGCCATGTGTTTATATTGCCTCAAAACTATAAATCAAAATATTCACCAGTGGAGGAATGCAGACCAATTTACTCATATACTTTGCACTGTTTCTGACCCATCTTTATTCACCCGGACTTAGGCAAATCATAGTATGACTTCAAGAAGAAGTCAGGACTTGAACACTAGAACATAACCTTACCAAATATCTATTAATAACATACCACAACCACATAATGTGATCTTCAACTACGGAGGCATACCATCACAATTACTGTCACTTTCTCGTTGCTCTGTATACTGTCCATACTTAGCCAAAATCCCTTTACCATGCATTGTTGCCACACTAAGTTAGGCTTCCAGAGTAAAGTCTCTTTACCATGCCTTGTTACCATCAATGACAACATCAATTCTTTAGTGCATATCAGCAGTGTCTCTTGACAATGTTGCCAACAATCTCCCCCTTTGGCATTGATGGCAACACTTAGTGAAAAATGCTTATCTGCTCCCCCTTCTATGTACACTTCTATTTTTCTCCTTTCTTTAATATGTTTAGCCATTTTTCACTAGTTATTCTGCTCCCCATTTGACATCAATGGAAAAGGTGTATGTACAAGTGTCAAAATTATGTCCGAGCTTCAAAATTGTCATACTCTGCCGCATATGTATAAGTACAATCTTTCAATTTAATTTGTTGTGGGTGAAAGAATATCATTGTAAATAATCTTTAGTTGTGCTAACTCTCCATCCCACCTATTCTTGGCTCTATCCAAAATTTGAATGTTACCATTTATTTGAAAAACTGTCTTCTGCCCTCTATACATTAGTAGGTGTATCAATGATTGCCTTAACTTTTAAGGCTTCAACAACTAGACTTGTCATTGAATCAATTTTAGGGCTTATTAACCCTCTTAACTTGCACATTCTACTTTCCATTTCTTCCCTTTTGCTCAGAAGACTACTTATGTTATTATGAATATTTACAGCTTGTATTCCCATACTACTTATGGAGTCGACTACCGGATCATAGGATTTAGAAATATTTACTATTTGAAGCTCCATAGCTTTGACCTTCTCTTCTATTTCCTTAGTGGTCTTAGGCCATGACAAGCAAATTTTGTATACATCACATGCTTCCTTAATAGCATTCTCTATATTCATGATGCTATTATCTAACAAAATTTTGTCATTGACTAACTTAGTCTTCAACTTTGCTAATCTTTTATTATCAAATTCCTTCCTAACCTTTATATCAACAAACTTCTCAAAAGACTCAAAATGAGTGCTTACTGATTTTATCGGGCCTTTGCATTGATCAGTTGATGGCAATGATGTGTCCTTTTGGTGTGAAGGCATCAACTTCTCCAGAATATCGGATGCTTCACCAATGAGTTCTCTATCTTGTAAATGTGACTTTAGAATTTCTTCTTGAGCCTTGGCTTGCACAATTGATACTAGTTTGAATTTTTGCAAAGGAGACATTGAAGCCAAGTTTATTGGTCCTTACAGAAGCTCAGGTGCATCCAACACTTGCTTCTCCAAAAATTCCTTGACTAAATTAACTAGATCCTGTGTGGCAGTAGTTTCTCTTGCCATATCAGACACTTCTTCATCTATAGTCTTATTCTTGTTTGCTTGATCATAAATTTTCTGATCTGGAGGAGGACTTGTCCTTGTTTGGTCATTGTTAGCTTTATCTTGATCATCAGTGATAGGGGCTTGATCAGATTCTTTCTTTTTCTGAGGCTACTTCCTTTTCTTAGGAGTTTTCTCTTCCTTTTGTTCTTCCATTTCTTTGTCTTTTCTAGGGCTCGTCAGAGGATTTGCCTCAGTTTGCTCCAAGCCTTGATCCATGTTGACTTTAGGTATAGAGGTGCCATCACCAACATTTGTATCTTCTTTATCATATATAGTTGGGATTTTAAGATCTTTTAGGATCTCAAGAATTGTTTGCTCTATGTCCTTTATAAATTTATCTATGTTTCCTGCCATTAGAGTGTTGACTCTTCTTTTTTTTCAATTTTATCTCCAAGGATCTTGAAGAACTTGGTTCTTTCCTTTGGAGTTACATCTGGACAAAATTTCAGCATTAAATTTTCTATTAACTCCACATCTTTAGTCATGGTTGCTTCCTTCTTGGTAGACATAATGCTTGCCAAGCTGTCTAGGAGGTCAATGGCTACCTCAATGAGAGATCTATTATATATCTCCAAGTATTGAATGACAACAGTCTCAATGATGCTTTTGTTTGCATCATCATACTCATCATATAGTTGGGCTATAGGTTTTAAATTTCCATCAACTGTTATAGCCTTCAGTACATCTTCAAGAATTATTGTAGCCTCTACTTCTTTGGGCTCTTCTTTCTTCTCCCTCTTCCTTCCTTTCCCCTTTCTAGAGGACTTGTCTTTCTTAGAATCGAAGGCTTTAGTTGGTTTTGTTTTCATCTTCTTGACCTCTTTATCTGATTTTGTTTCTTCATCATCTTCTTTGCCCACACTAACATACATTCTGTGTCATTTGGTCTTTTGCCTTTTATGACCTTTGTCAATGGATTTCTTAGAGGATACCTCTGTAGATGGGGTAGAATTAGTTGATTGATAGGTTGATTTAGATGTGTAATCTCTTGTTCTTTTCTTTGTTATCACAGACTCCTCTTTCCTCTCAGACTCTTCCGGAGGCTTTTCAGGCTCACTTTCCTTCATTTTTTTAGCTGCCCTAGTTGCTTCGGCCCTTGCTCTTGTTTTAGCAATCTCTTCTTTAGTAAGTCCTATAGTCTGGGCATAATCCTCTACTAATTTCTTCATCTTTTTTTGAGTTTCTAGCTTTCTTAGTTCAACATGAATTTTTACAGATAACTCTTCATATGTGCCAAACCTTGCCTCTGAGGTATCCCTAGGTTTTCTTAACATGAGCTTAGCATATCCATCCAACACACCTGTTGCTACTTCATAGCCCATTGGGAGAATCTAGACTGTTCTAGGCTCAACATCTTCCATCATACAATAAAGCATATGTCATTTTTATAATTTTCCACAATTGACTTACATATTCTTTCCCTTAATTGCATGATCCTTTGGAAATTCTTGAAATAACCCCATAGGGTTGTAGTCTGTGCATTATAACTTCGTATCCCATTAAGATGATTCCTAATTTGTACTGCAACTGGTTTATCACTATTGCAAAACAAGTTATTTATCATTGGTATCTCTTGCATGAAATAGAAGAATAAGTAAAGAATCAAAGTACCAAACTTGAATGGATATTTCTACTACTTTGTCTTCTTTAGATTCTCCATTAATTATTGTCAGAGCAACTCACAAAGGTCATAATCAACATTTTCTTTGATCATCTCATAGGTTGTGTATATAGTAGTACTAGAGATGAAGTTCTCCTGGTTTGTGAAGTAGATTTTGTAGCCGATTACCATAGATGCAAACCTTACTGCATGGTCTTCAAAATCATTGATTGTCAATCCCCTTTTGTCAAATTTGGGTCTGGTGGCCGTTGTCACTATGTCGTTCTTCACAGCTTTTAACACAGGTACTTTTCTAGTGGAATTCAATCCAATTACGACCCTTATAGTATCTTTTGTAATCATAAAGGGTCTCTCAAGCCACATGAATTTATCATGTATCCTACTCAAAACGTACTGGACCCATTTATCCTCTGCAAATTTGGAAAGTCTATATATTGAATGAATTTCTTCACTTTCAATGCCTTAAATTATTCCTTCAAATCAAAATTGTCACTGTTTAATTGCTTCACATATAGATCAGAAAACCTATTGTCCCCAAATTCTTCTAGGGCAACATGAATCTAAGCCCTAACATCATCCGCATGCATTACACCAAACAAAATTTTTGAAAATGTACCATTTGAGTCCACTTCCGTTGATTTGAAAGGGTGTTTCTTGAATTTCAGCCGTAGTCTCTCAGTGATATCAACTACTTGTGGTGTCACCATTTCTGTAATGATTCAAACAAATTTGCAGTAGGGTTTCAAACTAAAAAATACCTCTTTTGCCAAATTAGGGTTTACTTGAGTTTCTTTGAATTACTGGAAGTCAATGTAGTCGCTTAAAATCTTGCTTTAGCTCTCCCTAGACTATTGATAACTTGAATGTAAAGTGATTAATCTTTTGAATGTGACCCTTTTTAACCCTTGTTATGAAAAGACCTAATTGTCATAAATGTTGTTCTAAAAAAGATGTCAAACACTTCACTGTTAAGTCTAGTTGATCAAGATTGCTCTGCAATATGTCACATGAGATCCTTTTCTACCAATTTCTTCTTCAAATAATTCATCCAATACTTCTTTAACTTATACCTTAGTGTTGGATCTTAGCACCAATTATTTGACTAGGGGATCAAGATTTTTAATAAGAGCTCCCCCTGAGCCATAGCACCCAATTCACTTCCTAGAAAAAGTATCTACACTAGAAGTTGGTGTGGGTCCATCCTTGACCTCATTTACATCCTTATTAATCCATACCTTGCTTATTTCCTTCTTAACTTCCACCGGATCAACCTTTTTCTTACCTTTATCTTATCTCTACTCTGTTTTCCTCTTCTCTATAGGATAGTCTCTTTTCTCATTCTTGTCCAAACCTATTGCAATTGTAGCATACCACATTCCTCTATCCTTGATTCCTTCCATTTGATTTATTTATTCTTGATTTGCATTGGTTAGCCACATGTCCAAATCTATTGCAAGAAAAACACTTTCCATTGAAAGATTGAGTATTCCTTACATTGCTAGGACCATTCATTATCATACTTCTACACTCATTTGCTTTATGACCAATTTTCTTGCAATTAAAATACTGACTAGAAAAGGATCTGACACATTTTGATTCATTCTACTCCTACACTGAGTAGCCTTATGACCATACTTATTGCATTTAAAACAATAGTCATTGTAAGATGGGTACCTTTGAGCATTTGATTTCCCAACCAGATGTCTTCTAGGTTTGCTTCTTTGATTCCAAAACTGGTTGCCTTTATTTTTCTTCATCTTAGTATTTGCTTGACCTGATTTAGAACTTTCTCCTCTTTCAAATCCCAAACCTTTCTTGTCATCTAGATTTCTCTAACTGCCAAGAAACTCATCAAGCTTTGCAGAGCTTATTTTGAATTTTTCTTTGTTACTGTTAGATACGTTCAAATCAAACTTTAGAAGCACAATATCTTTTTCCAACTTTTCACATTCTTCAGACTTATCTTTCAAAACTTGCTTCAAATGTTCCTCAACCTTTTCTTTCTCTTCAACCTGCATTGATAAATCATTTGGAATTTCATTTTCTACTTTCAATTGTTCACTTAGCTTTCTACTTCTATCCTTTGACTTCTTAACTTTCTCTCTTATCTTTAGGATGCATTCATCAACTTTGACATTTTCCTTTAGATCCAATATATCTGCTTCATACTTATCAAAATCTTTAAGAGTAATTTTTAAATCTTGATTACTAACATATGTCTAATTATCAATTGTGACACTACCTAGAGAGAGATACCTTCTAGTTGCCATGTGCATACTTTCCCACATCTTCCTCAAGCTGTTAAAATTCTTCCAAGGTGTTGGAACCTTCAAATTTTGGCAAAATTTGAAAGTCCCATGATGAAAAAATTAATCTCAGCACTCAGAAATGTAATTGCCCAGATTTAGAGGGCCATAATGAATTTATTGAGCATCCTTGCATTTGAAATACTTTAATTCATAAATTGGAAGATTTTGGCAATTTGCAAGATTGGCCCAAAATTCATAAATATCCTAGAAGTCAAGAAGTCAATCCTAAACTTTTGGGACCCAGCTACACTTGCAAGGATATTAATACTTATGGAACACACATAGTTGTGGGTGTGATTGTTGGAGGTTAGGATGTCATATGTGTGAGGCAGAATCATTCCTCAACTATATCACCACTTGAACTCAAAAGGCATTTAGGGAATATAGGAGATTAGATGTTTACCCTTGGATTCCAAGTTCATCTTGAATGAGTGCCAATGTGCAAATCACTACATGACTTCAACATGGACAAGGACACAAAGTCTATTTTTACAGGCTTCAAGAGTAGAAAAACATTGGGATTTTCAAAGTATCATTTGTACAGCAAAATAGGAATGATAGGTGTAGTAGTAGAAGGCCATGATATAAAAGGGATGAGATTTTGTAAAATATTTGGTTTTAGATAAACTTTCGCCATGACATACAGATGTGGAAATAACATTGCATAGAAAAATTTGGAAGCTTTTGTTGAAAATGCCATAAAGCATGCTGTTCAACAACTTACTAGGAAATTGGAAGATATGCACATTGCTTCACTTAGAAATGCAGAAGCAGTCATCAGGAGATCTTCTGTAGCAAATTGGATTAACAACTTGTTTAACACTCCGTGTCTCCCTGATATGCCTTTTGAATAAGAGCTAAGAAGGTGTTTGAGAGATGGAAGCATTCTCTGCCATGTTATAAACAAAATTAATCCATGAGCCATACCAAACATCATATTATTCAAACTATCAGAAGGTGCTACATTTGAAGACCAAGAAAGATTTGACACTGTTATGAATTTCCTTGTGGCAATAGATGGTTTATGATTTCCAACTTTTAAATTGTATGATTTGGAGAAGGGTGATATGGTCACTGTTTTGGATTGCCTTTTATCTCTAAGAGAATATTGTGTTGTGGGTAATCATCAAAAGATGTTTGTTGACGAATGACCAGGGATGAATCATAAAGGAATAGGGGAATCTCCTCTAAAAATGAGTGATGCTACATTTGATGCTGAAATCCTTTTATCTGATTCTATTGTGTCCAATCCTGCTATGTCATATTCGACATGGATGGAAATATGATACTCAACATGGATGCAAATAGGACATGCCTTCTAAATTTTATGCAAGTAAAAGCAACTGAAAAAATCTTAATGTGTTGCATGACATTTATTTGCTTCAGATGGCATTAATGGCCATGATTAAGTTGGTTGATGCATAGTCAATTGATATTTTTCCTTGAAAAGCTATAGAAACACTTGCAAATATCAGTGATCTTTTAGTTAATCTTGCTAAATTGTCGAAAACATTCGATATGGAGAGGTTTCTAATGCTTATTTTGGATAGATTAATTTATCATAGTTCTAGTAGAAGTCCTATCAAACTGCTTTGAGTTCAATCATTGATGCTATCCCCATGTAAGGCCAGAGTGTACATGTTGTGTTGAAAATCCTAAGTATTTGCACTAGGAGCTCACTCAAGACGCAAAAATCTGAGAAGGAGCAACCGAATATCCTTGAAATAATGACTTGGGTGAGATGTCTTTTCTTGAAGATTGAGAATATCTATCCAGTGGAGTTGAATAAAATTATTTTCCTTGAGAACTCAAGGGAATCTAAAAGGAAATCATCCATTCTTTCATCACTCACAAGTGATTTGAATCTACTATATACAGAGTTGTTCATAATAAGCTTAATTACATGCATGTCATGCATGGAAGTTGGTAAAAATGGATGCTTTAGAACATGATATAGATATCTATCAAAGTATAATGGAATGGTGATTTTCACCAGACGTATAACTACAATAACCTTGATAGACATGTATGCTAATATGGAAGCATAGACAAGAAATTTGAATAGTTTTTCTGCCACTATACAGGATGCCTTCAAGAAAATGTGATCTCATGGAATGCGATGATTTTAGGCTATGCACAAAATGAAATTGTGGAAAAAGTGTTGACACTATTTCACCAGGATATGGACATCCATAAATGCATAATGGAATGGGGATTTGTGTTATAGTTGGAAATGATCCATTAGACATATATGAAGAACATGGAAGCATGGACAGGGAACTAGAACTATTGGGCAAATTTCCTCAAAAGAAATGAAATCTCATGGACTACCATGATTGCTGTATAGGCACAAAATGGATTTGTTGAAATTTTTTTTCATCATGATCTTATATACATGTATGTCAAGTGTAAAAGCCTGATAAATGTTTATGAACTACTTGATCAACATGAAGAATTGAAAGACCAATCCATTAAACTAAAAGAAAAGTTTGTAGAAGAATGTAAGAAACTCAAACAACTCTATAACAAGTTGATGGAAGGAAACATTAGAGTCTTACGTAAGTGTCATCCATTGAGTACTGAAGAGGTTGTGTAAGGAGCTATTTCTGTAGTAGAGTTTGATGCTGCCAAAGAGTGTGAGATCATCATACGAGTGAATGGGGCTCCCAAAAGGGTCTTCAGATTTAATTCAATTTTTATTCCACAAAGCAATAAAGCCTAAAATGATGCACTACAACAAAGAAAAATCTTATTGAAGGGACTTTGACCTATCAGAATAAGCAAAATGTGAGTCCCTTCGATGTCTTGAAAAGGGTAAACCATTTGTTTGAAAAATTCATTGGGGTGACTTTTGTATAGCGGAGAGAACCTATTTGAAGTCCCTTTGAAACCCCATTAAGTATCATCAAAGTGACTGTGGTATTTCAAAGTGATGAGTTTTCAAGTCCCTTCGATATATAGAAAGGGTGTCCAAAATTTATCAAGGAGAGTAAATAATATTGATAGAACAAAATTATTTGTCTCTTTGAAACCTCGAGAACAACAAAGAACATACAAATGAAAGTTCATCGTTCAGGAAAGTAAATTTACCAAGAGCTAAGTTATGGTCTCCTCAATATGGCAATGACACTTCCCTGCCAAAGAATACAATTAATCAGGATTATGGTGATTATTTTGAAGATATAAATTTTATTAATGGTAATAATCGGTGAAATATTTTTCACCGAAGGGGTTATAAGGTGGGAAATTATTTTACGTGAAGGACATAATGAATATACCAAATGAAGATTTTTTGAGAATATTTTCACTTGAGAGTAAAATAGTTTTCTTGGAAGAACTAATTAAGTAGGTAATTATTTTACCTAAAGAACACTTTTACTATGTGAAAGTGCATATAATTGGAAGTGAAGCATTTCACTAAGGAGGGTAAAAATATATAAAAACAATAAAGTGAGGAATTATTTTACCCAAAAGGAGCATTAATTTGGATGAAAATGCAAATTACCAGCAAGGAGGAGGGATAATAGTTATCATTAAAATTAATTTGCACAGATGAAGGTTAAAATTAAATATTTTTGTCGAAGATAATCAAGATAATGAAAGGTTGCAACAAGAGTGAAGGGTCATGACCCTAAAAATACAAAGTATATATGAAGAAAAAAAAGGAAATAATCAGCAATATGAAAAGCAATTAGTGGGAATTAGAGATTATATAGAATATACCTGAAAATGAAGGCTTCAGATGCACATTGCAAATTTTTTTGAAGCAATTTAATAGAGAAGAATATTATAATCTAGTGTCAAATATTTTGGTGTTAAATTATTTGTTGATATTCATTCATATATGTTATCTGTGCTGTCTCTAGAATGGTTTTCCTTTGTTATTTAAACTAATATATCAAGGATATACTTCATTTATCAGAGCACGTTTTCTACGTCTGTGTGATCTATTTGATTGGTTTCTGTGAGAAGTTGATTTAAGTCCTAAGTGGTTTATGTTTATTGGTCGTTGCCCAGAGTTAAAACCATTTAAACAAATCATCTTGGTTGGTTTCCTTCACACGAAAATTAAAAGTCCTTTCAGTTGATCACAGTAACCTAGGAAAATATCATTGGAATTTGTAAGAAGAGCATAAATAACTGACAAGCTTGCATGTTTCTACAAGGTATAAAGATTTGAAAAGTGCCAAATAATTTGAGTTAAGATAGAAGGTAGGACACATTTATCATACACATCTTGACTTCATTGCCCAAAAAGCACTGGTCATATTCATTATAAAATAATACTTCATAAAGACCTCATTCACATTTTCAAACTTCAAACATTAGTAGTGGGATTAATTGTTAACCTTGCATCTATTTCATATTTGTATGCCATTTAGAAATAGACTGCCATTGTCAAAAACCTTTAAAGCTCATAATATGCTTAGTTATTAGGGTACACCGCGTAGGTCCAGCAGAACCTAAAGAGTAAGGAGTCCAAAACCACATAGGGTTGCTCCATTTCGTTGGCCAAAAACATTGCAAACCTGACCATAGACCTTTGCATTCTCTTAGGGTTTGCAACCTATATTTTTGAGACCTAACAAAATTGGCAACTCTACTAGGGATAATTCTAGAAAATTAGGTTTCAGCTTATCCAGTCAAAGAGTCAAGAAATTGAAAAAATATAACTCTGTTGACAGAGAAAAATCCAGAAGATAAAATCATTCCTCTTTTGATAAGAGGTGGCGACTCTCAAAGGGAACTTGATGAAGAATGCAAAAGATATCTCAAACATTTCCAGTTAGAAATAAAGGTCAAAGGCTGAAGTATGTATAACAATTCATCTTTTCCCTATACACATTATGATATAGTTGAGAATCTCGGCAATAGAAGTAGTGCTCATTATACACAACAAAACATTTTTACATCGCAAGCCTTAAAACAAATAAATGCTTATCCAGTCCCTCCTGGCAAAAGATTAGTGAGCTACCAAATCATGAATTCAATCAATATGCCAAGCATTATCAATATCAAGCCCCTCATAAAAATAGCCAGCCATGTCAACCATGTCCATAAAGAAAAATCTATGTCCCAGAAATTGATAAACAATTTAACTTCAATAATATCCAAGGCTACCCAAATCACTATCCTGTTGAGCTTAGAAATCATATTTCTAAATTTTATGGAGAGGTACATGAATCAGCTTATAGGTATGTACAACTATTTTGGGAGTTTACTAAGGTCTTTTAGATTTATACAGAAGATGTCATTATGAAATGATTTGAAAGATCATTGATGGATAATGCAAGAGAATGGTGTAAAAGCTTACCCATGCAAAGTATATCCTCATGGGAAGATTTCAAAAGGATATTCCTGAGTCAGTTTGATGATAATAATGAAAATTATACACAAAATTTAGGGCAAGCAATGAAATAACATATGATATATCAGAAGGTGAGAGCAGTCTTCAAAGTGTAAACACTCCTGTTGTGCTAGCCCACCCACCTCAATACCTCAATCAATAGTTTGAGAAGGAAGATGAGGAATATTCACATACTCAAGAAAAGGGCCAAGACTTCGTCATAAAATTAGAATATTACATTTACCCTTTAGATGCATTTTTTGGCATAAGGAGGCATGAAGGAGAATCTAGATGCTCTCTATTCAACAAAATGATAGATATTTGTATGCAAATAGCTTTTGGTTATGTGCCTAATAAGTCCATGATCATCAAGCAGTTCATGAGAGTATATGAGCCTAATTCAATTTATTGGCCCGAGTCATTAAAACCAGATACTTTTGACCAAGTGGATAAAGTGATTGGTATCATAGATAAGAAAAGGAATGAGGATTCTATCAATGTTGAATCTAAAAGTGATATCATTAATGAATATGGAGAAAATGATCAAACAATGCAGTCAATGGAGGAGACATGTGCAAGTGAAGTTTTCAGTGATGATATTTCAGATTTAAATGAAGATAAAATTATGGAAGACCAATTCTACACCTTGGATCAAGATTGGAATATGGAAGACATTGTTGAGAACACATTGCTTGAAGAGTACATTAATGATGAAGCAAGTGAAGAAAAAAGCCTGCTTGACAGTGAACAAACAACACATCCATTGATAGATGAGGACCATGATGGCACAATTAGTGAAGAAGAAATATGCACACCTAAAAATAGTTTTAAATCTTTTTCAAACCCATTGTATGATCAAATAACAGAAGAAGATCAAATGACATTCCGCCAGGGTGTGCCAAAACATGATTTTCATGTGTTCTCAAATCCATGCTATGATGAAGATAAAACATTTTTAGATGATCAGGATGATGTATTAGCTTGTGAAAGAGATAATTATGCTAATGAAAGTGCCATATCTGATTTCAATGATCTTGAATATTGTTGTGATGTTGGGAAAGGTAAAGAGTACATCAACAATGAGGTGAATGAAGAAGCATGTTCACTCAGCAGTGAGCAAATTTCAAATTTATTGACCATTGAATATTAGAAATGTACACACAATAATGATGCTGAAATTTCATGCCAAATATACATTTTCTTTGACAATGAAGATACTTTTTGTCACAAGGATGATGAACTTCATGATGAGTGAAAGAGGGTATATTCAGGGTTACATTCTAATAAGATCAAGATAGTTGGTGGTCATGGATTTCATTACTGCAGCACTCCAAAAATGCACACTTTATTTGAATATGGGGCTGTTGATGGTTCAAATATATTAAATATGCAAACTGATGATTTTGGTGATAGATTTTCAAAGTCACAACTATGTGGGCAAGTCATATGTGATGTTGAAAATAGTATTGATATTACTATATTTGATGTTGTATCATTTGGTAGTGCCAACATTGAAGATAATAAAAGTCAATAACAGTATGAGTTGCTCTTTTTTCCAGTTCAGTTAGAGAGCAGTCATTTGGTGGATGATAGAAAATTTAACGAAATAAAATATCACGTAGAGATTGGGTTTTTCCTATCACATGATGATGAAAAGTTTTAGATTGTGCCTAATTATGAATTACATAATGGTGAAAATTCTAGAGGAAATATGGGCAATGTTGGGGGTAGTGCTATTTCAAAAGTTTCTAATGGTAGTGGATATAACAGTACAGATTTCATAAATATTTTCAAGAGGAATTTGATGAAATCATATCAGAACAAGATATATGATGGAGGTAAGTTCAGGCTTCTATTTTTATGATGGCCTTGACTCATCAGCTGAGGTGTGGTTTTCAAATCATATTAGCACAGGGCAGAGGAGAGGTTTGATTCTATTGCCCAATGAATAAGACACTTAGTCTGCTCACTAGATGTAACAACCCAACTGGCATTCAAGAACAAAAGGGCAAAAAGGACACAACATTTTTTACACTAGAGATCTAGATTCTTTCTGTGCCCACAAGGGGCATTCATCCCCAAGTAAGAGACACTGTTGGAACCTTCAAATTTTGGCAAAATTTGAAGGTCCCATGATGAAAAAATTAATCTCAGCACTCATAAATGCAATTGCCCAGATTTAAGGGGCCATAATGAATTTATTGAGCAGCCTTGCATTTGAAAAGACTTTACTTCATAAACTGGAAGATTTTGGCAATTTGTAAGATTGGCCATAAATTCATAAATATCCTAGAAGTCAAGAAATCAGTCCCAAACTTTTGGGACCCAACTGCACTTGCAAGAATATTAATACTTATGGAAAACACATAGTTGTGGGTGTGATTGCTGGAGGTCGGGATGTCATATGTGTGAGGCAGAATCATTCCTCAACTATATCACCACTTGAACTCAAAAGACATTTAGGGAATATAGGAGATCAGATGTTTACCCTTGGATTCCAAGTTCATCTTGAATGAGTTCCAATGTGTAGATCACTATGTGACTTCCACTTGGACAAGGACACAGAGTCTATTTTCAGAGGCTTCCAGAGTAGAATCAACTTATTCAAGCAAGTAGAAAAACATTGGGATTTTCAAAGTATCATTTGCATAGCAAAATAGGATTGATAGGTGTAGTAGTAGAAGGCCATGATATAAAAAGGATGAGATTCTGTAAAATATTTGGTTTCAGATAAACTTTTGCCATGACATACAGACGTGGAAATGACATTGTGCATCAAAATTTGGAAGCTTTTGTTGAAAATGCCATAAAGGATGTTGATAAACAACTTACTAGGAAATTAGAAGATATGCACATTGTTTCAATTAGAAATGCAGAAGCAATCATCAGGAGATCTTCTATAGCAGCCTTGCTTAACAACTTGTTAGACACTTTGTGTCTCCCTGATATGCCTTTTGAAGAAGAGCTAAGAAGATGTTTGAGAGATGGAAGAGTTCTCTTCCATGTTATGAACAAAATTAATCCATAAACCATACCAAACATCATATTATTCAAACTATCAGAAGGTGCTATATTTTCAGACCAAGAAAGATTTGACAATGTTACAAATTTTCTTGTGGCAATAGATGGTTTACGACTTTCAACTTTTAAACTGTATGATTTGGAGAAGGGTAATATGGTGATTGTTGTGGACTTCCTTTTATCTCTAAGAGAATATCGTGTTGTGGGTAATCATCAAAAGATGTTTGCTGATGAATGGATAGGGATGAATGGTAAAGGAACAAGGGAATCTCCTCTAAATATGAGTGATGCTACATTTGATGCTGAAAGCCTTTTATCTAATTCAATTGTGTCTGATCCTACTATGTCATCTTCAACATGGATGGAAATAGGATGTATTCAACATGGAAACAAATAGGATAGGCCTTCCAGAGTTTATGCAAGTAAAAGTAATTGACAAAATCTTAATGTGTTGCAGGACATTTCTTTGCTTCAAATGGCATTAATGGTCATGATTAAGTTGGTCAAGGCAAAGTCATTTGATATTTTTCCTTGGAAAGCTATAGAAGCACTTGCAAATATCAGTGATCTTGCAGTTAATCTTGCTAAATTGTCGAAAACATTCTATATGGAGAGGTTTCTACTGCTTATTTTGGATAGATTAATTTATCATAGTTCCAGTAGAAGTCTTGTCAAACTGCTTTGACTTTAATCATTGATGTTGTCCCCATGAAAGGTTAGAGTGTACATGTTGTGTGAAAATCCTAAGTATTTGCTCTAGGAGCTCACTCAAGATGTAAAAGTCTAAGAAGGAGTGGTCGGATACCTTGAAACAATGACTTGGGCGAGATGTCTTTTCTTGAAGATTGAGAATATCTCTAGTGGAGTTAAATAAAGTTATTTTCCTTGATAAATCAAGGGAATCTAAAAGGAAATAGTCCATTCTTTCATCACTCATAGGCGATCTGTATCTACTATATGCACAACTATTCATAATAAGCTTATTTACATGCATGTCAAGCATGGAAGTTGGTAAAAATGGATGCTTCAGAACATGATATTGATAGTTGTCAAAGCATAATAGAATGGTGATTTTCACTAGTGCATAAGTGCAATAACCTTGATAGACATGTACACTAATATGGAAGCATAGACAAGAAATTTGAATAGTTTTTCTGTTTCTGTACAGGATTCCATCAAGAAAATGTGATCTCATGGAATGCAATGATTGCAGACTATGAACAAAATGAAATTGTGGAAAAAGTGTTGATACTATTTCACCAGGATACGGACATCCATAAAAGCATAACAGAATGGGGATTTGTGTTATAGTTGGAAATGTTCCATTAGACATAGGTGAAGAATGTGGAAGCATGGATAGGGAACTGAAACTGTTGGGCAAAGTTCCTCAAAATAAATGAAATCTCATGGACTGTCATGATTGTCGTATAGGCACAAAATGGATTTGTTAAAATTTTTTTTGTCATAAGCTTATATACATGTATGTCAAGTGTGGAAGCCTAATAATGTTTATGAACTACTTGATCAACATGAAGAATTGAAAGTCCAATCCATTAAACTAAAAGGAAAGTATGTAGAAGAACGTGCAAGGAACTCAAACAACTCTATAACAAATTGATGGAGCTCAAATGAAACATTAGAGTCTTTTGTAAGTGCTATCCATTGAGTACTAAAGAGGTTGTGCAAGGAGCTATTTCTATAGCAGAGTTTGATGCTACCAAAGACTATGAGATCAACATACGAGTGAATGGGGCTCCCAAAAGGGTCTTCAGATTTGATTCATTTTTTACCCCACAAAGCTATAAACCCTAAAATAGTGCAGTGCAACAAAGCAAAATTGTATCGAAGGGACTTTGACCTATCAGAGTAAGTAAAATGTGAGTCCCTCTAATGTCCCAAAAAGGGTAAACCATTTGTTTGAAAAATTCATCAGGGTGACTTTTGTATAGTGGAGAGAACCTATTTTAAGTCACTTCGAAACCTCGATAAGTATCATCAAACTGACTGTGGCATCTCAGAGTGATGAGTTTTCAAGTCCCTTCGATATGCAGAAAGGGTGTCTAGTATTTATCAAGGAGAGTAAATAATATCGGTAGAACAAAATTATTTGTCTCTTCGAAATCTTGAGAACAACAAAGAACATACAAATGAAAGTTCATCGTTCAGGAAAGTAAATTTGGCAAGAGCTAAGTTATGGTCTCCTCAATATGGCGATGGCACTTCCCCACTAAAGAATACAATTAATCAAGATTATGTGATTATTTTGAAGATATAAATTTCATTAATGGTAATGATTGGTGAAACAGTTTTCACCGAAGGGGTTATAAGGTGGGAAATTATTTTACATGAAGGACATAATGAATATAACAAATGAAGATTTTTTGAGAATATTTTCACTCGAGAGTAAAATATTTTTCCTAGAAGAACTAATTAAGTAGGTAATTATTTTACGTAAATAACACTTTTATTATGTGAAAGTGCATATAATTGGAAGTAAAGCATTTCACCAAGGAGGGTAAAAATATATAAAAAACAATAAAGTGAGGAATTATTTTACCCAAAAGGAGCATTAATTTGGATGAAAATATAAATTACCAGCAAGGAGGAGGGATAATAGTTATCATTAAAATTAATTTGCTTAGATGAAGGTTAAAATGAAATATTTTTGCCGAAGATAATCAAGATAATGAAAGGTTGCAACAGGATTGAAGGGTCATAACGCTAAAAATTAAAATTATATATATGAAGAAAAAAAAGGAAATAATTAGCAGTAGGAAAATCAATTAGTAGGAATTAGAGATTATACAGAATATACTAGAAAATGAAGGCTTCAAATGCACATTGCAAAAATTTTTGAAGTAATTTAATGGAGAAGAATATTATAATTTGGTGTCAAATATTTTGGTGTTCAATTATTTGTTGATATTCATTCATATAGGTTATCTGTGTTGTCTCCAGAATGGTTTTCCTTTGTTATTTAAACTAATATATCAAGGATATACTTAATTTATCAGGGCACATTTGTTGCTTCTGTGTGATCTATTTGATTGGTTTTTGTGAGAAGTTGATTTAAGTCCTTCTAAGTGGTTTATGTTTATTGGTCTCTACGCAGAGTTAAAACCCTTTAAATAAATCATCTTAGTTGGTTTCCTTCACACTAGAATTAAAAGTCCTTTCAATTGATCATAGTAACCTGGGAAAATATCATTGGGATTTGTAAGAAGAGCACAAATAACTGACAACCTTGCACGTTTATACAAGGTATAAACATTTGAAAAGTGCCAAATAATTCGAGTTAAGCTCAAAGGGAGGACACATTTATCATACACATCTTGACTGTATTGCCCATAAAGTAGTAGTCATATTCATTATAAAACAATACTTCATAAAGACCTCATTCACATTTTCAAACTTCAAACATTAGCAGTGGGATTAATTGTTAACCTTGCATCTATTTCAAATTTGTATGCCATTTAGAAATAGTTTGCCATTGTAAAAAACCTTTAAAGTTCATAATATGCTTAGTTATTAGGGTACAACTGGGCCAAGGTCCAACAGAACCTAAAGAACTTAGGGAGTCCAAAACCACATAGGGTTACTCTATTTTGTTGGTAAAAAACATTGCAGACCTGACCATAGAGCTTGGCATCCTCTTAGGGTTTGCAACATGTGTTTTTGAGACCTGACACAAGGAACCTTGCTCTGATACCAATTATTGAACACAAAGAATACTGAGAAGGGGATGAATTAGTATTATGCAAAACCACTTCTTTACATTTTCTGTAATCCAATTACCAAATTCAATAACATGAAAACAAAATAAACATAAGAACATCAACCATAAAGACATAACAATAGACACTAGGATTTTTATGTGGAAAAACCAAAAAGGGAAAAACCACGGTGAGTGTTAGCTCACAATATATTATGATAACAATACTGAATTACATATGGCTCGTGCCCAAATAAATGCTCACTGTAAGTGGGCTCATTATCCACTAATAAAGAAAGATAGAAGAAAAGAGGAAAATGGCTCATTGCTAGTAATGAATTGCTACAAATGCATCTACAAATGTTGGATTATAGTTCCTTTGATAGCTCAATATACAAATTCAAAATTTTTCATCATGATTGTTCTACTTTTCTACTCTGTATACATGTACTCTGTTCTCCTAGTTTTTGAACTCTTACTGCACTTGTCAGATCACAAAAGCAAAATTGGATCACACACACATTTATTCCACAACGCATCACTCGCCCTCAACACTGAATTCCTTCAAGTATATATATATCCACAACATGATTTATGTTACAAATAGATCAGCAGGCTAAGCATGAAATGTGTACACAAATATTATACCCTATCAGCTTGATCTTATGCACAAACAACAATGCAGACTCAAACAAACATTCAATAATCTTCATATAGATTGAGACCTATTATGCAGCCACTTAGATTGATGATCCAAACAATATAACTTCACCACATATTGATCTAGCATGAGTGCCAGCTTTATCTTTAAGTGTACACTCAACTAACTTGACTGTCATATCATAACTTTCAATGCGAACCATATGAGACTCTAAAATTCATAACCAACATTCATTATGGGCCTCTTTGTTGATATGCGCTGGATAACTGAGAGGGGGGGGGGTGAATTAGTTGTCACAAAACCTCAAACACTTTATGCAAGATAAACATTCATCACTTATCCACAATTATTATGATTTAACCATGAGTGCATGAAATCAAAAGCTTAACCACAAATACAACATCAAACACAAGAGACACTAGATTTACGTGGAAAACCCCAAGGTGAGGAAAAATGACAGAGAGGATTAAATCTCAATATATATGTTGTAATCTTGAAATAATGATGTTTAGGCTTGGTCACTCCACATGCCTAAACATATTGGCTTACTACCATGAAGAACAACTAGGTCTAGCAGACTCACTGCCTCAACCCTAAACCTAGCAAGATTACAATAAGGGTTGTTAATCACTACTGGTGGCTTACTGCCAGATTCACTACCATGATCAACGCCTTTTGTATTATGAATAAATAATTCCTCAGCTCTACTCTTTCCTCTGCTCTGCTCCTCTACTTTGCTCTTCTTTTTCTTTCCTCCACCCCTTCTCTACTCTGCCTTTGGACCTTTCTTAATATCTTGTCATTTCCACTCAAGGACACCTTTTCCATGACTCAACAACAAGTATTTATACACTACATCAACCTTGGAATGATCATCAAGGTCAGCACCAACCATTGGAACAATCTCTAAGGTCGAGATTACAAATATTTACAAAATAGATCCTGACCTATTGCAACATCATGCAAAGGGAATGAAATGCAGATCATGCCATGCCTTAGCTAGGACTCAAACACAATCTTCCATGCCACAACATGCTTCCACAATCTTTCAGAGATCTTTGCAATCACTGGGATCAACCAGGCCGGCCAAGACTGGTTACACGCTACGTTATCTGCGAACAATCTTCACACACCATCTCAATTTCTTAACGCAGACCAAAGTCCAAATAGAAACATGATTAGGAGACATCCACAAGCACTCTATAATCATCAAGAGCAATAGCATGAACCTTAACCTCTTTATCCATAGGAATCTTCTCACTGGAACACATGAGCTTCACTGTCTTCAACTGTCATCAAAGAAAGATCACTTATGGACCACCAAACCATGAACCATTGCAACTGTAGGTGCTTATCATCATTCCAAACTTCCCTTTAGAACTGTAGAGTAAAATACTTTATTGTGGAGGAATACAGAGCCAAATACTATCTTCTTGTCTCAACTAAACTTACAGAAAAAGTAGGTTACACTTTGGTGAACACAACTCACTCAGATCTTCATGCGGATGGTTCAGACCCAAAATGTAGCATCCTTAGACATACCTCTAACTTACTTCCAATCCATAGACCATGATCTTCAAGTAGGAATAAATGCAGAGTAATTTACCAGACTATTCTTCAGCATACAATTCACTATTTCTACTGTACTTCTCTATAACTCACTTGTTTCTTCCGGAGAAGCTATTTTTCTCAATGTCCTTAGCATACAAGTCTTCTAAACAAGTAATAGAATAAGATATATTTGACACTAATGAAAACAAGGATATGTTGACATCAATGACAACACCGATTAGGCACATACTTGCAACAATCTCCCCCTTTGACATTGATGGCAACACATGATGTGAAAAACTACAACAGTCATCAAGACAAGATTCTCACCTTTCTATTTACACATCTGCACTTCTTTCTTTCTCCAAATTTCTCCCCTTTCTTTTACACATCTACACTCAATTTTTTTCACATGACTTCTCTCCCCCTTTGACATCAATGGAAAAGGACACATACTTGCACTCATCTTCTCTGATCTAATCTCTCTTCTGAACTCTCTGACTACTTCCCTTGAGAAGTAGCCCTAAAAAGTATCAATCTAGACCTCTAAACACCTCCAGACTAATGCACCATTGTGCATCTTAGTTTAGAGCAGGAGGGGTGATCACCCCTAACTTTTCTCTGAGATACTCAAAAGTATCTTTGGGCAAAGGCTTGGTAAAGATGTTTGCAATCTGATCCTTGGTAGAAACATACTCCAACTTGACTTCATTCTCTGTCACTTTTTCTCTTAGTAAATGATACCTAATTGATATGTGCTTGGTCCTTGAATGCATCACTGGGTTCTTTGATATATTTATGGCACTTGTGTTGTCACAAAAGATTGCAATAGGTTCTTCATACACAACTTTGATGTCCTTCAAAGTTTGCTTCATCCATAACACTTGAGTGCAACTACAATGCATTCTACCTCTGTAGTAGATAGGAATATTGAATCATGTTTCTTGCTCAACTAAGATAGTAATCTTTTTCCCAAGAAGAATGCACCTCCACTTGTACTTTTTATGTCATCCACATCTTTGGCCCAATCTACATTAGTATATGCACTGAGAACAAAGTCACTATCCCTAGGGTACCACAAACCATAATCTATTGTACCTTTTAAATATCTCAAAATTATCTTGATTGCCATCACATGTGATTCTTTGGGTTCTGCCTGAAATCTTGCCACAAGACACACTACATGCATTATATCAAGTTTGGTTTGAGTCAGATAAAGTAATCCTCCAATCATAGATCTATACTTTTTCTAGTTTTCCATGGGAGAGTTATCATCTTTGCTCAACTTACAACCAGTTATCATAGGTGTGCACACTGGTTTAGAGTCTTCCATCCCAAATTTATTTAACAACTCTTTCACATACTTAGACTGAGAAATGAAGATACCCTTATCTGATTGACTTATTTGCAAACCTAAAAAGAAGTTCATCTCTCCAGACATAGACATTCCAAATTCACTTTGCATTTCTCCAGTAAAAACTGAGCACATACCTTCATTGCCTCCAAAAATAATATCATCAACAAAAACTGCAACAATTAGGGTTTGTTCATCATTGATCTTGAAGTAGAGATTACTATCTGTTGTACCTTTACTAAACCCTATCTGTATTAGGTGCCTGTCCAACCATGCATACCATGTCTTAGGAGCTTGTTTTAATCCATACAAAGCTTTCCTCAGTCTGCATACCATGTTCCCTTGTTTTGATGATTGAAATCCTTCTTATTGTTCAATATAGACTTCCTCTTCCAACTCTCCATTTAAGAAGGCGAACTTCACATCCATTTGATAAACCTTGAAATCTTTGTATGTTGTAAAAGCCAGGAACATCCTTATTGCTTCAATCCTTGCTACTGGAGCAAAAGTTTCTTCAAAGTCTATTCCTTCAACTTGAGTGTATTCTTTGTATACCAATCTTGCTTTGTTTCTTACCACTTCACCATTCTCATTCATTTTGTTTCTGAAGACCCACTTTGTACCAATTACATTCTTGTCTGTTGGTCTGGGAACAAGATCCTGAGTCTAATTCTTCTCTATCTACATCAATTCTTCTTCCATGGCCTTTTTCCAATTCTCATCTTTGCATGGCTCATCCACAGTTTTAGGTTCAATCTTAGAGATTAGATAGAAATTCACTTGTTCTTCTACATCTTTTCTTCTAGTTAAGACCCCTTTGCTCATATCTCCTATGATTTGATTTTTTAGAATGACTGATTGTTACATTTCTTAGAGTTTTGGTAGCACTTACCGAAGCTTGTTCTTCCTTACCTATGTTGTCTTCATGCTACACCACTTCTGAAGAATCTAGATCATCTGACTCATATCCACTTGGTTCTAAAGACCTTTCTTTACACTCATCAACTTTGACATTTGCACTTTCAATGATTTTGTTCAGCCTCTTATTATAGCACCGGTAGGCTTTACTCTTGGTGGAGTAACCATGGAAGATTCCTTCATCACATCTAGCATCAAACTTGCCTAAATCTTCTTCTCTTTTGATATAACATCTGCTACAAAATACTTTGAAATATTTCACAGTAGGAACTCTACCATACCACAATTCATAGAGAGTTTTTGAATTGTTACCTTTTACTTGAACTCTGTTTAGGATATATATTGTGGTGTGAATTGTCTCTGTCCAATATGCTTTAGAAAGATGAGCTTCCTTCATCATGGTTCTAGTAGCTTCTTGAACTGTTCTATTTTTCCTTTCAACAACTCCATTTTGTTGTGGAGCTCTGGGCACAGATAGCTGTCTCTTTATTCCATGTTCCTCACAAAAGAAATTGAGCTCATTTGATGTGAACTCTCCTCCTCTATCAAACTTCAAGCATTTGATTTTCAAACCCATCTCATTTTCAACCATTGCTTTAAACGCTTTGAATTTATCTATAGATTCAACTTTCTCTTTCAAAAAAGTGACCCAAGTCATTCTAGAATAATCATCAATGAGCAACATGAAATACCTGTCTCCTTCCAAACTTCTTACTCTTGTAGGTCCACACAAATCTGTATGCACTAGCTCAGTCCTCCAACTGATTGATCCTTGCTTTTGAAACTTGTTCTTGTATGCTTCCCAAATTGACACTCCTTGCAAATTAGATTAGCAGGATTCACAAGCTTAGGCAGATCTCTAACAATCTATGCAAGTACTTATCTTCACAATAATATCAAAATTTATGTGACACAACCTTCTATGCCATATCCAACTGTCATTAGTGTGAGTTAACAAACAATAGTTCTTGGTTCCTTTCAAGTGATAGATATTACCTCTAGTCTTCTTACCAGTTGCAATGACTATTCTGGAGCTTTCCCTGATCTTGCATCCATTGTCCTTGAAGCTTAAGTCATAGCCCTTGTCACAAATCTGACCCACACTCAAAAGATTGTGTTTTAATCCTTTCACATACAATACATCTTCAATATTATGCTTTCCATCAAAAGAAATAGATCCTTTCCCACAAATTCTACCAGTTGTGTCATCTCCAAACCTAACCAGTCCACCATCATATTTTTCCAAACTTACAAACTTACTTTTGTCAGCAGTCATGTGGTGAGAGAAACCACTATCCATAACCCATTCATCCTTGTCCTTAATGATCTGAGTAGCCAAAGCACTTTCTACTGGTTTTTCTTCCTTCATACAGCTAGAAGAGTTAGTAGACACAAGATCTTCCTTAATAGCAATGAACAAGCATTCATTTACAAAGGAATTAGCATTATCTAGTTAACCATCATCTAATACTCCTTCATTATCATCAAAATCTTCAACATAATAACACTTCTTTTGGGTCCTAGGCCTATTCTCATATCTTCTTCTATTTCTTTCAATTCTTTCAGGATATCTGGAAGAAAAATGACCTACTTTACCACAGGAAAAACATTTGAATGGTAATTTTCCTTTATACTTACCGGATCCTCTTTGCAGTCTATCCACAAAGTTGGCTTCATTTTCATTTAACTCATCATCAGATTCTACCTTATACTTTTCTGATCTGGAAGTACTTCCAAAAGCATTCACTTTGAAGGTAGTCTTAACTTTTGGTAGAGAATCATCTAACTCCCTCATTTCAAAAGTAGTAAGCTTACAAAGCAACTGTTCCCTGTTAACTATTTTTACTTGCATGAATTCTACAATCACGGCCACCTTGTGACAGTAGGATTTGGGCAGAGATCTGAGTATTTTCGTGACAATTTCCTTTTCTTCGAGAGTTTCACCCATGGCTTTTATCCCTGTAACAAGTTCATCAACTCTTTGCATAAAGGCTTATATGTTTTCATCATTGTTAATCTTTAAGCTTTCATATTTCACTTTCAGACTTTGTAACTTGGCTTCCTTCACAAAGTCACCTCCTTCATACAAATTTTTCAACTTTACCCATACCTTATTTGTAGTTTCAAGATCCACCACTTTTGTCAGTATTGAGTCCGTTAATGAGCTTAGCAGAGCATCCCTTGCCTTGATATCTATCTCATATTCTTTGATTTCATCTTCAGTCATATGACCATTTTGAGGTATGGTGTATTATGTTTCTGCAACTTTTTAAACTTTGATACCAAGAGAAAGAAGATGGATTTTCATCCGAGCCTTCCAGAGAACATAATTAGTTCCATCAAAATGTGGCATTTCCTTCTTGTAAGACATTTTGGATCTTCATCAAGCTGTTAAACTTTCTTCAGAGGAACTTAGCTCTGATACCAATTGTTGATATGCACTAGACAATTGAAGGGGGGTGAATCAGTTGTCACAAAACCTCAAACACTTTCTGCAAGTTAAACATTCATCACTTATCCACAATTATTATGATTTAACCATGAGTGCATGAAATCAAAAACTTAACCACAAATACAACATCAAACACAAGAGACACCAGATTTACATGGAAAACACCAAGGTGGGGAAAAACCACAGAGGGGATTAACTCTCAATATACATTGTAATATTGAAATAATGATGTTCAGACTTGGTCACTCCGTGGTCCTAAACATACTAGCTTACTGCCATGAAGAACAACTAGGTCTAGTAGACTCACTGCCTCAACCATAAACATAGCAAGATTACAATAAGGGCTGTTAAACCCTACTGGTGTCTTACTGCCAGATTCACTGCCATGATCAACACCTTTTGTATTATGAATAAACAATTCCTCATCTTTGCTCTTTCCTTTTCTTTGCTCCTCCTCTACTCTACCCTTCCTCTTCTTTCCTCTGCCCCTTCTCTACTCTGCCTTTGGACCTTTCTTATTATCTTGTCATTTCTGCTCAAGGACACCTTTTCCATGACTCAATTACAATACATCAACCTTGGAATGATCATCAAGGTCGGCATCAACCATTGGAACAATCTCCAATGTCATTATTACAAACACTTACAAAATAGGTCCTGACCTATTGCAACATCATGCAAAGGGAATGAAATTCAGATCATGCCATGCCTTAACTAGGACTCAAACATGATCTTGTTGGAAATAAGGCAGATAATTGAGAAGGGGGGTGAATCAATTATCTTAAATATCTTATCTTTCTTTTCTCCTTTAACAATTAGTATAGCATCAAAACATATAAGCATACATAATCATGAGAGAAGAAATAAAATCAACACACATAACACAAGGATTTTTAAGTGGAAAACCCTGTTAATGGAAAAACCACGGGGTGACTAACCCAAGATTGTATTCTCTGTTAAAAGAATAAGAAGTACAAAATGACACTTGCCAATTAGGGCTCACTACCTGAGCATATTGCTCACAAGAGGCACACTACCTACAAGAGACTCATTGTCTACAAAGTTTATAGATGGTAACAGGTGTTTGAACTGATGAGAGGCATCCACAAATGCTAAAGTTTAGTTCCAGTTAGGCTCAATATATTGATCTAATGCACTTCATTCTTCCTCTGCTCTAGTGCTGCTTCTCTGTCACATACTGGACTTGTATTTCTACTTCCACACTTATCTCTATCTTTCTTCGTACCTTATTTCATCATCTACACACACACCTTCATACTGGAATCCATTTGGTATATATATCCACACCAAGGATTTCAACAACTTTCTAGTCGGTAACCAAAATACTCAAGATATTTACGAGATACTGATATGTTAGCTGAATCCATACTTGATTTGTGATGCATATCAAAAATAGACATAGAAGATGTCAATCATGTTAGCCAATATTGTATGATCCCTCAAATAGCTTGATCAACATCAATTACTCATCTGGATTGAAGTCTGATACTCTGCCGGTCAGTTCTTCCTCAGTCTACTCTACCTATCAGGAACCCAACACTCAGATCCTCTTGACTTGTCCAAGTCTACAACTTGCTAAGTTACACCATCTGAGAGATCCGGACCTGATTGTTAGACCTTGCTGTATGCTCTGTTCTTGTTCACCGGACCAAAACACTCTTCAATCTGACTTCTGGTATAGGCATACTATGTGCTTCGGACATGTGGGATAGACTTTGTTGCCATCAATGACAACACTCATGAAGCCACACAGGGTCTCTTGCCAATAGATCTTCCACACCACAACACACTTCCACAATCTTTCAGAGATCTTCGCAATCACTGGGATCAACCAGGTTGACCAAGACTGGTTACACACTACGTTATCTGGGAACAATCTTCACACACCATCTCAATTTCTTAACGCAGACCAAATTCCAGATTGGAACATGATTAGGATACATCTACAAGCATGCTATAATCATCAGGAGCAACCGCACAAAATTTAACCTCTTTATCCATAGGAATCTTCTCACTGGAACACATGATCTTCACTGTCTTCAACTATCATAAAAGAAAGATAGCTTGCAGACCACCAAACCACAAACCATTGCAATTGTAGGCACTTATCATCATCCCAGACTTCCCTCTAGAACCACAAAGCAAAATACTTTATTACGGAGGAATACGAAGCCAAATACTGTCTTCTTGTCTCAACTAAACTTAGAGAAAAAGCATGTTTCACTCTGGTGAACACAACTCACTCAGATCTTCATGCGGATGGTTCAGACCCGAAATGTAGCATCCTTAAACATACCTCTAACTTACTTCCAATCTGCAGACTACGATCTTAAAGCAAGAATAAATACAGAGCAATTTACTAGACTGTTCTTCAACATACAATTCAATGTCTGTACTGCACTTCTCTGTAACTCACTTGTTTCTTCCAGAGAGGCTAATTTTCTCAATGTCCTCAGCATACAAGTCTTCTAAACAAGTAATAGAATAAGATACAACTGACACTAATGACAACAAGGATATGTTGACATAGGCACATACTTGCAACACTCTTATCATGCCTTCATAACCATAGAGCATAATAATCTTTCATAGAAAAATGTGGATCTCAAAACTGTTATTCTATCACAGAGAAATACTATCAAACTGGAAGACGATACTGAAGAACTTGTAGAATGTGATCTGATGAACTTTAAGCTCTACAAATCTAGATTTTGATGATTATGCCATGTGTCTATATTGACTCAACACCACAAATCAAAATATTCACCAGCAGAGGAATGCATACCAATTTACACAGATACTCTGCACTATTTCTGACTCATCTCTATTCACCTAGACTTATACAAATCATAGTATGACTTCTAGAGGAAGTTAGGACTTGAACATTGGAACATAACCTTACTAAATAGCTGTGAATAATATACCAAAACCACATAATGTGATCTTCAACTGCGGAACCATACCATCACAATTACTGTCAATTGCTCCTTGCTCTGTATACTACCCATACTTAGCCAAAATCCCTTTACCATGCCTTGTTGCCACACTAAGTTAGTCTTCCAGAGTAAATTCTATTTGCCATGCCTTGTTTCCATCAATGACAACATCAATTCTTCAGCATATCAATAGTGTCTCTTGACAATGTTGCCAACAATCTCTATGTATTCAAAATAGTTAATTTATTATTTAATTTTATAAGTTGATTTATTTTTATGGTTTTAAAATTTTATAAATTTAATTAATTTTTTTTCTAATTAAAAGTTATTGAAATTATATGTAATATAGTAAATAATTATGTAGTTAATGAATAAAAATATAATATAAGTGATATAGTTTATAGTTTACAAATAAATTGGTGAGTAATACTTTTGAAATAATTATTTATTTTAAAAGAGTTAAACTTTAATAGTAAATAAATAAATAAATAAATAAATAAATAATTACTTTAATTTTGATTTCATGGGTTAGTTGAATATCATTTTTAATATGTATCTTAAACAATGTTTAGTTTTATTTTTATGAAAGAGGAAAGATGAATTTTTATTTACTTAATTTTTTTGATATAACACCTAGTTTAGGATATAGGAACCAAAAAAATATAGAGAACCAGACATATAGCCACTAACATCCAATCCAATGAGATGTAGGACTAGTGCATATCAACCATTATATTATCAAAATCTAACATCTATAAGAAAAGTCTATATATTCTTCCTTATCAGTGTTAAAATCAAATAATTTGCAACAATGAGTCCCTAAACCTACAACCTCTTTCAACATTGGCCTTTTTCACACATTTTGGCAGGAGTTTCTAATTTCCTTTTCTTCAATCACCTTAGCATCATTTGGTGCTTGAGTTTTGATGGAGGTATCTTCTTCCTCTTTACCTTTGTCCATTCTTGGTTTGATTGAGGAATGATTGCTGGGTTTTGTATAATTTTTCCTTTTGGGCTGATTGACTTCCTTGATGTTTCCTATGAAATAACAATAGTCTCAAAGGTTGATTTCTCCAGTAATATTGATGAATCCACTAAATTATTTCCTTTAAAAGAAACCTCTTGTGTGACCCCGATAGTTGGTTCTTACAAATTGAGTGAAGGGGATGAAGTAGGTAACGAAATGAACTCCAAAAAAAATGGGAAGAAGCCATTTCTTTTGAGCACTTGGTGGAATGATATAGTGGTGAGGTTCTATCCTATTCCACTAAGTGGGCCTTACAGTATGACTACTTCACTCTTGAGCATGAAACTTTTGACATTGAGGGGTGGAATGATCAGTTGAAAAACTTTTCTTACCCCTAAAAGTAATTTTTTATAATCTATTGGTTGCCTCCAACATCTATTGCCCACTTTTAGAGAGATCTTAGCAAGAAGACCCTTAGATATAGCCATTTCAACACATAAACATACATAAGTGGAATTTGCATGATTAATTGCTTCTACTAAAATGTAGAGATACTTACCTAGGTCATTATCAATGGCCAATAGACTCTCCAATTCCTATAATTGCAAGGGAAGGTAAGGTAAATGTTTACACCCAAAGGTAAGATGAAGATAAAGTCTCAGTTTGAGGATTAAAAGATGGGAACCAAGGTTTTATGCATAATAAATCCCTTTGAAAAACTAGGGACCATATTCTAGCACCTTATCCTTGTCTTCGAGAGAGTCAAATTCTTATTTACTTAAAATTTGTTTTCTAACTTAAGAGTTATTTTATTTTCTTTTATAGATTGGCTATGTTTTAGTTATTATTATTTTTCATGTTGGCTCTTTAATATTTTTTATTAACAGTTTTCATTAATATACTCACTCCATTACACTCCACTCCATGCTGCCACTGTAGTTATTCATCTTGACATAATTAAAAACTTTCAGGATAATATTAAATTAGTGATTATTTAAAAGTTTACAAATATTACAAATTAATCATTGTAATAGCTAAATTTGTATACATATGTTATATTTTATTTAACACATAGACATATAGATAAATGCCATGATTTTGTGCAAAGTATGTGTCCCTTGTTCTATGTCACCTATACATATCCCTATATACATTATCCCATACCTCATCCTTATGATTCACATTCCTATACACCTATTCCTTATCTGACCCCTATGTTCACACATTCTTATACATTTCCCTATCCATAGTCCAATCACACATACTATGCACACACTTCCCACCTGGTCAACATAGTTTTGGGCCCCAAGTCAAGTCCATGTGTTAGAAATGAAGGTAAACAAATATCAATGGAAAACTGATTACAACTGTTATATAGATATTTAACTATGCAGAAACAAAATGGAGATGGTATGAAATCTCAACACAAAGAAATAGAAGATCAAACACATAACACAATATTTATGTGGAGAAACCACTTCAGGAAAAAAATCTACACAAAAAGAAATACACTAGTCTGTATTAACTTCAATAGATTTTACAATATAACACTCACAATCTTCTCTTTGGTCTTCAATCCTATAGCGCCTGTAATAAACACACATAGTCATAATATAATATCATCTTAAAAGAGTGTTACCTTCTAGGGAAAAAACCCTAACATAATATTGACCGTCAGATCTGTGACCTAATGATGAACGATCCATGTTAGCAAGAAATGGTGAGGGATACCAATTCACAGATCTAGTCATCAGCCAAGTCTTTGTAGTTAGTTTATACGCCGGACAAGTAGCTAGAGATTGATAGAAAAATACCAAGAATAACATATGTAGAGTATGACAGTATATCATAACAATAAGAAACCAAATAATTATCAGATACCAATAGATCTCCATATATATGCTCAGCAACAAAATATCATACCATTATCCTATCCTACACATATATTGTATCTATTACATATAGGGATGTGTCCTTTAGCATATTAGGTCATCTCTCAGCCTCCACATGATGTATGTGCCAGTTCCCAATCAGTTCTGCTCCATGCCCTATATCCGACTAACATCATCCCCCTTCAAAACTATGTCTTGTCCTTAAGACATGCTCTAATCTAATTGAAAATATTTCGTGAGTATGGCACCATTGACATAGCTAGTTGATATTTGGCCCTCCATGTTTTTTAGTCTGACTGCATCAGAATCTACAATTTCTTCAATGTAAAACAATCCTAACCACCTGATGAAGGGGGTAAATCATAAAACACACAACAATAGAAAATGACACAAAAAAATAGAATATTTCTTTATTGATTTGGATAACTCATTACATTATAGAAGCTCAATTACAATCAGAGGAATCAATTCCCCACAAGCTGCAGCACATTATAGCTACACCTCACTAGGCTCTGGGATCTTTAGCCTTCTGCAACCCCAAATTAGCTAGGGTTTCTCTTTTCCCACCTATTCTTGACTCTACACTTCCCCCCTTAACTTTCCTCTTGCCAAGGGTTCCCAAAAATGGTTATTAATAGCCTTTTTGGTGGCCAACAACTTGATTTTGAAATTTGCATCTCCCTCCAAAAATAGTTCAACTTCTGGGAGCCATTGTTGGATCTAGGGCATACAATTGAGAGGGGGGGTGAATCAGTTGTATAAAAACTTGCTCTCTACTTCAAACACTTGATTCTTCTTTGTTAGTTAATAGCATATCAATTAATCATCCATGAAAGTAAAACGTACAAACACAAGAGCAGAAAAACATCAACACATTGAACACCAAGATTTTGACGTGGAAAACCTGGTTAAGGGAAAAACCACGGGGTGATTAACCCAAGGATTATTCTCTATTAAAAGAATAAGAAAAAGAATGGCACTTGCCAATTAGGGCTCACTGCCCGAGCACACTGATCACAAAGAGGCCCACTGCCTGCAAGGAGACACACTATCTACAAAGTGATAAGAATCACAGTCTTGAACTGGAGAATGACATCTCTACCATGTCTGGATCAGTTCCATTTAAGCCCAAAAACCCCTGCTCTGCCTTTCGCACTTCTCTTCGCTACACCACACTCATCCACATAATTCACACTTCGAAATGAACTCACAAACCCTTTATTTATACAAGACATCGACTTAGGAACAATCATCTAAGTCAGCAATCAACCATAAGAATATCCGCAAGATAAATAACATATCCGGTTGGCCATCACAAGAACATTCGCAGAATGAACAACTCATCCAGTTGGCTAATCAAAGCAAGAACTTCATCCGGAAGAATATCTTCAATTCCAGGCTCTACCATCAATGTGGACCAATAACACAACCTAAACATGATCCACAGACATTTCCAAGCCTGCTTGAATGACCAGGTACATCCGCACTTTCTCTACTTACTGGAATCTCTTCTCTTCCTTATCTGAAACTTCAAGAACACAGTCTGTCGCCACTGTCACAATGCAAAAGGTACTTCCAGACCTCCAAATCATACACAACTCGAGATGACACATCACAAGGACATCCCAAATACTCCTTCCAATCCACAAATTAGGATTATACAATTCTGGACCTCACCGGACCTTTCTGTGAACCTCTGAACACTTGCCGGAACCGGTTCCACACTGACAGCCACAACTCCTTTAGATCTTCATGCAGACCTCTAAAATCTTAACTGAAGCATCTCAAGACTCATATCTACAAACCCTTTAATCCGTATCCTCCGGTTCACATCCTATACAATACATTTACCTTCTTCTCATCACTATTCTTCACTGTTCCTGACTGAGGCTAATTTTCTTAATATCCTCAGCACATTGCTCATCGAATCCTTCTTGTCAATGCAATATGAGTATGTTGACATCAATGACAACACTGGTTCACCTCATACTTGCAACAATCTCCCCCTTTGTCATTGATGGCAACATATGATGTGAAAAACCATCAAGACAAGAACTTCTCCTTTCTGTCACAGCTCCCCCTATCAGCAACATGTCTTCTCCTCATTTACTGCTCCCCCTTTGATCATAAGCTACTTGTTTTTCACATGTCTTCTCTCCCCCTTTGACATCAATGGCAAACGGCTCATACTTGCAATTCTAACACATCAGAATCATACTAGCTGCTCCCCCTTAGTAGCAGCTCCCCATCATCAATCCGGATCACAAGATATGACTGTGATATCCACCGGACTGATGCACATCAGTGCATCCTAGTTCATCACCGGAGGGGCCATGACCTCTAACTTCTCCCGGAGATATTCAAAAGAGTCCTTGGGAAGAGGTTTAGTAAAGATATCTACAATTTGATCCTTGGAGGGAACATACTCCAACCTGACTTCTTCCTTGTTCACTTGTTCTCTCAAAAAGTGAAACTTGATAAATATGTGCTTAGTCTTAGAGTGCAATATCGGATTCTTGGAAATATTAATTGCACTTGAATTATCACAGAAAATTGTGATAGGCTCCTCATATTCAACTTTAATGTCTCTTAGCATCTGCTTCATCCATAAGATTTGAGTGCAACTACCTGCTGCTGCAATGTATTCTGCTTCAGTTGTAGACAGAGATATTCCATCTTGTTTCTTTCTTAGCCAAGAAACCAATCTCTTCCCCAAAAAGAATGCTCCACCACTGGTGCTCTTCCGGTCATCCACATCTCCTGCCCAATCTGCATCTGTGTAAGCATGAAGAGAGAAATCTAGATCTCTAGGGTACCATAGACCATACTCAGCTGTTCCTTTCAAGTATCTGAAAATTCTTTTGATTGCCATAACATGAGATTCTTTAGGATCAGCCTAGAATCTTGCTACAAGACCAACAACCTGCATTATATCTGGTCTAGTCTGAGTGAGATACAACAATCCACCAATCATTGATCTATACTTTGTCTGATCTGCCTTTGGGGAGTCATCATCTTTGCTCAACTTACATCTGGTTGCCATGGGAGTGTTCATTGGCTTTGAATCTTCCATACCAAATTTCCTTAACAATTCTTTCACATATTTGGTCTGAGAAATGAAGATCCCTTTCTTTGTTTGAGTAATTTGCAGACCCAAGAAGAAATTCATTTCACCAAGCATAGACATTTCAAACTCACATTTCATCTGATTTGCAAAAGTTTTGCACATACTATCTCTTCCTCCAAAAATGATATCATCCACAAACACTTCAACAATCAAAATGTTTTCATGATCAATTTTGAAATATAAGTTACTGTCAACAGTACCTTTGTTGAATCCAATCTGTACAAGATGCTTATCCAACCTTTCATACCATGCTCTTGGGGCTTGTTTTAATCCATACAATGCTTTCTTCAACTTGCAGACCATATCATCATTGTCAGACAATTGAAATCCATTCGGTTGTTCAATGTAAACTTCTTCTTCCAGATCACCATTTAGGAAGGCAGACTTGACATCCATCTAATATACCTTGAAGTCTTTAAAGGCAGCAAATGCAAGAAATAATCTGACTGCTTCAATTCTTGCCACTGGAGCAAAGGTCTCTTCAAAATCAATTCCTTTTATTTGAGAGTAGCCTTTGCAGACCAATCTAGCTTTGTTTCTGATTACTTCACCAGCTTCATTTAATTTGTTCTGGAAGACCCATTTGGTTCCAATCACATTCCTGTCTCTAGGTCTGGGAACAAGATCCCAAGTATGATTTTTCTCAATTTGCATTAATTCATCTTTCATTGCTTTGGTCCAGTTTTCATCGTTGCAGGCTTCATTTACTGTTTTAGGTTCAATCTTTGAAATCAGATAGCATTCATCCTAATTTTGAGCAACATTCCTTCTAGTTTGCACACCTTTGCTTCTGTCACCTATGATCTGATCTTCAGAGTGGTTTAGTGTTACATACCTTGGATATTTGGGAGTATCCTGCACTGCTGCTTCTTGATCAGGCTCATTCAAACCTATCTCTTCTCCCTGATTTACTGGATCAAGCTGACTCTGACTTACCAGAGAGGATTGAGTTCCTTGAACCTAAACACCGTCTTGGTCATCTTCATCAAACTCATAAAATCCTGAGGGCTTCTCAATTCCTTCATCAACTTTCACATTAGTGCTTTCTATCATCTTCCTCAGTCTCTTATTGTAACACCAGTATGCTTTGCTTTGAGTGGAGTAACCCAAGAAAATTCCTTCATCACTTCTAGCATCAAACTTTCCTAGATCTTCATCTCTTTTATTATAACACTTGCTACCAAATACTCTGAAATATTTCACAGTAGGAGTGATGCCAAACCAGAGTTCATAGGGGGTCTTACCGGTATTGTTTTTGATTTGAACTCGATTTAGAGTGTAGACTGCAGTGCTGATAGCTTCTTTCCAGAACATCTGAGGAACATTTGTTTCCAACATCATTGTCCTGGCAGCTTCCTGGATGGTCTGGTTCTTTCTTTCAACTACTCCATTCTGCTATGGAGTCCTAAGGAGCAGACAATTGTCTCCTTATGCCCTGCTTCTCACAAAAGTCAATAAACTCACCAGATGTAAATTCACCACCTCTATCAGACCTTAGACACTTCAGTTTCAATCCGGTTTGATTCTCTACCATAGCTTTGAAGATTTTGAACTTCTCAAATGCTTCTAATTTTTCCTTTAGGAAGGTAACCCACATCATCCGGGAATGGTCATCAATTAACAACATGAAATATCTATCACCTTGCAGACTCTTGATTCTTGTCGGACCACAGAAATCAGTATGTACTAATTCCAACAATTTGGTAGAGGACTGATCTTTGCTTTTGAAAGAGACTCTGCTCTGTTTACCTAGCTGACATTCTTTGCACAAACTATTTGTAGGTTTCATCAATTTTGGAAGATCTCTCACAGCCTGAGTATTGCTTATCTTGATGATGTTATCAAAATTTACATGACACATTCTTCTATGCCATAACCAACTCTGATCAATTTGAACAAACAGACAACTTTTATTTGAACCAACCAGATGAAAGATATTACCTTTTGTCTGAGTACCGGATGCAATTTCAGTTCTGGAACTTGTAAAGATTCTGCATTTTCCATTCTTGAACCAGAGATCATAGCCTTTGTCTACTAACTGACCAACACTGAGAAGATTGTGCTTCAATCCTTCAATATATAGTACATTACCTATTTTGCTCTTTCCATCAAAGGAAATAGTTCCCCTACCTTTAATTCTGCCAGCAGAATTGTCACCAAATTTTACCATTCCTCCTTCATACCTTTCCAAATCCAAGAACTTATCCTTGTCACCAGTCATATGGTGAGAACATCCACTGTCAATAACCCAATCATCCTTTTCTTCCACTTGAGCAGCCAAAGCTTTTTCCACAACCTTGTGATTGACAGATTCAGAGAGTATTGAATCTTCTTCCTTGATGGCAATAAACACCCATTCATTTCTGGATTTGCTTCCTAGTTCTGATTCATCATCTGTTACTCCTTCATTGTCATCTTCTTCATGAACATAATAGTAGTTCTTTTGAAACCTTTGTCTGTTAGTATTAGTCTTTGCAGATCTTTCCAGACATCTTGAAGCAAAATGACCAATCTTATTGCAGTTGAAGCACTTAAAGGGCAGTTTTCCTTCATACTTGCCGGATCCTCTTGGTAGTCTTTTTGCAATGAGGGCTTCAAGTTGAGCTGTTCCTGCTTCTTCTTCTTCCATGTCTCTTCTTGCTTGATCATACCATGACATCTTCCTTGAAGAGTTTTCTCCCAGATCAAATCTCTGTTTGCCTTTCACATAGGCACTGGCTTTAAAAGCAGATTTAGTCTTGGGAGGATCATCTCCAAACTCGGTCATTTCAAATGCAGCTAGTTTTCTAGTCAATTGTTCTCTTATGACAGTTGTGTGGGCTCTGAATTCATCAATTGCAGCAACCTTGATTTTGTAGGCAGTAGGAAGGGATCTGAGGATTTTGTAAACAATCTTATTTTCATCCAGAGTTCCACCAGCATTTCTAATTCCACACACCAGCTCATTCACTCTTGGCATAAAAGTAGTGATGTTTTCATCATCTCTCATCTTCAATCTTTCAAATTTTCCTTTCAGACTTTGCAACCTTGCACTCTTGACAAACTCATCTCCTTCATACAGAAGTTCCAGTTTAGTCAGGATCTCATATGCAGTTGGTAGGTCAATAACATTTGAGAGATCTAAGTCATTCAATGCGCTTAGAAGAGCTTCCTTGGTCCGCAGATTGTTTTCAGCATCTGTGATTTCATTCAGAGTTGTCGGACCACCTTGTGGAGGTACATATGGTTTTGAGACCATGGCCAAGTATGCTTTTCCCATACATTCCAAGTGACATTTCATGCGACCCTTCCAGAGAGTGAAGTTGGTTCCATCGAACTTCGGACTATCCTTCTTGTATGACGACATCCTGGATCTCCTCAAGCGGTTAAGCTCCTTTCAGAGGAACTTGGCTCTGATACCAATTGTTGGATCTAGGGCATACAACTGAGAGGGGGGGTGAATCAGTTGTATAAAAACTTGCTCTCTACTTCAAACACTTGATTCTTCTTTGTTAGTTAACAACATATTAATTAATCATCCATGAAAGTAAAACATACAAACACAAGAGCAGAAAAACATCAACACATTGAACACCAAGATTTTGACGTGGAAAACCCGATTAAGGGAAAAACCACGGGGTGATTAACCCAAGGATTATTCTTTGTTAAAAGAATAAGAAAAAGAATGGCACTTGCCAATTAGGGCTCACTGCCCGAGCACACTACTCACAAAGAGGCCCACTACCTACAAGGAGACACACTGTCTACAAAGTGATAAGAATCACAGTCTTGAACTGGAGAATGACATCTCTACCATGTCTGGATCAGTTCCATTTAAGCCCAAAAACCCTTGCTCTGCCTTTCGCACTTCTTTTCGCTACACCACACTCATCTACATAATCCACACTTCGAAATAAACTCACAAACCCTTTATTTATACAAGACATTGACTTAGGAACAATCATCTAAGTCGGCAATCAACCATAAGAATATCCGCGAGATAAATAACACATCCGGTCGGCCATCACAAGAACATTTGCAGGATGAACAACTCATCCGGTCAACTAATCAGAGCAAGAACTTCATCCGGAAGAATATCTTCAATTCCAGGCTCTACCATCAATGCGGACCAACAACACAACCTAAACATGATCCACAGACATTTCCAAGCCTGCCTGAATGACCAGGTACATCCACACTTTCTCTACTTACTGGAATCTCTTCTCTTCCTTATCCGAAACTTCAAGAACACAGTCTGTCGCCACTGTCACAATGCAAAAGGTACTTCCGGACCTCCAAATCATACACAACTCGAGATGACACATCACAAGGACATCCCAAACACTCCTTCCAATCCACAAATTAGGATTATACAATTTCAGACCTCACCAGACCTTTCTGTGAACCTCTGAACACTTGCCGGAACCGGTTCCACACCGACAGCCACAACTCCTTCAGATCTTCATGCGGACCTCTGAAATCTTAACTGAAGCATCTCAAGACTCATATCTACAAACCGTTTAATCCGCATCCTCCGGTTCGCATCCTATACAATACGTTTACCTTCTTCTCATCACTGTTCTTCACTGTTCCTGACTGAGGCTAATTTTCTCAATATCCTCAGCACACTGCTCATCGAATCCTTCTTGTCAATTTAATATGAGTATGTTGACATCAATGACAACACTGGTTCACCTCATACTTGCAACAGTCATAACTTTTGATTCGGGTGTCCAATTGACAAACCATTTTATGCGTCAGAAAGCTCGCGGAGTCTCTATGCACTAAGAACCAACTCTACTAATTTTGGCTATTTTCATGCCTGTACGGGGCTATTTAGTGCCTCAAACTTGAGTTTGAATAATTTTCAGGCATTTTTTTGGAAACAGAAACTTTAATATCTTTCAGCTCACAAATGATATTTGCGTGATTCCTTCGCTAAAGGTCTTATTTTTTAGTTACGAAGCTTCCTATAAATTTTCACTTCAATCCGTGCCCAAATGCAAACTTTCTAAAAATAGCAGGTTGTTATTTTTAGTAGTTCAGAAAAATTGAAAGTTCTATATCATTATTCAAGTGATTATGGAACCAGAATCACAAATTTTGAAAAGAAATGGAAAGAACATCAATAATTTTTAAACACATCCTTTTTTTGGGTGATGTAAGATTTCCCTTACACCACTGGATGCTCTTGCATCACCACCTTGTTTTTAGTTTTCCTTGCTTCTTAAATTTGCTATCATATAGGAGTACAAGGCCACCTTCCTTGAATGTCTTGTTCGTCAAGTTTCTATCATGCTAGAATTTCTATCTTTTCCTTTCTAGGTTCATATTATATGCTGCCATCAATCTATCCTCATCCATTTTCTCTAATTCTTCAATCCTTTGTGTGAGAGAGTCTTCGTCATTCATCTTGAGAGTCCCTGCTATGCAGAAGTTCAGCAATACAAAGTGTATTAGTATTCTAGCATTTATTCCATACACCAATTCATAGGGAGTGAGCTTAGCGGTTCTTTTGTAAGTTGTTCTACATGCCCAAAGTATTGCCGATACTTTTAGATCCCAGTCTGTCTTGTTCCCATTGACATCTTTGTTAATTCTACCTCAATGATCTTATTCAAGGCTTTAGTTTCTCCATTTTCATGTAGATGATATGGTGAACTCTTGTTGTGTGTTATCATGAAGTTGTCTAATAGCTCTAAAATCATCTTGTTTACAAAATGTTTACCTTGATCACTGGTTATACTCAATGGACAACCAAATCTAGTAATTATATTCTCATAGATGAATTTGGCGGTAATTTTTGTGGTGTAATCTTTAGTTGGTTCTGCTTCAACCCACTTAGTCATATATTCCACTTTGATAATGATGATTCTAGATTTTGACTGCTTTACCAGAGGGTTTATTGGTCTAATGAAATCAATAACCCATTTCCATTAAGGTGATTGTGGTGGGACTAGTCTTAATGGAATTTCATTTCTTATGATAAGTCTCCCTATTCTTTTACATACATCACAATTCTTAACATATCTCTTTTCATCTTTGAAAAGTGTACGCCACCATAACCCATCTAGTTTGATTTTTCTTGTTGTCATTTCTTTGACATTATGTCCTCCTACTATTCCTTCATGTGCTTCTCTTAGGATTTCATCTCTTTCATGTTCATATACTACCCTTCTGATGATATCATCCTTTCCTCGGATATGTAGCTCTCCTTCAATCAACGTATACGGAAAATACTTCCACATTAAGTTTTGTCTATCATGTGCTGACATGTCTACTAGAGATTCACTTGTAGCCAACAGGTATGCTATATCTTTCAGTTCTTCTAGTACCACATGTACTTTGAAAAGATTTGAATCAGGTAATTCTTCTTTCTGTACCTCTGGATCTTCCCTTGTCTCAATTCTACACAAGTAGTTTGGTCCTTGATTGTGCTTTCCCATTTTCACCATGATTGAGAATTCAAATTCCTAAAACAAGAGTAGCCATAGACAAATTCTTCTTTGAATGATTGGTTGGTTGAGTAGATATTTCAATGGTTCATGGTTAGTGTATTATACAAAAGGTGTTGATAAGAGGTAATGTCTAAACTTATGTAATGCATATACCATTGATAGGGCTTCCCTTTTAGTTGTGGTATAATTCTTCTCTACTTTAGACAACTTCCTGCTTGCAAATTCTATAGGATGATCCTTAGAACCCATGGATTGAGTCGGTACTACTCCCATTGCAATCCCTGATGCATCGAAATAAAAATGGAATGTGTTGTCTCAATCCATAAATATAAGCATGGGTGCTTCTGCTATGTTCTATTTTAATATGTCAAATGCCTTTTGGTGCTTCTCATTCTAGATAATACTTTTTCCCTATTTTTTCTTCAATATCTCTTCTTAAGGTGCTGAGATGGCTACATAACTCTTGATAAACTTGTGGTGGTAACGGGTATATCCTAGGAATGTTTTGACATTAGATGCAATTTTTGGTGGTGGTATGTTTTGAATAAGTGTAACTTTTAGGGGATCAACCATCAAGCCATATTTGCATATTATATGACCCAATAGTTTTCCAAATGGTACTGCAAAAGTATATTTCTTCAAATTTCAAGGAGATTTGCAAGCTTTTGCATTTATTCATCATCAACCCTAATGTCTGTGTGTGATTGTTTACAAGTCCAAATACAATCCAATCATCTAAATAGACTTCCAGGAAATCATGTATAAACTCCTTGAATGCATTTTCCATGATTCTACTGAATACTATAAGTGCATTTTTCAATCCAAATGACATAATAATATACATGAAAGATCCTCGTTCAGAGGAAAATGTTATTTTAGGTTGGTCCTCTCCTCTAATTTTTACCTGGTGGTATCTAGAGAATACATTAGTGAAGGAGTAAATCTGCTTGCTAGCAACTAATTCCAAGATTTCCTTTGTGAATGGTGTAGGGAAAGGATCATGAATACAAGATTTATTCAATTCTCTATATTCTTTGTAGATCTTGATTTCTCTTGTTTTCTTATTCTATACTACCATTGGATTGATTCGCTCTGCTTCCTCCATTGGTCTTATGATCCCTGATTTGAGCATCTTATCAAGTTCTACTTTAACTCTTTTCTTCATGTTTGGATTCAATCTATATGACCTTTTCTTGATTGCTTTACTACCTTCTTTTAATTGAATTTTCATTGTTCCGGCTTCCACTTTGATTCCCTTCATCTTTGTGAATTTTCTAGGAAACAAATCCTCATACTTAGATAAATTCTTTTCTACTTGCACCACTACCTTCTCATCCCAATAATCTCCTATTTTGGCTAGCTTAGGATCTCCTTCTTTGGCAATGTTGTCTTCCTTTAGATAGATGGGATTATTGTAGTATTTTTCCTTGATAGCTATTGATTCTGCCAACTTTCTTTCTCCTTTCTCAATCTTTATTTTTGGTTCCCTACTCTCTTCATCCTCCTATTGTGCTGTTTTGTAGCATTTGTGTTTCTCCGGATATGACTCTTTATTCATCCATTCTATAATTTTCCATATGCCTTATGTTCTTGTAGGTGGTGAGCTTTGTTCTATTTTTGCTTCTTTTTTCACATCTTGTTGAGACATGATCTTTTGGATTTTGAGGAGTGTTGTATGTACACTCTTGTTTAGACAAGAGAATGAGAATGTGTGAATGAAGTCCTTTTGCATCTATTCCCAATATTTAGTTTATTTCCTTCATCCCTAATTTACATACCATGTCTGTGCAATTGGTTATAGTATCCAATAAAAGAAATGGTTATACAATATCTCATTATATTCATTTCTTTTTCTCAATACCATTGACACATGGATAAATGCTCTTGTGGTAAGAAATAACTTGAGTATTTGGGTATTACATCACATTCTCCTTTTGCTATAAAATATCTTATTTTGATGAGTATTTTGAATGCTGATCATCAATTACTTGTGTCTATTGCATGTATGAGTAGTAAGTGTTGTCATTGATGTCAACACCTAAGGTCAATATCTAAGTTTCAGTTATTTGGATAAGTTTGAGCAAGTGCCTGAGAAGAACAGTGTAGTGTTTTGGTTTGCATATCCTGGAGATTGAATATCTTTGTCTGTGGTTTGGATGTTATGTTAAGGGATGTATGTAGTTGCTATGTTTCAAGTTTGAGCCTTCGGTGTGAAGATTTGAGTGAGTTCTATTCACTAGAGTAAAAACTATTTTTCTGAGTATTCAATGGTGGTAGGGAGAATGTATTCTGCTTTGTACGACATTTATATTTTATGGTTTGTGGTTCTGAGATTAAGTTTGGGATGATGGTATGTGCCTTCAGTTAAAATGGTTCATGATTTGGTGCTCCTTAAGTGATCTTTGCTTTATGACAGCGGCTGACAGTAATGTTTAAGTGCTCCTTGTTGTAAATTTTGATATATCATTTATATTATGAGTTAATCCTCACTGTAGTTTTTCCCTTATTAGGTTTTCTACATAAAAAAATTGGTGTCTCATGTGTGAATGTGTTTAAGTTTCTGATTTCATGCTTTCATGGTTAAATCATAATAATGATGATTAAGTGGTGGTTGATGTGTTGATGCTTTAAAAAAGTTAGGTTTTGGTTACAATTGATTCACCCCCACTCTCAGTTGTCTTGTGCATTACAACAATTTGTATTAGAGTGAGGGTTCCTTGGAAGAAAGCCTAACAACTTTAGGTAGATCTGGGACAACGCACAAGAAGGCTGCTCTTGAAGACCTAGAAAGAACTAAAGAAGAAATTAGAGATCTAAAGGAGAATATCAAAGAAACAAATGAATGTATTAGAAAATGAAGAGAGCAAGTCAAAAGGTTCAAAGAAAGAAACAAGGAGGTCATTGTGTAATGCCCCTCATATTTTGGCTTGTGATAGTTGTTAGTTCACATCTCTCTCTGTCAGTTCTGAGACAGTTGCTAGTCTTTCATTGCATTTATGCAATTCTGAGACATTTGGATTAGTAGGTTATTTTATGTTTATTTTGATGGACTATGTTCGATTGATATAGTTTAGACATGTGTTATGAGTTTATGATGACATTGTTATTACTCCAGTTATGATGAGTTTGACATGATTATTAATGGTTTAATGTTATCATGTTTCATTCGATTTGTTGATATCTGAATTTTAGTAAAAGTTGTTATAGTCATATTCAAGAGTAGGGACGGTGTAGTATTACTCACTTCGAGTACCCTACTACGTCGTGATTCTCTGACTCTGTATGTGTGTTGACATATATGTATTTGATCGTATACAACCAATTGTTTGGATGCAGGCTACAGGTACCGAGCCTCAACTCCACCTGATATAGCAGATTTGAGCAGGTTCTTGCACCAATGGGTATCAGTGATGGGAGATAATGGGAGGTTTATTTTGTTAGGTTTGTCCCAATCTTTTTTTGTGGTTTTATGTCATGATGTGACGTTGGATCCTCGTTTCATGTTGTTGGTTGTCATGTGTTGTAGGCATTGTGAGTTTTTTTAATTTATGTATATGTGTTCTTGCTATCATTATGTTAAATCCAATAGTATTCTGAGTAGTTGTAAAATTTAGAACATTGTTTAAGTAAAATGTATTATTGACTAAATTAATTTTTTAATGTTTGATTTACTGTCATAAGTTTTAGTATGGTTAATTATTATGTTGTTATTTAAAATAATAATTTTAGGTAGTAAATTAATGTCATGAGTTGTCGATTGTGAAATTTTAAGATTTGGAGAATCTCTATTATTAGCAAAATTTTAAAATTCTTGGAGGAGTGGGATTTTGGGTAACGGATGCATGACTGTGATAATTTATGAGATGAACCATTTTTAATTGGGGGGATTTTGTTGTGGAGGGGGAGTTGGAAAGATAATATAGAAATTGGGTGAAAAACAAAGAATTGGTTACGGGAAAACGAAAGAAATTAGAGGCTCTAGATCAAATTTTCATTCCGAGTATGTTTCTGTATAATTACTGATTGAGTATTATTTGTGCTTGGATAAATTATTTCTTCTCCCTTGTGCTTTTTGAATCAGTTAGTTTGGGGTTTGTTTTGGTCTACTTGTCGCTTTCTTCTATCATGGTTTCTGTAGCTGTTCATCTTTAAAAATTTATAAATCAAATATTGTGGCCTTCTTGGATCCTTGTGTCGAATCAATCCTCATTCAGTTGTGTCTTATTGCCATCTCTATCTCTGCAAATTTTAATCTTTGGATGCTCTTATGTCAATTTCCCATCTTGGCGTTGCAGGATGTATTACTTTGTTCCTGCATGCAATTAAACTATTTGGATAAGTGTATATTCCTCCTGTGTAGGAGCAAATCTTTAGACTATTTCAATGAGTTGCTTCTTTATTTAAATTTGGTTTATTATTCCAACCTAAATTCATAATAGGAGTTTCTTCCAATCTCGCATTTGAGGGCCTCATTTGCACAGACCATTCTACTTCTTTTGTTTTTAACCTGCACCATATTCCTCCCAAAGCCATATTTTTTTCCTCTACCTATGGCTGATTTGTGCTAAGCTAGTCTACTGATATTTGTCGTAGTGCATTAGTCCAATGTATGAGAGATGTTTTCTTATGTACTCTGCAATTTTCTTAATCTCCTCTCATGAGTCATTCTTCTGGCAGATGTATATCTTGAATCTCTTGAAACCTTCACTTATGTGATCATAGACTTCTGTAGAAATTGTGCGCTTTCTCTCGACATCATTGTAACTCTATTTGATATCCATTGAAGATGTTGCGTTCCTCTGTTGGTTCTACTACTCAATACAATCCTTTGTAGTGTCTGTTCTTTGTCATATTATCCAACTATGTCCTGAGGCCACACTAGCATTGATTGGTAGTCTTCCATGGATATTGTAGCCAAACCTTTCACCAATCTCCTCACTGCCATTCTCCATATATGTATATATATTTCTTCTTTTCTTGTAGCTATTTTAGCCTTGGAGCGGTGTTCAAAATTCTACCTCTATCCATTTTCCACTTTTCGCTAGCTAGAGAGCTAAATGCCATTCACTTTAACACAATCAATTTCTTGCTTATTGAATAATCATTGTTGAAGCTTCTTCTATGCCAAGCCAAATGTATTCCTAAATGTATAGATTGGAAGGTTGAGTCATTTATGGCAGTAATCTTTTTATTTTCAAGTTTCTATTTTCATATGTGAATGGCTGACTGTGTCTTAAGTAATGGGCTTCATTTTTTATAGTTCTTCCCAAAATCTGCAGTTGCCAATAAAACCATTTTATGTTTTAGTCAGAACGACTATTTAGTCTATATTAATAGTGTGTGTTTTAGTTAGAAAGACTAGTGGCTTTGTATTAATAATGTGTTTTATAGAGAAAGGTATCCGTATAGTGTAGTCGCTTTTATTAAGACCTGGTAGTTTGTAATGTGGTGATGGAAAATTGCATTTGTAAATTAGTCTATTAGAAATTGTAGTCGTAGAAGGTTAAAGGGTTAGTCGATGTTCATAGCGAAATAAATATGAATTGTAGTTGTTTGCTAAGAATTGTAGATAGTAGTTATCAATGGGAAACTTATGATAATAGGAAAAATACATATATGTTTATAGTGTTTGATTTCAAATTGCATTGGTAATTTGTTCTATTAGAAAGTTGTAGTTAGTACTATGTTGATGGTAATTTATGCAAATAGGAAAATATATAGATATTTATAGTTGTTTTTTAATAGAATGGGTAGTTGGTAAAATATGATGGAAGTGTAGGCTTATAGATAATATATGTATATAGTTATAGTTTGTTTTTGTTAGCCAATTGGTAGTTATCAGAATATTGTAGTAGCAAAATGATCACCGGAAAGTTTATTATTATAGCAAGAATATTTATATATTTGTAGTTGTTCATATTAGGAAGTGTAATTAGTAAATCTTAGTTGGAAATTCATCCTTAGAAAATATATTATGGTTTGTTTTTATTAGAAGATGGTAGTTGTGAGGAAATTTAGCTAGGAAATTTATTCTTGTAGTTGTAGAGAAATTGTTAATTCCGTAATCTAGAATTTTCTTTGAAAGGAAGTTAAAATCTCACAGTTAATTTCATGTTAAAATTAGGAGTACATTGAATCTCATATGCTTGATTATCCTCCTTGTCGAATCTACATGCTTATTTTTTTGGGTCATTGTATCTATTTGGGGTTTGAGTTTATGATTATACTTTGGCTGAGTGTGAAGTGAAGGTTCTAGAGAGATGTTATGACTACTTGGGTCAAGACACATAAGCGTTGTCCTTGTCGGAAAGGGTTACTTTAACATTGGTTTTGTGATCAACCTACCTATCTCCAGAGGTGTGGATTCTTGGTCTTTGGTTCAAAATTGTGGCATGTTAATGTAATGGGATAAATGAATCAGGTTTGTTTTGGAACTTTGTAATTGTTTATGTAACATGATGGGTTGTGGAAAGTTATATGTCTTATAGTCCCTCGTTCATGCATGTCATTTGTTTCAGATGTTGGATAAGGGTTGCTAGTGTAGAAACAAGAGTGCCTTCCATGGTGGGGCTGATGCCCAAAGTGGCTGCCTGGATAACCCAATGGAAGATGTAATCAAGTGATAACTTAAAAATATATCTAGGTGGGTCGGGTAGTCTTTCACATAACAAGATAAGTATGTTGCCTCACCCATGCCTTGAGTGCTCTCAAAGGCTAAGGATGGGATGAGAAGGCCTGGTTGGCAAGGTCAACCTCCTTGTCCACATGAGAGGATGTGTCGGCTCTGAATGTGTCACCCTATGGGGTCAGTGACAGAAAAGGGTCACCAGGATAACCATAGATGGGGGCTTGCTTCTAGTGAGAAATAGCCTAGATAACCCATGATCAGGACCATGCAATGACACTCTCCTCGCTGCAGCTTAGCTACTTCCCTCTTTATGTTTACATTGTTGCCTCTGGAGTGTTGCCTTGTCTTGTGCAGTCTTGTTATCATGGTTGGTTGTGTCAAGTCTATATTCGTTTGGTTATATTTGATGTTGTTCCTTTGGCTTAGTGGAATCCTCATTGTTATCTCTTAGCTCAGAGGGGTAGACCTCAGGGTTCCACATGGTTGGGTGGCAGAGCTATCCATTGGTCTTCTTGGAGAATCTATTCGAGTCCAGTGCAGAAGTGATCCAGTTCTAGATTTGCATTACACCTCCAGAGTTGTTGTATACGTTCATATGTATTCATTTGTAAACCAATGTGATTGGTCTTGTAATCTTGTATTGTAACTTTGTAAATTAATTATCTTTGCAAATGTTAATGTTTTACTTACTTGCAGTGGTATGATGTATATCACTTGTGTTGTTAAGACTTTTTAAACTGATGTAGTTATGTTTCCCTAGAGGAGTTAGAAGTGCACTTTTCTTTATGCTATGTATAATGATATCTTTGGCTACTATTATTGCAATTTCTTGCTTTCAAAAAAAAATTATTTCTTCTTTTTGCTCTTGTTAGTCTAACTCTCTAGGGTTGCATGGCAGGGCATCACATTTGGTATCAGAGCCAAGTTTAAATATTGGGTACTCTGGTTATGATTTGAGCCCATAATGTGACCTAGTGCTTAAACACTATAGGTTAACTTATATCCCTATTATTCCCTTTCTCTGTGTAATAAATTATCTTTTGGTGTTGTAGGTAGATGCCTAGAGGTAGGGTTCGATGTCATGGCAGAGGTAGGGGTTGTGGGAGAGGTGGTGGTAGTACACATCCTCCCATCCCTCCTCATGAGAGTGCCCATGACGGTGGGGGTCAGGACATGGAAGGTCAGGGTCAGCCTGAGGGAGCCCAGTTGGGATAGTTACTTAAGGAGGCCCTTGCCCATTTAGGCCCTAGACAGGAGGTTGACCAGCCTAGAGGGCGTCAGGAGGTAGATCAGCTAGATCCTAGAGAGAGAGATCTCCTAGGCAGAGAGAGTTGACAGCTGAGTAGGAGGCCACACTAGCTAGCCATATGAGAGATCTTCTGAGGGCACGCCCTCCCACCTTTGAAGGAGCTAGTAGTGGTCTAGAGGCAGAGACTTGGTTATTGGATATAGGTAGGTGTTTCACCATGCATCCTTATGGCAGCAACACCAAAGCTAGATGTGCTATTTTGCATCTCTAAGGGTTTGCTTCGACTTGGTGGTGGTTAGAGGAGTAGAAGCTGCATTTGGACATTAGCACCGTCTCTTGGGAGTTGATTTTAGAGAGGTTCAGAGTCTGTTTCCTTTCTGATCATTGGAGATAGTGCCATGCAGATGAGTTTCACAACCTGAGGCAGATGGACATGTCAGTTGAGCAGTATGAGCACAAATTCTATGAGCTCAAACAATATGCAGGTATCAGAGATGATGAGTCTATGTTAGTTTAGCATTTTATTAGGGGCTTGAATGCCCAGATTAGTGGAGAGGTTCATTTTTTCGAACCTAAGTCTATGGAAGTTTCCGTGGAGAAAGCCCAGTTAGTGGAGGAGAATTTGGCCATGGAACTCAGTAGGCATACAGGTGTGCATATTGGTAGTGCACCTTCTACAAGATATGGTCCTCATGGTGGTCATACTTAGGCATCAGGATCTCATGCAGCCTCTAAGGGTGGACAGCAGCAGCAGTACTCTCGGTCCAAGCCAAAGAATTCACAGCCACAACAAGGTAATAGATTTCAAAATAAGAAGAACCAGAATTGGCAATGTGCTAGATAGGACCGTATTGATCAACCCTCTCAGAGCACTCAGTTCGCAGTGAGAAAAGGCATTTTTCAGTAGTCTAGTGCTTTCTAGGGTGGTGGTGGTTTTGGTAGAGGCATTGGGTGCTTCTCTTGTGGCCAACAGGGTCATATTGCTAGACAGTGTCCGCATAAGGGTACTTCAGGGTTTGGACATCAACTGACAGCTTCAGAGCCAACGGTTGGTGATGCAGGTAGATCACACAGAGTCTTTGCAGTGGTGGATAACCGATAGGTAGAGCATCAGGGCATTATGGTGGAGACTTTTGGTTTCATGTGAGGTATTGGTTTTTCTATTCTATTTGATTCTAATGCTTCTGATTCGTTCATATCTCCTTCTCTTATGGAGTGTTGTGGCTTAGTGGAAACAAAGAAGGATGATAGGTGGTAGGCTGAGTTGGCTTCCGGGGCTAAGGTTGCAGTTGAATCTCTAGTTCTCAGGTGTGAGTTGAGGATTGGCTCTCTATCTACTATAGTAGACCTTCTCATCCTACCCCTTGGATCATATGATATAGTTTTTGGGATGGATTGTTTAGAGGCCCATCAGGTAGTGATCGATTGTCAGCATAAGTCTATTAGATGTGTGGATGATTATGGTACAAAGATTGAGGTTGTAGGAGTTCAGAGACCTATATCCCTATGTATGATCTTTGCTATGCAACTTAAGAGATGCATGTGTCATAGATGTCAGCTTTTTGTAGTTTCTATTAGTGACTTGGAGATGGAGGAGAGTCAAGAGGCATCTCTTGTCGATCACCCACTCTTGAGGGAGTATGCTGATGTTTTTCCATCTGATATTCTGGGGATGCCACCTAAGCATGACATCAACTTCAGAATTGATCTGGTTCCCGGTGCAGAACCTATCTCATGAACTCCATACAAGATGACCACTCAGGAGCTTAAGGAGCTTCAAATGTAGTTGGAGGAGCTGTTAGCCAAAGGATTCATTCAACCTAGTGTCTCTCCTTGGGGGAAACTTGTGATCTTTATGAAAAAGAAGGATGGATCTCTGAGGCTATGTATCGATTATCAACAGCTCAATAAGGTGATAGTGAGAAATAGGTACCCCTTGCTTCGGATCGATGATTTGTTTGATCAGATTAAGGGGGCCAAGTTATTCTCTAAAATTGGCCTTAAGTTGGGATATCACCAGTTGTGGATATTTTAGGCAGATATTCACAAAACAACATTTCACACCTGTTATGGACATTATGAGTTCACAGTTGTACCATTCAGGTTGACGAATGCACCTTTAGTATTCATGAGCCTGATGAATGGTGTTTTCTGCACTTATCTTGACAGATTTGTCCTTGTATTTCTAGATGATATATTGATCTATTTGAGGACTATGGAGGAGCATGAGGAGCATTAGTGTCAGGTGTTGTAGTGTCTGAGATAAAATCAGCTTTATGCTAATTTGTCGAAGTGTGAATTCTTTAAGACAGAGGTGAAGTATTTGGGTCATGTTATCTCTAGAGAGGGTATTGTGGTGGATCCTTCAAAGATCCAAGCTATTATGGATTGGCCTACACTTACTAATGTTTCTAAGGTCCACAATTTTATGGGTTGGGCAAGCTATTATCACCATTTTGTTATGGGGTTTTCGAGGATTGCCCATCCTATTACTTCTCTTTAGAGGAAAGGGAAGAAGTTTCTTTGGTCAAAGCAGTATCAGGCAACTTTTCAGACCCTTAAGGAGCAGTTGACCAGTGCACCTATTTTAGTGGTTCCTGATCCTACCAGGGATTTTTTTGTTTGTACTGACTCTTCCTTGGAGGGTTTGGGAGCAGTTCTGATGCAGGATGATCACGTGTTTGCCTATGAGTCTTGCAAACTCAAGGATCACGAATTGAACTACCGAACTCATGACCTCGAGCTAGCAGCAGTTGTACATGCCTTGGTGAGATGGAGGCATTTTCTCTTAGGGCATTAGTTTGAGCTGCACAGTGATCATTGTAGTTTGTAGTATATTTTCACGCAGCCAAACTTGAATGAGAGGCAGAGGCGTTGGATGGAGTTCTTGTGTGAGTATGACTTTGAGGTTAGATATATTCAGGGAAAAGAGAATGTGGTAGCGAATGCTCTTAGTTGTCGAAGGCATGAGATCTCAGCGGTCTCTCTCTTAGTTGACTTGAGAGGTCAGATTCTAGCAACACTTCCTATTGACAGTTGGTGCCATACTCTCTTGAGTCAGATGGTCTTTTGCAACATTTGGGTTGTATCTATGTTCCTAGTTCTAAGGGTCTTCACACCCTAGTGTTGTCAGAGGCACATCAAGCATCCTATTCTGTTCAACCGGGTGTCAAGAAGATGCATGCAGATCTACGTCAGCTATACTTTTGGAGTGGCATGAAGTAGGATATTGATATTTTTGTGTTGAGATGTCTTGAGTGTCAGAGGGTGAAAGTAGACCATCAGCATCCTGCAAGTCTTTTGTAGCCTCATTTGATTCTATAGTGGAAGTGGGATATCATTTTGATAGACTTCATTCTTTGGTTGCCGGTGTCCTCCCATCGACACGATGCTATTATGGTCACTGTGGATAGGTTGACGAAGGTAGCTCACTTCTCTCCTATCCGTTCTTCTTACAATGCTGCTACGGTGGCCAGAGTGTTCATGGAGGACATCATTAGACTACATGGCATTCCTCATAGGATCATCTCTGATAGGGATCCAGTGTTCACTTCCGCCCTTTGGACTTCTTTGCAACATGCCTTGGGGGCATAGCTAAACTTTAGTTTAGCTTACCATCCTAAGACTGATGGTCAGACCGAGAGTGTTATTCAGGCTCTTGAGGATTTGTTGAGGATGTGTATGATGGATCGGTAGAGCCGTTGGGAGGATTACCTATACCTGGTGGAGTTTGCCTATAATAATGGATATCACAGTTCTATCGGCATGTCTCCATTTTAGGTCTTGTATGGTCATCCTTGTAGGACCCTTCTAATTTGGGATTATCTAGAGGATAGAGTCCTTATAGGACTAGATATGCCTAGAGATATGGAGAAGCAGGTTGAGAGGATTAGAGAGCATTTGGTGGTAGCACAGGACAGACAGAAGAAGTATGCAAATGCTCATAGGATTGATCGTCAGTTTTCAGTTGGGGACCGGGTGTTCTTGCGTGTGTGACCACAAAAGAGTCCAATCTGCTTTGAAAAGGGCTCTAAGCTAGTACCACACTTTGTTGGACCTTTTGAGGTGTTGGAGAGGATCGATCCAGTTGCTTATCATCTTGCTTTGCCACCTAGCCTTTCACGCATCCATAATGTGTTTCATGTTTCTGTACTTAGACCTTACTATCTAGATATTGCTCATGTTCTTGATTAGACTACTCTACAGGTAGAGGATGGGCAGATGGCTTTGGAGCCCATAGGCATTCTACATCACAAGAGGCTTGCTCTCAGGGACAGAGACATGGAGCAGGTCAGGGTCCAGTGGGGTCCTAATGATGAGACTTCTTCTACCTGGGAGGATGCTTCCAGGATGAGAGAGTTATATCCTTAATTATTTGTAGGCTTCCAGGAGTAAGCCTGATTCTAGGGGGTAAGGATATAATGCCCCTCATATTTCGGCTTGTGATAGTTGTTAGTTCACATCTCTCTCTATTAGTTCTGAGACAGCTGCTAGTCTTTCATTGCATTTATGCAGTTCAGAGACATTTGGATTAGTAGGTTATGGTTTATGTTTATTTTGATGGACTTTGTTCGATTAATATAGTTTAGACATGTGTTATGAGTTTATGATGAGATTGTTATTACTCCATTTATGATGAGTTTGACATGATTAGTAATGGTTTAATGTTATCATGTTTCATTTGATTTGTGGATATCTAAATTTAAGTAAAAGTGGTTATAGTCGTATTCAAGAGCAGGGACAGTGTAGTATTACTCGCTTCGAGTACCCTACTACAACATGATTGCCTAACTTTTTATGTGTGTTGATGTATATGTATTTGATTGTATACAACCAATTGTTTAGATGCACGCTGCAGGTACCAAGCCTCGACTCCACCTGATATAGCAGGTTTGAGTGGGCTCTCGCACCAATGGGTATCAGTGATGGGAGATAATGCGAGATTTATTACGTTAGGTCAGTCCCAATCTTTTGTTGTGGTTTTGTGTCGTGATGTGACATTGGATCCTCCTTTCCTGTTGTTGGTCTTTATGTGTTGTGAGAATTGTGAGTTTGTTTAATTTATGTATATGTGTTCTTGCTATCATTATGTTAAATCCAATAGTATTCTGAGTAGTTGTAAAATTTGGAATATTGTTTAAGTAAAATGTATTACTGACTAAATTAATTATTTAATGTTTGATTTACCATCATAAGTTTTAGTATGGTTAATTATTATATTGTTATAATTTAAAAGAATAATTTTAGGTAGTAAATTAATGTCATGAGTTGTCGATTGTGAAATTTTAAGATTTGGAGAATCTCTATTATTAGTAAAATTTTAAAATTTTCGGAGGAGTGGGATTTTGGGTAACGGATGCATGACTGTGATAATTTATGAGATGAACCATTTTTAATTGGGGGGTTTTTGTTTTGGAGGGTGATTTGGAAAGAGAATATAGAAATTGGGGGAAAAACAAAGAATTGGTTACAGGAAAATGAAAGAAATTAGAGGCTCCGGATCAAATTTTCATTCCGAGTATGTTTCTCTATAATTTTTGATTGAGTGTTATTTGTGCTTGGATAAATTATTTCTTCTCCCTCGTGCATTTTGAATCAGTTAGTTTGGGGTTTGTTCTGGTCTTCCTGTCACTTTCTCCTATCTTAGTTTCTGTAGCTGTTCATTTTTGAAAATTTATAAATCAAATATTGTGGCCTTCTTGGATCCTTGTGTCGAATCAATCCTCATTCAGTTGTGTCTTATTGCCATCTCTATCTCTGCAAATTTTAATCTTTGGATACTCTTATGTCGATTTCCCATCTTGGCATTGAGGGATGTATTACTTTGTTCCTACATGCAATTAAACTATTTGGATAAGTGTTAATTCCTCCTGTGTAGGAGCAAATCTTTAGACTATTTCAATGAGTCACTTCTTTATTTAAATTTGGTTTATTATTCCAACCTGACTTCATACTAGGAGTTTCTACCAATCTTGCATTTGAGGGCCTCGTTTGCGTAGACCATTCTACTTCTTTTATTTTTAACCTACACCATATTCCTCCCGAAGTTGTATTTTTTTCCTCTACCTATGGCTGATTTGTGCTAAGCTAGTCTTCTGATATTTATCGTAGTGCATCAGTCCAACGTATGAGAGACATTTTCTTATGTACTCTGCAATTTTCTTAATCTCCTATCATGAGTTGTTCTTCTGGCAGACGTATATCTTGAATCTCTTAAAACCTTCACTTCTGTGATCATAGCCTTCTACAAAAATTGTGTGCTTTCTCTTGACATCGTTGTAACTCTATATGATATCGATTGAAGATGTATTCCTCTGCAGGTTCTGCTGTTCAATACAATCCTCTGTAGTGTCTGTTCTTTGTCATATTATCCAATGGTGACCTGAGGCCACACTAGCGTTGATTAGAAGTCTTCCATGGATACTGTAGCCAAACCTTTAACCAATCTCCTCGCTGCCATTCTCCATATATATTTCTTCTTTTCTTGTAGCTATTTTAGCCTTGGAGTAGCATTCAAAATACTACCTCTATGGATTTTCCACTTTTCGCTAGCCAGAGAGATGAATGCCATTTGCTTTAACACAATCCATTTCTTGCTTATTGAATAATCATTGTTGAAGCTTCTTATGTGCCAAGCCAAATGTATTCCAGAATGTATAGATTGGAAGGTTGAGTCATTTATGGTAGTAATCTTTTTATTTTCAAGTTTCTATTTTCATCTATGAATGGTTAACTGCGTCTTAAGTAATGGGCTTTGTTTTTGACAGTTCTTCCCAAATTCTATGGTTGCTAATAAAACCATTTTATGTTGTAGTCAAAATGACTAGTTAGTCTATATTAATAGCGTGTGTTTTAGTTAGAAAGACTAGTGGCTTTGTATTAATAATGTGTTTTATAAAGAAAGGTATATGTATAGTGTAGTCACTTTTATTAAGACATGGTAGTTTGTAATGTGGTGATGGGGAATTGCATTTGTAAATTGGTCTATTAGAAATTGTAGTTGTAGAAGGTTAAAGGGTTAGTCAATGTTCATAGAGAAATAAATATGAATCGTAGTTGTTTGCTAAGAATTGTAGATAGTAGGTATCAATGGGAAACTTATGATAATAGGAAAAATACATATATTTTTAGAATGTTTGATTTGAAATTGCATTGGTAATTTGTTCTATTAGAAAGTTGTAGTTAGTAGTATGTCGATGGTAATTTATGCAAATAGGAAAATATATAGATATTTATAGTTGTTTTTTAATAGAATGGGTAGTTCGTAAAATGTGATGGAAGTTTATGCTTATAGAAAATATATGTAGATAATTATAGTTTGTTTTTGTTAGCCAATTGGTAGTTATTAAAATATTGTAGTAGCAAAATGATCATCGAAAAGTTTATTATTATAGCAAGAATATTTATATATTTGTAGTTGTTCATATTAGGAAGTGTAATTATTAAATCTTAGTTGGAAATTCATGCTTAGCAAATATATTATGGTTTGTTTTTATTAGAAGATGGTAGTTGTCAGGAAATTTAGCTAGGAAATTTATTGTTGTAGTTGTAGAGAAATTATTAATTCCGTAATCTAGAATTTTCTTTGAAAGGAAGTTAAAATCTCATAGTTAATTTCATGTTGAAATTAGGAGTACATTGAATCTCATATGTTTGATTATCCTCCTTGTCGAATCTACATGCTTATTTTTTTGGGTCATTGTATCTATTTGGGGTTTGAGTTTATGATTATACTTTGGCTTAGTGTGAAGTGAAGGTTCTAGAGAGATGTTATGACTACTTTGGGTCAAGACGCATAAGTGTTGTCCTTGTCGGAAAGGGTTACTTTAACATTGGTTTTGTGATCAACCTACCTATCTCCAGAGGTGTGGCTTCTTTGTCTTTGGTTCAAAATTGTGGCATGTCGATGTAATGGGATAAATGAATCGAGTTTGTTTTGCAACTTTGTAACTGTTTATGTAACATGATGGGTTGTGGAAAGTTAGATGTCTTATAGTCCCTCAATCATGCATGTCATTTGTTTTAGATGTTGGATAAGGGTTTCTAGTGTAGAAAGGAGAGTGGCTCCCATGGTGGGGCCGGTGCCCAAAGTGGTTGCCTTGATAACCCCATGGAAGTTGTAATCAAGTGATAACTTAAAAATATATCTAGGTGGGTCGGGTAGTCTTTCACATAACAAGATAAGTATGTTGCCTCACCCATGCCTTGAGTGCTCTCAAAGGATAAGGATGGGATGAGAAGGCTTGGTTGGCAAGGTCGACCTCCTTGTCCACATGAGAGGATGTGTCAGCTCTACATGTGTCACCCTATGGTGCCAGTGCCAGAAAAGGGTCGCCAGGATAACCATAGATGGGGGCCAGCTTCTAGTGAGAGATAGCCTAGATAACCCATGATTAGGACCATGTGGTGACACTCTCCTTATTGTAGCTTAGTTGCTTCCCTCTTTATGTTTTCATTGTTGCCTCTGGAGCATTTCCTCGTCTTGTGCAGTCTTGTTATCATGGTTGGTTGTGTCAAGTCTGTATTCGTTTGGTTATATTTGATGTTGTTCCTTTGGCTTAGTGGAATCCTTGTTGTTATCTCCTAGCTCAGAGGGGTGGATCTCAGGGTACAACATGGTTGGGTGGCAGAGCTATCCATTGGTCTTCTTGGAGAATTAGTTCGAGTCCAGTGTAGAAGTGATCTAGTTCTAGATTTGCATTACACCTCTAGATTTGTTGTATACTTTCATATGTATTCATTTGTAAACTAACGTGATCGGTCTTGTAAACTTGTACTGTAACTTTGTAAATTAATTATCTTTGCAAATGTTACTAGTTTACTTACTTACAGTGGTATGATGTATATCACTTGTGTTGTTAAGAACTTTTTCAACTGATGCAGTTATGTTTCCCTAGAGGAGTTAGAAGTGCACTTTTCTTTATGTTGTGTATAATAATATCTTTGGCTACTATTATTGCAATTTCTTGCTTTCAAAAAAAAAATATTTCTTTTTTTTTCTCTCATTAGTCTAACTCTCTAGGTGATGTAGAGCACCAAGGACTGAGAAGAACACTTCAAAAACTCAAGGAAATGGCTCTTAAGGTTCACTATTTTTTACAGAGATCAAACCTCTCATAAGGAAGGGTTTTAATTCAACAACTATACTTGTTCATGACACAAAAGTTGAATAGACTTCAAGACACTTACTTCAAGATGCCTAACTTAATTCTAAGACTCCGTCAAATCCACTGTGCAGGGTCTACAGGACAACCGTTCTATTGTGCATTCTATAGACAGTTACAATATTAACTGCTCTATTCTCAATGACAATCAAGATATCCTCCTTGGAATGATATCAATTAGAACAAACTCAATCTCATTTAGAGGCTCCTATGACAAGTCAATAACATACCAAACATACCTAATGTCTTCCTTGTAGTAACTGTCTTCAGTGAGGACTGACAGAGTCAAACTAGGTAGAATGGACAGGTTTCATGGAGGAATTCATTCTACCTCCTATCACAGGATCCTTGCTGGATCTAGAACACCTTGTATTGGTAGTAATGGCTAACATTTCACAGAGTTTCTACTTCCACAGTCGATGGTCACCATCTAATTGTTGTTCTTTTCTAAATCCCAACACATGTTTTTATTGGGTCATCTACATGGCAAACTCAGCCCAAGCCATTCTCCTACCTCCAAAACCTTCACACGCCTTTGAACTACCTATTATACAATCCATTCCACTGATCATAAGCATAAAAGATTAGTGGAATGAAGAGAAATCCATCGAATTGCTCAGAAAAACCCTATCTCAGGGTTTAAGATAGTCTAAAAGAAACCAACGATTTCTTCCACCAAGTCCATTGTCAAACATTCAATCTACATTCAAAATAAAGATACTTCCTCCTACTAACCATCCAAGATCCTATTCGTCTATGACTGTTCTGTACAGGTCAGTTACAGGCTGGAAATAGCAAGAAAAACATAAAAATTGCAAGAGAACAGATGTTTCTTCATTTTATTTCACTTCAATCTTCATTCCCATTTACAAATGAATAGTTTCAAAGCCTTAAGAAGCCTGTCATGATGCCTTGTATTAGTTGGAAGGCAGTGGGAACTGATGGAAGGTGTAAAAACTATTCCCAAACCATCAACTGCCCTGTTTGTAACTAATTACTAATTAGTAACTGTCTTGTTTAGGACTGCATCGACTGTTTTATGCTTAATAATGCTCTCAAACATTTGATAATCTTTGACAAGGTTCTAACATACCTTCTAACCCTTTGACATGCTTACAACCATGAGGATTGCCTCCTACATACCTTAGGAAGGCTTGCAAATGTAATGAAACATATGACTACATTTTACAATATGATTGTCCTCCTTAGGACTTACAACATGACAACAGTTTATAGTCATTTGGACAGAGTCCTTATTAAAATCAAGGAGATGGTCTACTAGGACCTTATTAGAGATAAAATGAACATCAAAACAAACATTAGGTTGAATGCCTCATGGAGGCCATCTTGGGTTAGGTGCTCCTGCACCATACCCCACCTACAAAAGAACTCATTCCACATGAGTTGAGTCTTTGTCTTGCTCCACCTTTACCTTTTTCTACCTCATGTCTTCGCCATGATCTTTGGACTGCAACTTTCTTCCATGGAAGCAAAAGCTCATGCCTAGCATTGTAGGCCCTACTCACACCTTGCCATGAGTGAGTGTTTGCAACCAAACTTGGATGTTGCATGCCATGATTGCTTACTTTCATATCTGCCTGAACACCTATAGTCAAAACCTTGGTTGGTCCTTATACTACTGCTATGGCAGAATGTGATGGTCTTTCAACTCTTATTAGCTCTAGAGGACAAACAATGGTCCCTACTATGATAACATCTCCTTCTTTCCAACCACCTTGTGGCTGCTTGTAGACTTGCTCCTTGACCTTATTTTGATCCATCTCCATTTGATCTCCATCATTCAAAACTAAACCCACCTTCAAACTGTGGTCTTTGACAACCTCACTCGTTGTCAAACTTGGATGTTGCATGCCATGATTGCTTACTTTCATATCTACCTGAACACCTATAGTCAAAACCTTGGTTGGTCCTTATACTACTGCTATGGCAGAATGTGATGGTCTTTCAACTCTTATTAGCTCTAGAGGACAAACAATGGTCCCTACTATGATAACATCTCCTTCTTTCCAACCACCTTGTGGCTGCTTGTAGACTTGCTCCTTGACCTTATTTTGATCCATCTCCATTTGATCTCCATCATTCAAAACTAAACCCACCTTCAAACTGTGGTCTTTGACAACCTCACTCGTTGTAAACGAGGTGCTCTACCTAGCTGAGCTATAGCCCTTCACAGTTTAGTCTTGAAGATATATTAACAAAACGGATCACTTTCTGTCAAGGTAGATTATATTTATTTAATCATTCGATACTATCGTAGTTAAGGGCATATTGTTTATATGTTTAATTATGCCTAGAATTGTTTCTAGATACGACTCTATCTATGATAATAAATAACCCACTTAACTCAGTGGTTAGAGTATCGCTTTCATACGGCGAGAGTCATTGGTTCAAATCCAATAGTAGGTAAAACTTATTTGATGCGATTGATTACTCAATTGCATCAAATAAGTTTTACTACATTCCTCAACTTTCCTTGTCTCTTCATTGATTTTTACAAAATCTTTCTTACCCACCAAAATGACCTCGGTTGCCTTCTTTGCTTCAACATCCTCCTGTAATGGTGTCATCAAAAAAGTCCTCCCATCTTTCTTGATGGTGTATGTGTTAGCATATCCATCATAGAATGCTTTCCTATCAAATTTCCATGGCCTACGTAAGATTAGGTGACAACATTCCATGGGCAAAATGTCACATAAAACCCTATCCTTATATTCTCCAATTTGAAAATCAACATATGCTTGTTCATCTACCAAAAGTGATTGACTATCACTTACCCAAGATGCATTGTAAGGAGTTTGATGAGGAATTCTTTCTAGTTTCAATTTATCCACCATTTCCCTAGACACCATATTATCTGTTGAACTAGAATTAATGACTACCTTGCATATTTTACCTTTGCTTTTGCAATTGGTCCTAAAAAGTGATCTCCTTTGTATCATCTCCTTGGGTGTCTTCAAGAGTGTTCTCCTTAGCATCAATACTTCTCCATCTTGAATTGAGGCTGCACTCCCAATTGGAGAATTGACACTTTTATCTACCTCCTCTTCTTGCACATATTGAACCCTCTTTTCATTCTTCCTATCACCTCTTGATGGTGAACCTTGCCTTTCTGGACATTTGAATGTTGTGTGACCAATTTCATTGCAATTGTAGCATCTTCCAGTGAAAACACAATGAGCAATTGAGGCAAGAAAATGAAAATTTGAATGATCTGATGGTGCAAGTTGAAGAAAAGGCTAAAGATGAAAAACATGTCCTCATGACAGATGCTAAGATAATCATTTTGGTTTCATATCTTGTAACAACATTGTTTCATTTCACCTAAACAAGACCATATTTTCTAAAGTTTAAGATGTGAAAATAATCCTAGGACCTGTAAGTTATGGGCCCACAATGTAACTTACGTTAAACAAATACTTGGTCTATTATTTATTTCTTGATTATTGTTGGATCCTTTATTATTATAATACTTTTGATGAAATTGTTTGTATAAGGTCAGCTCAACTATAAAGTTTGTTGATTCAAAAACTAAAGTTAAAAATGGGGAGGGCTGAGAACCCTGAATGTGATCAAGTCAAGGGTTTGGTTATGGAGGATCCTAGGTTTGGTGTCCCTTTTCCTTCTATTCTGGATCCATGTAATAAGCTCCTTGAGAACTTCCAGTTCCTTGTGTCTAGGTTTTTTGCTTTCTACTATGTTTTTTGATGTTTGGCTTCTATCCTACCATGTTTAATCTTTAGAGAAACTTTTGGTTGTAGGGTTTTGGGGTCCCTTCAAAATGGTCCATTTTACCCATTTAATAAAAAACTATAAAGTTTGTTGATAAAAACATTAATAATAACACACTAAAATGGATATATACATTGAGAGATAACTAACTAACGAATTGAGGAGCCAATCAAAGACAACGAGGAAAGATTATAGGAAAAGTTAACCAAGGTATTTACAAATTTATTTGGGATATATCAATATGAGAGCACGTATGATAGAAGACATGAGTGTGAGCATAACCAACTGTTTAGAAAGACCATCTAGTTGAAGATTGATTAGCTGAAGTGTCATCTACCCAATCACTTGTCAAGGTATTTTTAAAACTTTATTCAAGATATCTATGGTAGAATAGATCAAGAATTAGAATGATAAATAATTTTCATAAGTACAAGGAGAGGCATTAGATGGAAGACAATTGATTAGACAACTTATGTCATCAAAGGAGTTAATGAACTTACATCCAAATAAAGGAGACACTATAAAATTAAAGAATCAATAAAATTGATGGAGCAAAGAATTAAAATGAAATCTATGGAAGGAAATAAAATTCTAATACCAAAGAATCAACTCAATCCCAAATTGAAAACTTGAATTGGAGAGAGCTAAAGATGGGAAGTAGTTTGTCATCCACGAATTTAAATAAGCGAACAAAGATTATTATACAACTATCCATTCTTGATGAAGAAGATATAGGGTTTCTCATCAATCTATTTTAAAAAACCTTGCAAAGGAATCAAGGATTAATAATAATCCCCCTTGACAAAAAGTAAGTCCTCATCTTGATATAGAACTTTACAGTTTCATCTTGGGTGAAAAGAGAAATGCATATATGGATAATATGAGGTGCATACTTACTAATTGATGATAAAAATAGAGTTTGAGAACATTTAGAGATAGAGGTTCTTGATAGAAGGAAAGTTTAAAGGTCAAGACATATTGGAAAGTGCTAAGAGATAATAGGAATATTCATGACACACACGTAGGAAATACAAAGTCTAATGACCCATAGAAAGGAACAAGAAAGTCTAAAAGTGATGGCTAATCTTTTAAGTCCTAGCTAGAAGAGGTAGACATTATTCATGTTTATTAGTGATAAAATAAAATAACCTATTAGACACTATAGAATGTGCATACAAATTTAGACATCCATTAGATAGACAAATGCATATCATTAGTTGTTGCAATCTCCAACTACTCTTATGAGGAATGGTAGTTCATTGGTATAATAACACATCATCGGATGCATGTAACACCTTAGAAAATTACAAAACAATTTTGAGAAAGAATTTAACTTGATTTGGGAGAAAATGATTCTAACATCATTATCACTAAAATTACACCTTCCAACAAAGGAAACATGAGTCTATTAGATTTTTCAAGAAAAGGTTCAAGGAGTTACTAATTATTTAAGAAAGAATCAAATGTTGGACTTAAGAAATGGTAGGTCATTAAGGAATTAATGCCCAATCTAAGGGAAAAAAATGGAGGTGTTACCTCCATCTTATGAGAGTGCATGCAATAGAACTTAATATGGATTGAATGTGAGAATATGATGTCTATGCAATCAATAATGTAAAGTGATGATTGTAATGCCTATAGAAGATTTTGAGAAAGATATAATGTGATTGATGTGCAAGATTAAACACAATGAAGGATATACTTTATTAATTAATAAACATCACCTTGTAGCTTACAATAACATATTTGCAAAACTCTTCAATTTAGAGGAACTGCATTCCATGAATTATGAATACATCCACTTCGAGTGATAATATTTTGCATATCCCACCAACAAGTCGACAAGTGAATAATGCTAAATTCTCTAAGATGTATGATATCTCATTTGTGATATTACAATAAATAAAAGAAATAATATCCACTAAACTGCTTGTGATCTAACATTACACAAGATGTTGCTTGATGAAATCTACCTTGTCTATACAATACTCTAATTAATTAACTTTTACAAAAATAGAATGAATTTGAAATACTAAATTATCATTGTATAGATTTATTTCCACTTGGAAAGAGGTGACATAGTCTTTCTATTGTTTGTTTTAATGATATTTTACTTTTAGTAAAATGAATAACATTTTTGTTTGTTTAATGAGATTTTACTTTTCAAAATGAGTAATGTTGACTCTGCTAGGGTTTCTTGTGCTTCAGTCTCTCCTTGGTTTCCCTTGCATCATACCACACCATTGGCGCAAGATTTTTTACTGCATCTGTGAATACGACTGCATTTACTAGTTTTACGGGTTTATAATGCCTTCAACTTGCTCTGACCCAGCAGTTCTTGCTGGCGTTAGTAGTTTGATGGCTCTCCTCAATGGCTGTTCCCCCAAACAAGCATCCTCAAAAATTTGTTCTGAAAGTCTTCCATGAGGTAAGTCTTTTGATTCTCCTGCTGATGTGGTTTTACCCTCATAGGATTTTGATTTTGCATGTCACTAGTTAGAAAAACATACTCTTGTTGGTTATTTCATTGGGAGGACTCCGCCTAAAAATGTGCTTAAAGATTGGGTTCAAAAGGCCTGGGTCCCCCATGGGGTTTGCCTTGATATGGTCCAGAACTTGACAAAAGGTTTTTTTCTTTTTCGCTTTGTAGAAGTCAGCCATGTCTAGGAAATCCTGAATCAAGGTCCTTGGTATGTCTGGTCCTCTTTGCTAGTTTTCTAGTCCTAGACCTAGGAATTTGCTATCTCAGATGACACCAAGGTGTGGGTTCCAGTATGGGTTGAGTTCCCTAGTTTTCCCTTGCCTTTCTTGCACTTTTTACAAGTGATTACTTCCTGCTTGGGAATAGTTATTTGTGTTGAACCTGATAGGTTCTTTCAAGATCACCCTCAAAAGCAAGTTTGTGTTGAAGTGGACCTTTCATAGGATTTGAAAGAGTCCTTTGATATTCAAATTGGCTCCTTGCATCATACTCATAATGTCACCTATTTCAATCTTCCCAATACCTGCTATCGGTGTTAGTCAGTTGAACACGAGATCAAGGATTGTCCTCTTGCAATTCCCTGTACTCCTCCACCATGGGAAGCTGACAAGCCTTTCCTCTAAACTGGATGAAAAATGGTCAATGGTTACCAACCAAAAAAACAAGCCCAATGGCTTTGGGGCAGTTTTCAAAACCCCTGCGTTGGTAAATGATGTTTCAAACCCTTCTATGAAGGGGAAGGAAACTCATAAGGTTTCTCCTAACACTTCTACTCAAAATAGATTAGTGGTTATGCCCTAACCTGTTTCAGATATGATCACTCAGCCTGTTGAGTCTCCTCTTGTGTCGGGTTCTCTCAGGCAGTCATGTAGCCCCTCTCAACCTCTTGAGGAGGGAGAATATGTGAAGGAGAAATAGAGACATGCGTCTCCTCCCTTTCAAATTGGAACACTCTCACCAGAATTCTTGCAGAATTGCTATTCCTCCCAAAAAGAGGTAGATTCTGATACCATGGTGGAGGTTCTTCCATGAAGTTTCTTTCATGGAATGTTCGAGGTCTCACTGACCTCTCTCAAAGGTATTCTGTTATGAATACTCTTTAGAAGCATGTTGGTATTGATGTTTTATGTCTTTGGGAAGTGAAAGTTACTGGTTTTTTGCTCTCCTCAGCTTGCTATTCTATTTGGCCTTCTAGTCAGATGTTCTGTACAGATCACGAGGTAGGCCATGGTAGAGCAGTCATTCTTTTGTCCCCACGGTGGCACGCTTCAGTGGTCACTCATGGGATTGACCCCACGCACCAAGTGATCTAGATTCTTCTAAACATTGATAATCATTCATTTGGGATTATTAATGTTTATGCCTCCAATGATGCTGTTGAATGATCTTGCCTCTGGCATTGGATTGTTGAATCATTACCAATTACCACTTTGATGGTTTGTGGGGATTTTAATAGGGTTGAAATGACATATGATAAAGAAGGCCACCTACCATTTCGTTGGGCAGCTAGTGAAATAGAGGTGTGGTTTTACATGCACCATAAATTGGGTCTTTTTGATCCCAACATTGGTCACCACCATTCTCACTCTCTTTGGCATACTAGGAGCAATTTTTGAGTTGGTTCTAATAGGATATTTAAGTGCCTTGATCAAGTGATGATTTTGGCACAATCTTTTTTCTCTTTCACCAACTCTTTACTACTCCTGGTAACACCATTAGTGGATGTGACATTATCAGTCCACTTTCCCATTATGTTTTGCATTGAATGGCATGCCAGACAAGCCCGTGTCAGTATGACTCATTTTTTTAATACTTCTCTACTGAGTCACTAGCCCACGCTCGCCCACATCTACACCATCTAGAATCTTGAATGCCATCCACCTAGCTGAACAGGTTAGATCCAATGGTGGAAGGTGTTACAAATAGGTGCCTAAGTGGTGTTGTCATTGATGTCAACATATCCTTGTTGCCATTGATGTCAACTGTATCCTATTTTATTACCCGGTTAGAAGACTGAAGTGTTGAGGATATTGAGAAAATTAATGAAGATCTAAGTACGTGGACCATATGGATGTGTAGAGGATTGTCTGAAGTAGCTCCAATTAAGATTTGAGAGGTTTGCATAAAGATTTGAAGAAGTTATGGCCATCTGAGTAGAACTAGGTTTTGCACTGTTTAGAAGAGAAAGAGTGACAGGAAATTGGTATGGATTGCTCTGCAAATCAAACACTATGATCTGCAGATCTAGAGACATATTTGGGAAGTCAATGCATGTCATCAACTCAAATGGTTCATGGTTTGGAGGTCTGCAAGCAATCTTTCTAGTGTGACAGTCATGGCAGACATTGTTCTTAAGGTACCGAATGAAGATGCAATTGATTTTGTTGATTTGGAGTAGTGCGGATGTTATTGCCAAATTTAATGTTCTTGTAGAGGTCTTTGGATCATGTGCCTATTGTGTTGGAGGTCTGCATTGAAGATTGAGCTCATTGTTGAAGATTTCTTCCTTGGTGTTGTTGTTTTTCCCAATCTTGGCCAACCGGATGATTCAAGTGTGTTGCGGATGATCTTAGAGCAATATTCTGGAGCGTGGGGTATTGTTCGAGGAAGATTTAATCCGCAGCCATGTTTGGCTGATGGTATAGTGATCTGTATTAAGTCAAGTTGACCTTGATGTTCATTCCAAGGTTGATGAAGCATATAAATACTTGTTGATGAGTTGTGGAAATGTTTCCTTGTGTGAAAATGATAAAATCATAAGAAAGGTATAGAGGCAGAGTAGAAGAGAGGAGAAGTAGAAGAACAAGAGTAGTAAAGGATGAAGAGATAATGAAGAAGTGTTTAGGGGTAGAGCAAAAGTTTTTGTGAGCTTTCAATGAGACTGAACCAGGCATGATGAAGATGCTATTTCTCATTTAAATCTTTCTATATTAAACATAAATTCCTATAGGTAGTGAGCCTCTTTGAGCAGTGAGCTCTTGGCAGTGTGCCTGAAGGCAAGTGTCTTCCCATTTCTTTCAACTAGTTTTAATAGGGTACAAATCTTGTGTGTTAACCCCCACTGTGGTTTTCCCTTAATTGGGTTTCCATGTTAAAAACCTTGGCATGAAGGGTGTTCATTTTGTTTTTTCTCATGTGTTGTTGATTCATGCTTTAATGTTTACATCATTAATCCATTTGTAAGTTGTGAAAGAAGATTAAAGTCAGAAAAGGTTAAATTTGTGGGACAACTGATTCACCCCCCTCTCAGTTGTCTGGCCTAATTCTAACAATTAGTATCAGAGCTAGTTCCTCTAGAAGAAGCCTGACCACTTGAGGAGATCTAAGATGTCAACTTACAAGAAGGACAGTCCAAGGTTTAATGGAACAAATTACCCTCTCTGGAAGAAGTGCATGGAGTGTCACTTGCAATGTATGGGTGATGCCTTTTGGTTGATAACTAAGGATGAGTATAAGGTTCTGAAGAATGGCCCTACAACTCTAGATGAACTCAAGGATGTTGAACACAACATTTGAGCTAAAGAAGCATTGTTAAGTGCCCTGACTATTGCAGAAATGACAAATGTCCTAGAATTAAAAACTGCTCATGAAATCTAGAATAAGCTGGAAACTCTGTATGAAGGTGATAAATATGTCAAATGTGCCAAGCTATAGAGCCTGAAGGGTAAATACAAAAGATTGATGATGAGCGAAGATGAAAACATTACTTCCTACATGTAGAAGTTGAATGAACTTGTGATTTGTATCAGGAATCAGAGATTGTTGCCAAAGTGCTTAGATCCTTACCTATGGCATGCAAGCATAAAGTTTCTGCCATTGAAGAGATCAGGACTGTGACAACTCTTACAAGGGATCAGTTGGTTGGTAAGCTTTCAACATTTGAAATGAGTGAGCTTGGTGATTCTCTTCCTAAGTCTGAATCTGCATTTAAAGCCAGTATTCATGGAAAGCAAAGATATGATCTGGGTGAAAGCTCTTAAAGAAGATCAAACAGATTTGACAAGACAAGGAAGGATCTTGAAGATGATGAAACTGAGTTCGATGAACTTGAAGCCCTTTTTGCCAAAAAATTGCCAAGAGGATCCAGTAAGTATGAAGGAAAGTTGTCATTCAAATGTTTTGCTTGTAATAAGATTGGTCATTTTGCCTCAAGGTGTCCAGAGAGAGGTTCAAAGCCAAATCCTAACAGACCTTGAGTTTAGAAGAAATGCTACTACATCTAAGAAGCTGGTGAAGAAGGAGTCACAGATGATGAATATAATCATGGAGGTTCCACAGAAAGTGATTGGGTGTTCATTGCTATCAAAGAAGAAGATCTGGTGCCTACTGAATCTTCTAGTTGTGCAAATGTGGAAAGTGGCTTGGCTGCTCAGGTTGTATTAAAAGATGAATGGGTAATTGACAATGGATGTTCTCATCATATGACTGGTGATAAAAGTAAGTTTGTAATCTTTGAAAAATATGAAGGTGGAATTGTGAAGTTTGGAGACAACTTAGCTGGTAGAATCTATGGTAGAGGATCCATCTATTTTGATGGTAAGAATAACACTAATGATGTTCTGCATGTGGAAGGATTGAAGCATAATCTTCTCAGTGTTGGATAGTTGGTTGACAACTGTTATGATTTTTGATTCAAGGATGGAAAATGCAGAATCTTAGAAAACTCTAGGACTAAAATTGCATTTGGTACTCAGACTAGAGGTAATATCTTTCATTTAAGTAGTTCTGGTAAAAGTTGCTTGATTGCTCAGGTTGATCAGAGTTGTCTCTGGCATAGGAGAATGTGTCATGTGAATTTTGATAACATTGTTCAGATAAGTTCCACTCAAGCTGTAAGAGATCTTCCAAGACTTGTGAAACCTGCTAATAGCATATGCAGAGAATGTCGATTAGGTAAACATAACTAAACTTCATTCAAGAGTAAAGAACAATCTTCAAGTGGATTGTTGGAACTTGTGCATACTGATCTTTGTGGTCCTGCTAGAATTAGGAGTGTGCAAGGAGACATATATTTTATGTTGTTGATTGATGATTATTCCCGAATGATGTGGGTAACCTTCCTGAAAGAAAAATCAGAAGCTTTTGAAAAATTCAAAGTGTTCAAAGTCATGGTGGAGAATGAGATTGGTGTGAAGATAAAGTGTCTAAGATCTGACAGAGGTGGAGAGTTTGCCTCTAGTGAGTTTGATTCATTATGTGAAAAGCAAGGAATGAAAAGACAGTTATTTGCTCCTAGGACTCCTCAGCAGAATGGAATTGTGGAAAGAAAAAATCAAACCATTTAAGAAGTTGCTAGGACCATGATGATGGAAGTAAATGTTCCTCAAGTCTATTGGAGAGAAGCTATGAGTACTGTTGTCTACACTCTTAAATGGGTGTAGATCAAAGGTAATTCTGGTAAGACCCTTTATGAACTATGGTTTGGTCATCCTCCTACTGTGAAATATTTTAGAGTTTTTGTTAGTTCAAAAGAGATGAGGATCTAGGCAAGTTTGATGTAAGAAGTGATGAAGGAATATTTCTAGGTTATTCTACTCAAAGCAAGGCATACCGGTGCTTTAACAAGAGATTGGACAAGATTGTTGAAAGTGAGGAAAGAAGGACATTCAAGGTCTTGCGGATATGATTTAGATGATCAAGATGTAAGTCAAAGTCAAGGAAGGCAAGTTCAAACCTAGACTTAGATCCAAATTGATTTGGAAAAACCAGTGACTCAAGAGGATAGCGTAGATGTTGAGAAACGAGCTCAAGAAATAGAGGTTCAAGCAAATCCCAAAACTCCTTGGTATGTAAGACTGAATCATCCTGAAGATCAAATCGTAGGAGATAGAAATAACGGTGTTCGAACTAGGAGAAAAAATGTTGAAGATCAAGAGGAGATTTGTTTGATTTCAAAGATTGAACCAAAACCAGTAAGTGAAGCTTGCAATGATAAAAATTAGGTAAAATCCATGGAAGAAGAATTAATACAAATTGAAAAAAATCACACTTGAGATCTTGTTTCTAGACCTGAAGACAAAAATGTGATTGGAACTAAATGGGTCTTCTAGAATAAACTAAATGAAGATGGTGAAGTTGTAAGAAACAAAGTAAGGCTGGTGTGCAAAGGATATTCTCAAGTGGAAGGAATTGATTTTGAAGAAACTTTTTCTCCGGTGGCAAGAATAGAGGCAGTTAGATTATTTCTTACATTTGTTGCTTATAAAGATTTCAAGGTCTATCAGATGGATGTCAAGTCAACATTCCTGAATAGAAAATTGGAAGAAGTCTACATTGAGGAACCAGAAGGATTTCAGTTATTTGATCAGAGAAATATGGTTTGCATGTTGAGGAAAGCATTGTATAGACTCAAACAAGCCCCAAGAGCCTAGTATGTAAGATTAGTTAAGTATCTGTTAAAGCTAGGGTATAGCAAAGGCATTGCTGATAGTAACCTTTACTTCAAGATTGATCATGAGCACATTCTGAATGTTGAGGTATTTGTTAATGACATCATTTTTGGTAGAAATGAGAGAATGTGCAAAACATTTGTTGATTAGATGTAGAGTGAATTTGAGATGTCCATGTTTTGTGAAATGAATTTCTTCTTAGGTCTACAAATCATTCAGTCAGATAAAAGTATCTTCATATCTCAATCTAAGTATGTGAGAGAATTGTTGAAAAAGTTTGGAATGGAAGATTCAAATCCAATGGGTACACCCATGGTAACTAGATGCAAGTTGAGTAAAGATGATGACTCCCCTAAGGCAAATCAGAAAAGGTATAGATCAATGATTAGAGGACTGCTCTATCTGACTCAAACTAGACCTGATATCATGAATGCAGTTGGACTTGTTTCTAGATTTCAAGCTGATCCTAGAGAATCCCATGTTGTAGTAGTCAAAAGAATTTTTAGATATCTCAAAGGGACACTTGATTATGGCTTATGGTATCCAAAGGATAATAACTTCACTCTTCATGCATACACAGATACTGATTGGGCAGGAGATGTGGATGACAGGAAAAGTACTAGTGGTGGTGCATTCTTCTTGTGAAGGAGATTGGTTTCTTGGATGAGTAAAAAGCAAGAGGCAATATCTCTATCTACTACAGAGGCAGAGTATATAGCAGCAACAAACAATTGTACTCAAGTTCTATGGATGAAGTAAATGTTGAAAGACATAAAAATTCTGTTTGAGGAGCCTAGTACAATCTTTGATGATAATTCAAGTGCAATAAGCATCTCAAAGAATCTAGTGTTGCATTCAAAGACAAAGCATATATCAGTCAAGTTTCACTTCTTGAGAGAGAAGGTTAATGAAAATGAAGTCAGATTGAAGTTTGTTTCTTCAAGGGATCAGATTGAGGATATTTTCATTAAGCCTCTACCCAAGGATACTTTTGAGTATCTTAGAGAGAAGCTAGGGGTTATTACCCCTCCTGATCAAAACTAAGATGCACTAGGATGCATCAATCCAGTGGAATTCACAGTCATATCTTGTGATCCAGATTGATGTTAAGGAGATACTACTTAGGGGGAGTAGTCAGTATGTAAATTTTGGAGATTAGTCTAAAACAAAAAGGGGGAGAAAAGATTGCAAATATGTGCCCTTCTCCATTAATGTCAAAGGGGGAGAGAAGTCATGTGAAAAACTAGTTGCTGGTAAAAAGGGGAGCTGTAAAGTAAAATGGTTGTAGATGTGATAAGAGAAAGGGGGAGAAGTTCTTGTCTTGATGGTTAAATCAATTTTTCACATCATATGTTGCCATCAATGACAAAGGGGGAGATTGTTGCAAATAGGTGCCTAAGTGGTGTTGTCATTGATGTCAACATATCCTTGTTGCCATTGATGTCAACTCTATCCTATTTTATTGCCTAGTTAGAAGATTGAAATGTTGAGGATATTGAGAAAATTAATGAAAATCTAAGTACGCAGACCATATGGCTGTGTAGAGGATTGTCTAAAGTAGCTCCAGTTAAGATTTGAGAGGTCTGCATAAAGATTTGAAGAAGTTATGGCCATTTGAGTAGAACCGGGTTTTGTAATGTTCAAAAGAGAAAGAGTGATAGGAAATTGGTCCGGATTGCTTTGTAAATGAAACACTATGATCTGCAGATCTAGAGACATGTTTGGGAAGTCAGTGTGTGTCATCAACTCAAGTGGTTTGTGGTTTGGAGGTCCACAAGCAATCTTTCTAGTGTGACAGTCATGGAAGATAGTGTTCTTAAGGTACCGAATGAAGATGCAAGTGATTTTGTTGTTTTGGAATAGTGCAGATATTATTGTCGAATTCAATGTGCTTGTAGAGGTCTCTAGATCGTGTGCCTATTGTGTTGGAGGTCAGCATTGAAGATTGAGCTCATTGTTGAAGATTTATTCCTTGGTGTTGTTGTTTTTCCTAGTCTTGGCTGACTAGATGATTCAAGCATGTTACGGATGATCTTAGAGCAATTCTCTAGAGCACGACATATTGTTCAAGGAAGATTTAAGCCCTAGCCATGTTTGGCCAATGGTATAGTGATCCGCACTAAGTCAAGCTAACCTTGATGTTCATTTCAAGGCTGATGAAGCGTATAAATACTTGTTGATGAGTTGTGGAAATGTGTCCTTGAGAGAAAATGATAAAATCATAAGAAAGGTACAGAGGCAAAGCAGAAGAGAGGAGAAGTAGAAGAACAAGAGTAATAAAGGATGAAGAGATAGTGAAGAAGTGTTTAGGGGCAGAGCAAAAGTTTTTGTGAGTTTTCAATGAGACTGAACCAGGCATGATGAAGATGCTATTTCTCACTTAAATCTTTTTGTATTAAACATAAATTCCTGTAGGTAGTGAGCCTCTCTGAGCAGTGAGCTCTGGGTAGTACACCCGAAGGTAAGTGCCTTCCCATTTCTTTCAAGTACTTTTAATAGGGTATGAATCTTGTGGGTTAACCCCCACTGTGGTTTTCCCTTAACTGGGTTTCCACATTAAAAATCTTGGTGTCAAGTGTGTTCATTTTGTTTCTGCTCATGTGTTGTTGATTCATGCTTTAATGTTTACATCATTAATCTATTTGTAAACTTTGTGAAAGAAGATTAAATTCAGAAAGGGTTAAATTTGTGGGACAACTGATTCAACGCCCTCGCTCTTAGTTGTCTGACCTAAATCTAATAGAAGGATACTATCACACGGACTGTGAGATTTCTCTGCATCTATGGGCACCAGTTGGCCATCTTTCGCTAGTGGTCTTATTTATCCACAAGGGTTGACCTTTGTGTTGCCATAGAGGTGTTGGCGGCCAACCCTTTTTCCCCATCTCTACAAGTTTGAGTTGCTAAAGTTTGGCATCATAAGTAAGTTGCTGACAATTATGTAGCCAGAGGATGACAACTCAAAGCTAGGTTACATTGGCTCAAGATCGGGGATTGTGCTTCGAAAGAATTTTTATGGCACTTGAAGCCAGACATTCCTCCCCTTGCATCAAGTGCATCAAAGAAGGCACTGTTGTGCTTTCAAAGTTACTTGACATTCTTTAGGCATTTGTTAAGCATTATGAGCAAGTCTTTACAACCCAAGAATATACTCCTGAGTGGTTAGATGCACTTCAGGAATGTCTTGTGATTGTGCCAAATGGGATTTCTTCAGCCCATACAACCTTCTATGCGCAGCTGCTCACTATTGAAGACTTCCACAAAGTCGTCCGCTCTATGGTAGATGATAAGGCTTTGGGAGTTGATGGATTTCCCTATGAATTTTACAAAGCTTTGTGGCCTTGTGTTGGACCAGATTTGCATAAAGTTTACCTTGAAGCATTTCATTCTAATTCTCTAGGTAATCTAATCAATACATGTAACATAAAATTCATACTTAAGGCTGGTGATCCCGAGGATATCTATAACTGGTGACCCATCACACTCCTCAATATATCTTACAAAATTATTGCCAAAGCCCTTGCTCTCAAAATCTACCACCTCTTGCCCCAAATTGTCTGCCCTGAACAGACTAGTTTCATTAAGTCCAAGTCAAGATCTTGGACAATATCATTGTTGTTTGGGAAGGTATGGAATGGGTGAGATGCTCTAATCAATTGGCCATCTTCCTTAAGATTGATTTTGCTAAAGCTTATGACTGCATTGAATGGCCTTTCATTTTAGCCATGCTTGCTAAGCTCAGTTTCGGCCCCAGTTTCCTCCAGTCTATTATAATGCTATTTTTAGACGCCTCAGCTTGCATAACCATTAATGGACACCAATCTCAATCTTTTGGTTTGTTCTACTCCATTTGACAAGATTGCACGATGGCCCCTTCTCTTTATGTTCTAGCTGATGAAGGGTTTGGCTACCTTCTTGCTCACTCCGTATCCCAGGGTTTGGTTTATGGGATTTCCTTAACTAATTCATCCACTTAGCTTGTCAATGGCCACTTTCCTAATGATTCCTTCCTCACTTTGTTGGACGAAGAGATTACTATCTTTGGGTTGTCTTGAGACCTTTGTTTGGCTTCTGGTTCGTCCATTCAGTGGCACAAAACCTTATTCTATAGACAATTAGTTCTTCCTGGCCCCCTTTGGATTCAACAGTTTGGGTGGAAATGGATTGTACCCAGTGAAATCTTTTGATTTATTGGCATTCCTTTTGCCTTTCAGGCTTCTTTTGCTAATCTCTAGCAAGTGGTTCTCTCGTGCATCAAGCATAAGTTAGCCTTTTGGATTACTAAACCACTTTCTCTGGCTAGGAAATTTTAGGTATGTTCCAAAGTGCTTGCAGTGACTCATGTATATTACTCCTCTTGTTGGGCCCCTTCTAAGACCTCTTATGCCAAATTAGAGAAACTTCTTAGAGATTTTCTTTAGGCATCTTCTGAGACCCATTGCAGATTTCACCACATTGCCTGGGAATTTTGTTATCTCCCAAGAGGTTCTGGTGGCCTAGGCCTTCTCTCTACTCCTAGCGACAAGGCATCACTCTCTATGTCATATGGATCAGTCGTGCTCTTACTAGTAGTGAGGCCTAGAAAATCCTCCTCAGACACAATATTGAAGCTGGGATCGTTGTTCACAAACCCTCTTGGAAGGGAATTGGCCTTTATACCCTTCTTATTATGCGGGAGCCTATTCAGATCTTGGGTACTTTTGTCACCAAAAGCATATGGTGTGCCTGGGAGGTGGTAAAACCCTGGATCCACTGGTCAGGGAATGGTTTTTGTGATGGCCTCTCCCTTAATCAGCGGAACATATGGTAGCCTCCTCTTTTAGCCAGTACTAGTCAGCCGTTAGCTAAGCTTCCATGGCTCAAGGCTCTTCAGTTTCATAAGAAAGGTGTTCAAACCTTACATGGCATCTTTCATAGACCCACCATGCACATTCTCTCATGGACAGAATTTCATGCCCAATTCATCTTTTAAAACCATGAACGTGAAACCTACAACAATCTGGTCAGTGTCATTCTAGTTGATATGCTTCATAAAGTGGGTATCTGTTCCAATAAACCATGGTGGAAGGACTAGAAGTGGTATCCAAAAACCCCTTTCAGAAACTACAAGCCTCAGCTTGGTTATCGATGGCTTTTCCTTGATTTTCTTATGATTGATGCCCTCAATCAGCGATGGCTTCTTTAGTCATCGATAGTCATTTAGTGAAAATGATTCTTGGCTGTGTGGTCTACAATTGTTGAACCCAAGCTTGCCCACTTTGCGTGGTATATTCTTTTCCAAGGATTGCCTGTGAGAGCTTGGCTATTTCATTTAGGGGTTTAGGACCCTCGCTGCCCTTTTTGTGGGTAGGCTAAATCATTCTAGTGCATCTCTTTTGGTATTGTGCTAGAGCGCAACAACTGTGGAATTGGATCCATGACTTCTTTCGACCATTTAAGGAAGAACCTTTTCCCTCACATATGGCTCTATTGGGAGATTCTCCAAGGATTCCAGCAAAGTATACCCAGATTTGGCACACTTTCAGGCTAGAAATCCTCTTCACTTTATGGAAAGACAAAAATTCATGCATCTCTTCTCACAACAAGATGGATATTGTTGTTTCTTTCTATTCTAAATCTATTATTTGTTCTAATGTTCTTATACAGATTCAAGTGCAAGCTAACAAAGTTGCGCTTGAAGTTTCTCACCTCTAGGAGTTGTTGGACCATTGGGGCAATGCCCCTTGCACTATGGCTCATGTGCCTCCCTCTCCCACTTCTTCTAGGGGTTGGTCACCTTCACGGAGTTGGTGGAGAAGTGGCTCTATCAGGAATTCTTGCCCCCTCTCTCAGCCTCCTTCTCGTTGCGTCTCTCACCCTCGCTAGTGACGGTCATCCTCTCCTCCTCTGTGGCCTACCTTGGGATGGCCTTCTAGCAGAGCTCCAGGGGGAGGAAGTGAAGGTCTAGGGTAGCCTTCTAGTGGTTCCATTCCTGGTGGCAGTTGTGAAGATAATGATATAGAAAAGAAAAAGATGATGATGGTTGAGCTCCTCCTGACGTCATCCTAGACCCTGCTACTATTTGGGGTCACCGGATGATAAGGATCCTCTATCTGTTGGCATTGCTTTGGCTGCTTAATGGCCTTGTTTTTTATACTTTTTCTATCATGTTTTTCTAGTGTTGGGCTTATGCCATGACTTTATGACTTTTTGGGCTCTGCCATGTGACTTGGGGGTGTGCTTTTTTACCACCCATCTTTTTTTGTGAATATGTGTACTCTATTTTCTTATTAATATAGATGCTACCTATTCATCAAAAAAATGAGTAACATTTTATAATGAATAGAAGTGACCCCTTATGATAAAAGAAAAAAAGACAGTCTTTATTTAACCCAAGACTATATTGGTTAGGGAAGTTTTTTAAAAAAATTATTTATTTTTTTAATATTATATTTCCACTTTTTAAGGATATAAATGTTCAATTTTAGGGGTAGGAAAACTAAAAAAAATAACAAAATGGTAAGAAAATTTGCATCACTTGTTACATGCCATAGTGAACATGTGGCAACTATCACTCACGGCCCCTGAGGTTTTTGGAGTACTATCCATCTATCTCCAATTACCTTTTAAGTATTTTTTTAAAGATTGATGTTAATATTTATTTTTCCAACTATTAACATGCATATTATTTATTAAAAAATTATTGGATGAAATATTTGGATTCTTATTAAAGCCCACACATAGATTTAAAAATATTTATTTTTACCTCATTAATTATTTATATTTAATTACTATTATTTATAATTTTTTATTTTGTAGACATCACAAATGTCAAGTGATTTATTATTTATTTTTCTATTTTTAAATAGTAATATAAAATATTATCTTAAGTTTTTCTCAACATCTTTCATTAATTATAAATACTATAAGTATTATACTAGTAATAATTTATTTATAATTTTTTATTTAATAGACGTCACAAATGTCAAACGATTTATTATTTATTTTTCCATTTTAAAATATAAATATAAAATATTATGTTAAAATTTCTCAACATCTTTCATTAATTATAAATATTATAAGTATTATACTAGCAATTATTTCTAATTATATATTTACCAAATATTACATATGTTTAAAGTATTTATTATGAGCTAAATTTTCAATTTTTAGAAATTGACATAAAGTTTTATGTAAAATATTGTGAACATTCTTAATTAGTACTTGCTTTCGGCTGGTACTATTGCAATGAGTTGGCACTTATCTAGTTATTAATCTATTGATTGCAAACCAATCAAAAGATTTGATTTAAATTTGTACTTTTCCATGTCAACATGATAAATTTTTAACAAAAAATTATTTAGAAATGATTTATCTATATTGTCATTGGCTAAAAAAATGACCTCTTCTCTGCGGATTGTCAGATTGTCAGGAGAGTGCAACAAAAAACTATAAATACTGAGATAATTTTGGTTTGAGGGGAGCACGTGGCAAATAAACAAATTATGAACACAAATTTTATCTCCCACTAGTTTTGTCGTGCCTAAATGGATGATGATTAATTTTTTTTAGCTAAAAGTAATTTAATTTTAATCTAGTTTTTAGGGTTACATATTTTATTTTATGTAATTAGATTATTTTAGGGATTTCAATTTTATTTACTCACGATTTTAATTTTATTTAGTCAAATTTAATTACGTTTTTTATTTTATTCTTCAAACTTACAATATGTTAATGCATTTTAAATTATAAAAGTATTAGTATTATTACATTAATTAATTATTTAATCATTATAATCATTATTATTATATTATTTAAATATTTTATATTTAATTTTGAAAATTTATATTTAAATTTTAAGTGAAAATATGAACAATAGGAAACAACTTCCTATTATATTAAATATACACCCTAATAATTTTTTTATAAAACGTGACAAGAGTTTAAAGACTATTTTGTTTTTTTGCTTGTATTTAATTAAATATTTCCACTGTAAATATTAAATTGAAATTAACAAATTTAATTTATTATTTACAAACTTAAATCAAAACCTATTCATAACAAATTAAAAATATCAAAACCGGTGAGTTCACCTAACTATTACTGTTCAACTACCCAAACCGCTTTTACTCCAAAATTTCTATTCCCTTATGCTCGTGTAGGTTTTTCAATTGATTTGGGTTGGTGCACTGGTTGTTATTTACAACAGTTTCTTGATCATTAAATCTTAAATCTTCAATCCATGGGTTGTTACTTTGTATTGTTTATTTTAAAATATCAAACTTTAATATGATGGGCTTGGTTTAAATCTTCAATCCATGGGTTGTTACTTTGTGTTGTTTATTTTAAAATATCAAACTTTAATATTAAAATATCAAACTTTAATATGATGGCCTTGGTTTTTGTTTTTAATCTTGACATTAAAATAGGGTTTTTGAATGCTTCAAATAACAAATGGCTTTTTTTATGTGAACATGATAGTGCTTTGAAAATTTTTTCACACCGTAAAACAAATTCACTGTAGGTAATGAGCTTGTGCCAAGGAAACTATAAGTTTGCATGTTCTTAACTAGTTATTAATAATTATTTTTGCAACCAATGAGAACTGAAATAGTTTTTCTAGTTAAAAAAATAGATGCAAATATTATAACAAATTAAAAAATTACGAACATGGCATCACTTCATTTAAATATTCTCCATCACACTAGATTTTTAACTATTGAGTAAATAAAATTGAAATTCCCAAAATAAAAGTATTTTTTGTGACACTCTAGATTTGTAAAAAAACATTAAAATCCCAAAAATAACCTAATTTCGTAAAATAATTCTCCATCACACTAGGTTTTTAACTATTGAGTAAATAAAATTGAAATTCCCAAAATAAAAGTATTTTTCATGACACTCTAGATTTGTAAAAAAAATTAAAATCCCCAAAATAACCTAATTTATTGATTTCTTTTCATAGCTATTTTATAAAAAAATTATTAGGGTTTAAATTTGTTTTATAACTATACTTTAGGGTTCTACACATAAATAACCTAATTTCAGTAAAATATTTTTTAACTATTCATTTCATCTTAACCATTGATGTCTAATTAAATGGAGCTGAACCACATATTTTTATTAAATGAATGCACCCAAAATTATTACTAAACCACAATATTAGATTAATTAAAATAATTAAAATCATGTTCTCAAAGTACTTACTATTATTATGAATAAGATAAAAATATGAATATGTTATTGTTATTATATTATGTAATTATTCTTTAAACTTACAATATTTTAATGCATTTTAAATTGTAATAGTATTCAATATTATTACATTTTAATATCTTAGGCAGATATTTCAAATCTATCCACATTGTTATTATATTATGTAATTATTCTTCAAACTTACAATATTTTAATGCATTTTAAATTGTCATAGTCTTAGTATTATTACATTTTAAGGAAATATTTGTGTTATTTAAAAGACTTTGTAAAAGTTTAGTTTTATAGTTACGAAATACTTTAGTCCTATTTTATTTTTACCAAATTAGATTATTTTTAGATTTCAATTTTATTTACCCAAGACATTTCAACACTCTTCAAAAATTAATTTTTCATTTAATGGAATGCAATTTGTCTATACAACCAATACCTAATGCAAAAAAATTACAACTAAACAAATACTATAATAACAACACTACAAGGCAGGTACTAGCCACTACGTGGCACTTGTTAATTATATAACTATTATAACTAGATAACTAAATTATTAAAAATTTGATATTCTACAATATTTATATTATATATTAATAATATTATATTTCTAAATATGATTTATTTATGTAATTATATAATATTTTATTGTTATTGAAGATAATGCATTATCAAAAAAATTGATTCAAAATCTAAAAATATTAAACTACTAACACAAACTAATTTTCAACCATGCTTACTATGTGACACTTGTTATATGAACTTTCTTGGTAACTTACTATGTGACAAAAGTAATATGTGACAAAAGTAACATATGAATCAATCCAACTCATATAAATTTTATAATATAACTATAAATTGAGACAAATATGAAGATAAATATTTTAACCAAGTACTAAACTTTTGATCTTTATATCTATTAATTCTTAAAAATTTAAATTTTAAAGTTATAATTAAAAAAAACAAAAATATCATACCTAATAACCACAACAACACATACCAACTACATGGCACTTTTTTTAATCATAGTTTGAGCATTTCTCCATCAAACCTTCTTAATTGTAAGATGCCACACAGTGATTTTGAAAATTTTTAACAAATATCAAAGCATCAATGTGGCAAATAAAAAGAACTACTAAAATGAGAGCAATAATATAACATTATTTCCTCTCCATAAAAATGGATCAAGCAATTTAAAGCGCTTTAATTTATTGCACTTTCTAACAGAAAGTTTTAAAGCTTAGAACATGGCAGTGTGGGATTTGGACTGGAAAGCTATTACATGCAGTTGATAAATTTTGCAGAAGTTACCTTGGCCAGGGCCACTATACCCTTTTCACTATAGTTATAAGTTCCAAGTTTTCCTGCACGAATAACATTTGTTGGATCTAATGTCACATTAGCCTTGTGGATCAAGAGAGAGCTTCCATTGCAAAGGTCTTTTAAGAACAGATCCACAACAAGCTCAGTTGCGTCACATTTTACACAGTCATTTTGGACTTTCATCGAGTAATAAAACACCCCATTGCCCTCTGGATCACCCATGCTTCTCGGCTTCTGTGCTTTCAGGTCAGACACACCACAGCCACCTGTGTACATTGCTCTATTCTCATCAGTATAATAATATAAATATTGAAATGGATGATGTTTAAGTAGAATGTAATATCTAACAATCCAAATTGTAATGAAATATATATAACTATCTCAGAGCTTTCTTACCTCCCTGAGCAATAAGGAAATGGAGATGATTCATAATTATGATGAAGGTGAAGAAAATTACGAGCTTCATTGTGTCTAATTACAACTCCTTTTTTCACAGGATTGTATGGCTGCTTTGCCTCTATTGTTACTGATTTTAAATAGGTTATGCCTAGAGGCATTATTAAATATACATGACATACTTTTTTTAAATGAATGTACCTAAAAATTATAATGTTTAACTATTTTATATTTAAAAAATGTATAATGGACATATTTTTAAAATGAAAGCACACAAGAATTAAATTTAAAATATATAACTGCCATAGTTTAATTAAATTAATAGGCATAACAATAAAAGAGACATAAAATAACAAATCTATATAAATACAAGTAATAGTCAAATATAAATCACAAAAATATGAAATGAAATAATGAAATAAGAATACGGGAGAACAAGGAGTTATTTATTAAATTAATGGACATAAATATAAAGTAACAAATCTATATCAATACAAGTAATAGTTAATCATAAATCAGAAAAATATGAAATGAAATAAGGTAGAACAAAAGAATACTCCCCAGAGTTATAAATTACAAATTTAATCATTTTTTATTTTTGTTTCTACACATTGTATTTCTTCTCACTAAACACAAATTTAATTTAATAAAAAAACCTAATATTAATATTAATATAAACATAAATATAAATACATGAAACACAATTCAAATCATTTTTATTTTTGTTTCTACACATTGTCTTTCTTCTCACTAAACACAAACTTAATTTAATTTAAAAAACATAATAGTAATATTTATTTTAATATAAATATATGAAACACGGATGAAATCATTTTTTTATTTTTGTGTTTATATATTATTTTTCTTCTCAATAAACACAAATTTAAAGATAAAAATAAAAATCATATATAATAATATTTGCTATTACAAACAACCAAAATAAAAATAATATAGAGTGATGTAAATAATATCTGCAACATGATTTATCTTACAACTAGGTCGACAGGCCAAGCATGAAACGTGTACACAAATATTATACCATGTCGGCTTGATCTTATGTACAAACAACAATGCAGACTCAAACAAACATTCAGGAATCGTCATATATATTGAGACCTATTATACAACCACTTAGATTGATGATCCAAACAATATAACTTCATTGCATATTGATCTAGCATGAGTGTTAGCTTTATCCTTAAGTGCACACTCAACTAACTTGACTGTCATATCATAAATTTTAATGTGAACCATATGAGACTCTAAAATTCATAACCAACATTCATTATGGGCCTCTTATCATACCTTCATAACCACAGAGCATAATAATCTTTCATAGAAAAATGCCGATCTCAGAATTGTTGTTTTGTCACAGAGAAATACTATCAAACTCGAAGCTGATACTGAAGAACTTGTAGAATGTGATCCGATGAACTTCAAGCTCTACAAATATGGATTTAGATGATTATGCCATGTGTTTATATTGCCTCAAAACTATAAATCAAAATATTCACCAGTGGAGGAATGCAGACCAATTTACTCATATACTTTGCACTGTTTTTGACTCATCTTTATTCACCCGAACTTAGGCAAATCATAGTATGACTTCCAGAAGAAGTTAGGAGTTGAACTCTAGAACATAACCTTACCAAATATCTATTAATAACATACCACAACCAAATAATGTGATCTTCAACTGCGGAGGCATACCATCACAATTACTGTCACTTTCTCATTGCTCTGTATACTGTCCATACTTAGCCAAAATCCTTTTACCATGCCTTGTTGCCACACTAAGTTAGGCTTCCAGAGTAAAGTCTCTTTACCATGCCTTGTTACCATCAATGACAACATCAATTCTTCAGTGCATATCAGCAGTGTCTCTTGACAATGTTGCCAATAATCTTCCCCTTTGGCATTGATGGCAACACTTAGTGAAAAATGCTTATCTGCTCCCCCTTCTATGTACACTTCTACTTTTCTTCTTTCCTTAATATGTTTAGCCATTTTTTACTAGTTATTCTACTCCCCCTTTGACATCAATGTAAAAGGTGTATGTACAAATGTCAAAATTGTGTCAGAGCTTCAAAATTGTCATACTCTGCCACATATGTATAAGTGCAATCTTTCAATTTAATTTGTTGTGGGTGAAAGAATATCATTGTAAATAATCTTTAGTTGTGCTAACTCTCCATCCCACCTATTCTTGGCACTATCCAAAATTTGAATGTTGCCATTTATTTGAAAAATTGTCTTCTGCCCTCTATACATTAGTAGGTGTATCAATGCTTGCCTTAACTTTTAAGGCTTCAACAACTAGACTTGTCATTGAATCAATTTTAGGGCTTATTAACCCTCTTAACTTGCACATTCTACTTTCCATTTCTTCCCTTTTACTTAGAAGACTACTTATGTTATTATGAATATTTACAGCTTGTATTTCCATACTACTTATGGAGTCGACTACCAGATCATAGGATTTAGAAATATTTACTATTTGAAGCTCCATAGCTTTGACCTTCTCTTCTATTTCCTTAGTGGTCTCAGGCCATGAGAAGCAAATTTTGTATACATCACATGCTTCTTTAATAGCACTCTCTATATTCATGATGCTATTATCTAACAAAATTTTGTCATTGTCTAACTTAGTCTTCAACTTTGCTAATCTTTTATTATCAAATTCCTTCCTAACCTTTATATCAACAAACTTCTCAAAAAACTCAAAATGAGTGCTTACTAATTTTATTGGGCCTTTGCATTGATTAGTTGATGGCAATGATGTGTCCTTTTGGTGTGAAGGCATCAACTTCTCCAGAATATCGGATGCTTCACCAATGAGTTCTCTATCCTATAAATGTGACTTTAGAATTTTCTTCTTGAGCCTTGGCTTGCACAATTGCTACTAGTTTGAATTTTTGCAAAGGAGACATTGAAGCCAAGTTTATTGGTCCTTACAGAAGCTTAGGTGCATCCAACACTTGCTTCTCTAAAAATTCCTTGACTAAATTAACTGGATCCTGTGTGGTAGTAGTGTCTCTTGCCATATCAGACACTTCTTCATCTATAGTCTTATCCTTGTTTGCTTGATCATAAATTTTCTTATCCGGAGGAGGACTTGTCCTTGTTTGGTAATTGTCAACTTTGTCTTGATCATTAGTGACAAGGGCTTGATCAAATTCTTTCTTTTTCTGAGGCTACTTCCTTTTCTTAGAACTTTTCTCTTCCTTTTGTTCTTCCATTTCTTTGTCTTTTCTAGGGCTCGCCAGAGGATTTGCCTCAGTTTGCTCCAAGCCTTGATCCATGCTAACTTTAGGTATAGAGGTGCCATCACCAACATTTGTATCTTATTTATCACATATAGTTGGGATTTTAAGATCTTTTAGGATCTCAAGAATTGTTTGCTCTATGTCCTTTATAAATTTATCTATGTTTCTTGCCATTAGAGTGTTGACTCTTCTTTTTTTTTCAATTTTATCTCCAAGGATCTTGAAGAACTTGGTTCTTTCGTCTGGAGTTACATCTGGATAAAATTTCAGCATTAAATTTTCTCTTAACTCCACATCTTTGGTCATGGTTGCTTCCTTCTTGGTAGACATAATGCTTGCCAAGCTGTCTAGGAGGTCAATGGCTACCTCAATGAGAGATCTATTATATATCTCCAAGTATTGAATGACAATAGTCTCAATGATGCTTTTGTTTGCATCATCATACTCATCATATAGTTGGGCTATAGGTTTTAAATTTCCATCAACTGTTATAGCCTTCAGTACATCTTCAAGACTTATTGTAGCCTCTACTTCTTTGGGCTCTTCTTTCTTCTCCCTCTTCCTTCCTTTCCCCTTTCCAGAGGACTTGTCTTGCTTAGAATCGGAGGCTTTAGTTGGTTTTGTTTTCATCTTCTTGACCTCTTTATTTGATTTTGTTTCTTCATCATCTTCTTTACCCACACTGACATACATTCTATGTCATTTGGTCTTTTGCCTTTTATGACCTTTGTCAATGGATTTCTTAGAGGATACCTCTGTAGATGGGGTAGAATCAGTTGATTGAGAGGTTTATTTAGATGTGTAACCTCTTGTTCTTTTCTTTGTTATCATAGACTCCTTCTCTTTCCTCTCAGACTCTTTCAGAGGCTTTTCAGGCTCACTTTCCTTCATTTTTTTAGATGCCCTAGTTGCTTCGACCCTTGCTCTTGTTTTAGCAATCTCTTCTTTAGTAAGTCCTATAGTCTGGGCATAATCCTCTACTAATTTCTTCATCTTTTTTTGAGTTTCTAGCTTTCTTAGTTCAACATGAATTTTTACAGATAACTCTTCATATGTGCCAAACCTTGCCTCTGAGGTATCCCTAGGTTTTCTTAACATGAGCTTAGCATATCCATCCAACACACCTGTTGCTACTTCATAGCCCATTGGGAGAATCTAGACTGTTCTAGGCTCAACATCCTCCATCATACAATAAAGCATATGTCATTTTTATACTTTTCCACAATTGACTTATGTATTCTTTCCCTTGATTGCATGATCCTTTGGAAATTCTTGAAATAACCCCATAGGGTTGTAGTCTGTGCATTATAACTTCCTATCCCATTAAGATGATTCCTAATTTGTACTATAACTGGTTTATCACTAGTCCAAAACAAGTTATTTATCATTGGTATCTCTTGCATGAAATAGAAGAATAAGTAAAGAATCAAAGTACCAAACTTGAATGGATATTTCTACTTGTCTTCTTTAGATTCTCCATTAATTATTGTTGGACCAACTTACAAAGGTCATAATCAACATTTTCTTTGATCATCTCATAGGTTGTGTATATAGTAGTACCAGAGATGAAGTTTTCCTAATTTGTGAAGTAGATTTTGTAGCCAATTACCATAGATGCAAACCTTACTGCATGGTCTTCAAAATCATTGATTGTCTATCCCCTTTTGTCAAATTTGGGTCTGGTGGCTGTCGTCACTGTGTCGTTCTTCACAGCTTTTAACACAGGTACTTTTCTAGTGGAATTCAATCCAATGATAACCCTTATAGCATCTTTTGTAATCATAAAGGGTCTCTCAAGCCACATGAATTCATCATGTATCCTACTCAAAACGTACTAGACCCATTTATCCTCTGCAAATTTGGAAAGTCTATATATTGAATGAATTTCTTCACTTTCAATGCCTTAAATTATTCCTTCAAATCAAAATTGTCACTGTTTAAGTGCTTCACATATAGATCAGAAAACCTATTGTCCCCAAATTCTTCTAGGGCAACATGAATGTAAGCCCTAACATCAACTGCATGCATTAAACCAAACAAAATTTCTGAAAATGCACCATTTGAGTCCACTTCTATTGATTTGAAAGTGTGTTTCTTAAATTTTGGCTGTAGTCTCTCAGTGATGTCAAATACTTGTGGTGTCACCATTTCTGTAATGATTCAAACAAATTTGCAGTAGGGTTTCAAACTAAAAAATACCTCTTTTGCCAAATTAGGGTTTACTTGATTTTCTTTGAATTACTGGAAGTCATTGTAGTTGCTTAAAATCTTGCTTCAGCTCTCTCTAGACTATTGATAGCTTGAATGTAAAGTGATTTATCTTTTGAATGTGACCCTTTTTAACCCTTGTTATGAAAAGACCTAATGTCATAAATGTTGTTCTTAAAAAGATGTCAAACACTTCACTATTAAGTCTAGTTGATCAAGATTGCTCTACAATATGTCACATTAGATCCTTTTCTACCAATTTCTTCTTCAAATAATTCATCCAATACTTCTTTAACTTATACCTTAGTGTTGGATCTCAGCACCAATTATCTGACTAGGGGATCAAGATTTTTAATAAGAGCTCCCCCTGAGCCAGAGCACCCAATTCACTTCCTAGAGAAATTATCTACACTAGAAGCTAGTGTGGATCCATCCTTGACCTCATTTACATCCTTAGTAATCCATACCTTTCTTATTTCCTTCTTAACTTCCACCGGATCAACCTTTTTCTTACCTTTATCTTCTCTCTACTCTGTTTTCCTCTTCTCTATAGGATAGTCTCTTTTCTCATTCTTGCTTCTGTAGAATCTTACCACATGTCCAAACCTATTGCAATTGTAGCATACCACATTCCTCTATCCTTGATTCCTTCCATTTGATTTATTTATTCTTGATTTGCATTGGTTAGCCACATGTCCAAATCTATTGTAAGAAAAATACTTTCCATTGAAAGATTGAGTATTCCTTACATTGCTAGGACCATTCCTTATCATACTTCTACACTCATTTGCTTTATGACCAATTTTCTTGCAATTAAAATACTGACTAGAAAAGGATGACACATTTTGATTCATTCTACTCCTACACTGAGTAGCCTTATGACCATACTTATTGCATTTAAAACACTTGTAGCAAACCACATTCCTCTATCCTTGATTCCTTCCATTTGATTTATTTATTCTTGCTTCTGTAGAATCTTACCACATGTCCAAACCTATTGCAATTGTAGCATACCACATTCCTCTATCCTTGATTCCTTCCATTTGATTTATTTATTCTTGATTTGCATTGGTTAGCCACATGTCCAAATCTATTGCAAGAAAAACACTTTCCATTGAAAGATTGAGTATTCCTTACATTGCTAGGACCATTCTTTATCATACTTCTACACTCATTTGCTTTATGACCAATTTTCTTGCAATTAAAATACTGACTAGAAAAGGATGACACATTTTGATTCATTCTACTCCTACACTGAGTAGCCTTATGACCATACTTATTGCATTTAAAACAATAGTCATTGTAAGATGGGTACCTTTAAGCATTTGTTTTCCCGACCAAGGGTCTTCTAGGTTTGCTTCTTTGATTCCAAAACTGGTTGCCTTTATTTTACTTCATCTTAGTATTTTCTTGACCTGATTTAGAACTTTCTCCTCTTTCAAATCCCAAACCTTTCTTGTCATCTAGATTTCTCTAACTGCCAAGCAACTCATCAAGCTTTGCAAAGCTTATTTTGAATTTTTCTTTGTTACTGTTTGCTACCTTCAAATCAAACTTTAGAAGCATAATATCTTTTTCCAACTTTTCACATTCTTCAGACTTATCTTTCAAAACTTGCTTCAAATGTTCCTCAGCCTTTTCTTTCTCTTCAACCTGCATTGATAAATCATTAAAATTTCATTTTCTACTTTCAATTGTTCACTTAGCTCTCTACTCCTATCCTTTGACTTCTTAACTTTCTCTCTTATCTTTAGGATGCATTCATCAACTTTGACATTTTCCTATAAATCCAATATATCTGCTTCATACTTATCAAGATCTTTAAGAGTAATTTTTAAATCTTGATTACTGACATATGTGCAATTATCAATTATGACACTACCTAGAGAGAGATACCTTCTAGTTGACATGTGCATACTTTCCCAGATCTTCCTCAAGCTATTAAAATTCTTTCAAGGTGTTGGAACCTTCAAATTTTGGCAAAATTTGAAAGTCCCATGATGAAAAAATTAATCTCAGCACTCAGAGATGTAATTGCCCAGATTTAAAGGGCCATGATGAATTTATTGAGCATCCTTGCATTTGAAAAGACTTTAATTCATAAATTGGAAGATTTTGGCAATTTGCAAGATTGGCCCAAAATTCATAAATATCCTAGAAGTCAAGAAGTCAATCCTAAACTTTTGGGAACCAGCTACACTTGCAAGGATATTAATACTTATGGAGCACAAATAGTTGTGGGTGTGATTGCTAGAGGTCAGGATGTCATATGTGTGAGGCAAAATCATTCCTCAACTATTTCACCACTTGAACTCAAAAGGCATTTAGGGAATATAGGAGATTAGATTTTTACCCTTGGATTCCAAGTTCATCTTGAATGAGTTCCAATGTGCAAATCACTACATGACTTCAACTTGGACAAGGACACAAAGTCTATTTTTACAAGCTTCCAGAGTAGAATCAACTTATTCAAGTAGGTAGAAAAACATTGGGATTTTCAAAGTATCATTTGTATAGCAAAATAGGAATGATAGGTGTAGCAGTAGAAGGCCATGATATAAAAGGGCTGAGATTTTGTAAAATATTTGGTTTTAGATAAACTTTCGCCTTGACATACAGATGTGGAAATAACATTGCATAGAAAAATTTGGAAGATTTTGTTGAAAATGCCATAAAGCATGTTGTTCAACAACTTACTAGGAAATTGGAAGATATGCACATTGCTTCACTTAGAAATGCAGAAGTAGTCATCAGGAGATCTTCTATAGCAGATTGGATTAACAACTTGTTTAACACTCCGTGTCTCCCTGATATGCCTTTTGAAGAAGAGCTAAGAAGGTGTTTGAGAGATGGAAGCATTCTCTGCCATGTTATAAACAAAATTAATCCATGAGCCATACCAAACATCATATTATTCAAACTATCAGAAGGTGCTACATTTTAAGACCAAGAAAGATTTGACACTGTTATGAATTTCCTTGTGGCAATAGATGGTTTATGATTTCCAACTTTTAAACTGTATGATTTGGAGAAGGGTGATATGGTCACTGTTGTGGACTGCCTTTTATCTCTAAGAGAATATTGTGTTGTGGGTAATCATCAAAAGATGTTTGTTGACGAATGACCAGGGATGAATCATAAAGGAACAGGGGAATCTCCTCTAAATATGAGTGATGCTACATTTGATGCTAAAATCCTTTTATCTGACTCTATTGTGTCCAATCCTGCTATGTCATATTCAACATGGATGGAAATAGGATACTCAACATGGATGTAAATAGGACATGCCTTCTAAATTTTATGCAAGTAAAAGCAATTGAAAAAATCTTAATATGTTGTATGACATTTATTTGCTTCAGATGGCATTAATGGTCATGATTAAGTTGGTTGACACACAATCAATTGATATTTTTCCTTGAAAAGCTATAGAAGCACTTGCAAATATCAGTGATCTTGTAGTTAATCTTGCTAAATTGTCGAAAACATTCGATATGGAGAGGTTTCTACTGCTTATTTTGGATAGATTAATTTATCATAGTTCCAGTAGAAGTCCTGTCAAATTGCTTTGAGTTCAATCCTAAGTATTTGCACTAGGAGCTCACTCAAGATGCAAAAGTCTAAGAAGGAGCAACCAAATATCCCTAAAATAATGACTTGGGTGAGATGTCTTTTCTTGAAGATTGAGAATATCTATCTAGTGGAGTTGAATAAAATTATTTTCCTTGAGAACTCAAGGGAATCTAAAAGGAAATCATCCATTCTTTCATCACTCACAAGCAATCTGAATCTGCTATATACAAAGTTGTTCATAATAAGCTTAATTACATGCATGTCATGCAAGGAAGTTGGTAAAAATGGATGCTTTAGAACATGATATAGATATCTATCAAAGTATAATGGAATGGTGATTTTCACCAGACGTATAACTACAATAACCTTGATAGACATGTATGCTAATATGGAAGCATAGACAAGAAATTTGAATAGTTTTTCTACCACTGTACAGGATGCCTTCAAGAAAATGTGATCTCATGGAATGTGATGTGTAAGGGTAAAATGGTGATTAATCAAATGAATTAAACAAGACGCAAACATCAACAGAATAGTGAAACAAGAATGATTCAATAAACGAAGCAATGAACAAACACAGTGCAAACCTCTCCCGTTTCGAAACTTCTGTTGTTCGCCTATCACAGATCGTCCTTTTGTAGATGAGATGAGCCCTCAGAGAGTGCAATCTTTTTAGCTGTTTGTTGGAAGTCGACGGTGAACGGCTATGGTGATATGCAATGAAGATGAGCTCCAATGCAAATATGTGATCTCAAGCTTGTGGATGACAAAAGGGTGCCAAAGGCACGCTGGTGATATTTCTGCAGAGTAATGATGTCAAAAGCCTGGATGATTAGAATGGAGGGATGAAGCTTCATTTATAGACTTGGAAGAATGGGAATCGACAGTTGAGAGGAGATATGAAGATCAACGGCTAAGAATGGTTGAGGAATGTGCAACCAGTAGAAATGTGACAAGTGTCCCAGCTCCATCATGAAAGAGGGGATGTGACAAAATTGATTGGAGAGTTAACTCCATTGACTGGTCTGTTAACAGACTTGATTGATCAGTTAGAAGAATAAATCGTGGAACTGACTGAATTGATTGAGGATTTGACTCAATTGACTGGTTAGTTAACACCTTTGATTGAATAGTTAACTAACCTCTGATTTGAGAAGAAATAGGCCATGTGGGTGAGGGAAAATAAGGTAATTAAATATTAAATATATTTAATTACATGTGCAACCTGATGAGGTGGACAAGGTGAGGTGGAAAAGGTGAGGTGTAAAGGTGATGTGGATTTTTAGAATTTAGAACTTAGGATAGAGGAATGTGGATTAATTTAAATAATTTATGATTATTTAATCATGTAGGACATTTAGAAGAATTTTAATTAAATAAATTAAATTTATTTAATTATGGAACAGTGAATCGATTAAATAAATTTAGAATATTTATTTAATTGATAGAAGAATGCAATAAATATTTAGAATATTTATTTAGGATGAATCATGTCATTTTTAGGCGTATACATGATGATTGTAGGCTATGCACAAAATGAAATTGTGGAAAAAGTGTTGACACTATTTCACCAGGATATGGACATCCATAAAAGCATAATGGAATGGGGATTTGTGTTATAGTTAGAAATGATCCATTAGACATATATGAAGAACATGGAAGCATGGATAGGGAACTAGAACTATTGAGCAAATTTCCTCAAAAGAAATGAAATCTCATGGACTACCATGATTGCTGTATAGGCACAAAATGGATTTGTTGAAAAAAATTTTCATCATGATCTTATATACATGTATGTCAAGTGTAAAAGCCTGATAAATGTTTATGAATTGCTTGATCAACATGAAGAATTGAAAGTCCAATCCATTAAACTAAAAGAAAAGTTTGTAGAAGAATGTAAGGAACTCAAACAACTCTATAACAAATTGATGGAGCTCAAAGGAAACATTAGAGTCTTATGTAAGTGTCATCCATTGAGTACTGAAGAGGTTGTGTAAGGAGCTATTTCTGTAGTAGAGTTTGATGCTGCCAAAGACTGTGAGATCATCATACGAGTGAATGGGGCTCCCAAAAGGGTCTTCAAATTTAATTCAATTTTTATTCCACAAAGCAATAAAGCCTAAAATGATGCACTGCAACAAAGAAAAATCTTATCAAAGGGACTTTGACCTATCAAAATAAGAAAAATGTGAATCCCTTCGATGTCTCGAAAAGGGTAAACCATTTGTTTGAAAAACTCATCGGGGTGACTTTTGTATAGCGGAGAGAACCTATTTGAAGTCCCTTTGAAACCCCATTAAGTATCATTAAAGTGACTATGGTATTTCAAAGTGATGAGTTTTCAAATCCCTTCGATATATAGAAAGGGTGTCCAAAATTTATCGAGGAGAGTAAATAATATTGATAAAACAAAATTATTTGTCTCTTTGAAACCTCGAGAACAACAAAGAACATACAAATGAAAGTTCATCGTTCAGGAAAGTAAATTTAGCAAGAGCTAAGTTATGGTCTCCTCAATATGGCGATGACACTTCCCTGCCAAAGAATACAATTAATCAGGATTATGGTGATTATTTTGAAGATATAAATTTTATTAATGGTAATAATCGGTGAAATATTTTTCACCGAAGGGGTTATAAGGTGGGAAATTATTTTACGTGAAGGACATAAAGAATATACCAAATGAAGATTTTTTGAGAATATTTTCACTTGAGAGTAAAATAGTTTTCTTGGAAGAACTAATTAAGTAGGTAATTATTTTACCTAAAGAACACTTTTATTATGGTTTTCCTTTGTTATTTAAACTAATATATCAAGGATATACTTCATTTATCAGAGCACATTTTTTGCGTCTGTGTGATCTATTTGATTGGTTTCTGTGAGAAGTTGATTTAAGTCCTAAGTGGTTTATGTTTATTGGTCGCTGCCCAGAGTTAAAACCATTTAAACAAATCATCTTGGTTGGTTTCCTTCACACCAAAATTAAAAGTCCTTTTAGTTGATCACAGTAACCTAGGAAAATATCATTGGAATTTGTAAGAAGAGCATAAATAACTGACAACCTTGCATGTTTCTACAAGGTATAAAGATTTGAAAAGTGCCAAATAATTTGAGTTAAGATAGAAGGTAGGACACATTTATCATACACATCTTGACTCCATTGCCCAAAAAGCACTGGTCATATTCATTATAAAACAATACTTCATAAAGACCTCATTCACATTTTCAAACTTCAAAAATTAGTAGTGGGATTAATTGTTAACCTTGCATCTATTTCATATTTGTATGTCATTTAGAAATAGATTCCCATTGTCAAAAACCTTTAAAGCTCATAATATGCTTAGTTATTAGGGTACACTACGTAGGTCCAGCAAAACCTAAAGAGTAAGGAGTCCAAAACCACATAGGGTTGCTCCATTTTGTTGGCCAAAAACATTGCAAACCTGACCATAGAGCTTGGCATCCTCTTAGGGTTTGCAACCTATATTTTTGAGACCTAACAAAATTGGCAACTCTACTGGGGATAATTCTAGAAAATTAGGTTTCAGCTTATCTAGTCAAAGAGTCAAGAAATTGAAAAAATATAACTCTGCTGACAGAGAAAAATCCAGAAGATAGAATCATTCCTCTTTTGATAAGAGGTGGCAACTCTGAAAGGGAACTTAATGAAGAATGCAAAAGATATCTAAAACATTTCCAGTTAGAAATAAAGGTCAAAGGTTGAAATATGTATAACAATTCATCTTTTCCCTATACACATTATGATACAATTGAGAATCTCGGCTATAGAAGTAGTGCTCATTATACACAACAAAACATTTTTACATTGCAAGCCTTAAAACAAATAAATGCTTATCCAATCCCTCCTGGCAAAAGATTAGTGAGCTACCAAAATCATGAATTCAATCAATATGCCAAGCATTATCAATATCAAGCCCCTCATAAAAATAGCTAGCCATGTCAACCATGTCCATAAAGAAAAATCTGTCCCAGAAATTGATAAACAATTTAACTTCAATATTATCCAAGGCTACCCAAATCACTATCCTGTTGAGCTAGAAATCATATCCCTAAATTTTATGGAGAGGTACATGAATCAGCTCATAGGCATGCACAACTATTTTGGGAGTTTACTAAGGACTTTCAGATTTATATAGAAGATGTCATTATGAAATGATTTGAAAGATCATTGATGGATAATGCAAGAGAATGGTGTAAAAGCTTACCCATGCAAAGTATATCCTCATGGGAAGATTTCAAAAGGCTATTCCTGAGTCAGTTTGATGATAATAATGAAAATTATACACAAAATTTAGGGCCTTAGTTTATTCTGGCAAGCAATGAAATAACATATGATATATCAGAAGGTGAGAGTAGTCTTCAAAGTGTAAACGCTCCTATTGTGCTAGCCCACCCACCTCAATACTTGAATCAATAGTTTGAGAAGGAAGATAAGGAATATTCACATACTCAAGAAAAGGGCCAAGACTCCGTCATAAAATTAGAATATTACATTTACCCTTTAGATGCATTTTTTGGCATAAGGAGGCATGAAGGAGAATCTAGATGCTCTCTGTTCAACAAAATGATAGATATTTGTATCCAAATACCTTTTGGTTCTGTGCCTAATAAGTTCATGATCATCGAGCAGTTCATGAGAGTATATGAGCCTAATTCAATTTATTGGCCCGAGTCATTAAAACCAGATACTTTTGACCAAGTGGATAAAGTGATTGGTATCATAGATAAGAAAAGGAATGAGGATGCTATCAATGTTGAATCTGAAAGTGATATCATTAACGAATATGGAGAAAATGATCAAACAATGGAGTCAATGGAGGAGACATGTGCAAGTGAAGTTTTCAGTGATGATATTTCAGATTTAAATGAAGATAAAATTATGGCAGACCAATTCTACACCTTGGATCAAGATTGGAATATGGAAGACATTGTTGAGAACACATTGCTTGAAGAGTACATTATTGATGAAGCAAGTGAAGAAAAAAGCCTACTTGACAGTGAACAAACAACACATCCATTGATAGCTGAGGACCATGATGGCACAATTAGTGAAGAAGAAATATGCACACCTGAAAACAATTTTAAATCTTTTTCAAACCCATTGTATGATCAAATAACAGAAGAAGATCAAATGACATTCCACCAGGGTGTGCCAAAACATGATTTTCATGTGTTCTCAAATCCATGCTATGATGAAGATAAAACATTTTTAGATGATCAGGATGATGTATTAGCTTGTGAAAGAGATAATTATGCTAATGAAAGTGCCATATCTGATTTCAATGATCTTGAATATTGTTGTGATGTTGGGAAAGGTAAAGAGTACATCAACAATGAGGTGAATGAAGAAGCATGTTCACTCAGTAGTGAGCAAATTTCAAATTTATTGACCATTGAATATTAGAAATGTACACACAATAATGATGCTGAAATTTCATGCCAAATATACATTTTCTTTGACAATGAAGATACTTTGTGTCACAAGGATGATGAACTTCATGATGAGTGTAAGAGGGTATATTCAGGGGTACATTCTGATAAGATAGAGATAGCTGGTGGTCATGGATTTCATTATAGCAGCACTCCAAAAATGTACACTTTATTTGAATATGGGGGTGTTGATGGTTCAAATATATTAAATATGCAAACTAATTATTTTGGTGATAGAGTTTCAAAGTCACAACTATGTGGGCAAGTCATATGTGATGTTGAAAATAGTATTGATATTACTATATAATTTGATGTTGTATCATTTGGTAGTACCAACATTGAAGATAATAAAAGTCAATAACAGTATGAGTTGCTCTTTTTTCTAGTTCAGTTAGAGAGCAGTCATTTGGTGGATGATAGAAAATTTAACAAAATAAAATATCACATAGAGATTGGGTTTTTCCTATCACATGATGATGAAAAGTTTTAGATTGTGCCTAATTATGAATTACATAATGGTGAAAATTCTAGAGGAAATATGGGCAATGTTAGCGGTAGTGCTATTTCAAAAGTTTCCAATGGTAGTGGATATAACAGTACAGATTTCATAAATATTTTCAAGAGGAATTTGATGAAATCATATCAGAACAAGATATATGATGGAGGTAAGTTTAGGCTTCTATTTTTATTATGGCCTTGACTCATCAGCTGAGGTGTGGTTTTAAAATCATATTAGCACAAGGCAGAGGAGAGGTTTGATTCTATTTCCCAATGAATAAGACACTCAGTCTGCTCACTAGAGATCTAGATTCTTTCTATGCCCACAAGGGGCATTCATCTCCAAGTAAGAGACACTGTTGGAACCTTCAAATTTTGGCAAAATTTGAAGGTCCCATGATGAAAAAATTAATCTCAGCACTCATAAATGCAATTGCCCAGATTTAAGGGGCCATAATGAATTTATTGAGCAGCCTTGCATTTGAAAAGACTTTACTTCATAAACTGGAAGATTTTGGCAATTTGTAAGATTGGCCCAAAATTCATAAATATCCTAGAAGTCAAGAAGTCAGTCCCAAACTTTTGGGACCTGACTGTACTTGCAAGGATATTAATACTTATGGAAAACACATAGTTGTGGGTGTGGTTGCTGGAGGTCGGGATGTCATATGTGTGAGGCAGAATCATTCCTCAACTATATCATCACTTGAACTCAAAAGGCGTTTAGGGAATATAGGAGATCAGAGGTTTACCCTTGGATTCCAAGTTCATCTTGAATGAGTTCCAATGTGTAGATCACTACATGACTTCCACTTGGACAAGGACATAGAATCTATTTTCAGAGGCTTCTAGAGTAGAATCAACTTATTCAAGCAAGCAGAAAAACATTGGGATTTTCAAAGTATCATTTGCATAGCAAAATAGGACTGATAGGTGTAGTTGTAGAAGGCCATGATATAAAAAGGATGAGATTCTGTAAAATATTTGGTTTCAGATAAACTTTTGCCATGACATACAGACGTGGAAATGACATTGTGCATCAAAATTTGGAAGCTTTTGTTGAAAATGCCATAAAGGATGTTGATAAACAACTTACTAGGAAATTAGAAGATATTCACATTGTTTCACTTAGAAATGCAGAAGCAGTCATCAGGAGATCTTCTATAGTAGCCTCGCTTAACAACTTGTTAGACACTTTGTGTCTCCCTGATATGCCTTTTGAAGAAGAGCTAAGAAGATGTTTGAGAGATGGAAGAGTTCTCTTCCATGTTATGAACAAAATTAATCCATGAACCATACCAAACATCATATTATTCAAACTATCAGAAGGTGCTATATTTTCAGACCAAGAAAGATTTGACAATGTTACAAATTTCCTTGTGGCAATAGATGGTATACGACTTTCAACTTTTAAACTGTATGATTTGGAGAAGGGTAATATGGTGATTGTTGTGGACTTCCTTTTATCTTTAAGAGAATATCGTGTTGTGGGTAATCATCAAAAGATGTTTCCTGATGAATGGCTAGGGATGAATGGTAAAGGAACAAGGGAATCTCCTCTAAATATGAGTGATGCTACATTTGATGCTAAAAGCCTTTTATCTAACTCAATTGTGTCTGATCCTACTATGTCATCTTCAACATGGATGGAAATAGGATGTACTCAACATGGAAACAAATAGGATAGGCCTTCCAGAGTTTATGCAAGCAAAAGTAATTAACAAAATCTTAATGTGTTGCAGGACATTTCTTTGCTTCAGATGGCATTAATGGTCATGATTAAGTTGGTCAAGGAAAAGTTAATTGATATTTTTCCTTGGAAAGCTATAGAAGCACTTGCAAATATCAGTGATCTTGCAGTTAATCTTTCTAAATTGTCGAAAACATTTTATATGGAGAGGTTTCTACTGCTTAATTTGGATAGATTAATTTATCATAGTTCTAGTAGAAGTCTTGTCAAACTGCTTTGACTTTAATCATTGATGTTGTACCCATGAAAGGTTAGAGTGTACATGTTGTGTCAAAATCCTAAGTATTTGCACTAGGAGCTCACTGAAGATGTAAAAGTATAAGAAGGAGCGGTTGGATACCTTGAAACAATGACTTGGGCGAGATGTCTTTTCTTGAAGATTGAGAATATCTCCAGTGGAGTTGAATAAAGTTATTTTCCTTGATAAATCAAGGGAATCTAAAAGGAAATACTCCATTCTTTCATCACTCATAGGTGATCTATATCTACTATATGCACAACTATTCATAATAAGCTTATTTACATGCATGTCAAGCATGGAAGTTGGTAAAAATGGATGCTTCAGAACATGATATCGATAGCTATCAAAGCATAATAGAATGGTGGTTTTCACTAGTGCATAAGTGCAATAACCCTGATAGACATGTACACTAATATGGAAGCATAGACAAGAAATTTGAATATTTTTTCTGCTTCTCTACAGGATTCCTTCAAGAAAACATGATCTCATGGAATGCAATGATTGCAGCCTATGAACAAAATGAAATTGTGGAAAAAGTGTTGACACTGTTTCTCCAGGATACAAACATCCATAAAAGCATAACAGAATGGGGATTTGTGTTATAGTTGGAAATGTTCCATTAGACATATGTGAATAATGTGGAAGTATGGATAGGGAACCGAAATTGTTGGGCAAAGTTCCTCAAAATAAATGAAATCTCATGGATTGTCATGATTGTCGTATAGGCACAAAATGGATTTGTTAAAAAAAAATTTCATCATAAGCTTATATACATGTATGTCAAGTGTGGAAGCCTGATAATGTTTATGAACTACTTGATCAACATGAAGAATTGAAAGTCCAATCCATTAAACTTAAAGGAAAGTATGTAGAAGAACGTGCAAGGAACTCAAACAACTCTATAACAAATTGATGGAGCTCAAATGAAACATTAGAGTCTTCTGTAAGTGCTATCCATTGAGTACTAAAGAGGTTGTGCAAGGAGCTATTTCTATAGCAAAGTTTGATGCTGCTAAAGACTGTGAGATCAACATACGAGTGAATGGGGCTCCCAAAAGGGTCTTCAGATTTGATTCATTTTTTACCCCACAAAGCTATAAACCCTAAAATAGTGCAGTGCAACAAAGAAAAATTGTATTGAAGGGACTTTGACCTATCAGAGTAAGTAAAATGTGAGTCCCTCTGATGTCCCGAAAAGGGTAAACCATTTGTTTGAAAAATTCTTCAGGGTGACTTTTGTATAGTGGAGAGAACCTATTTTAAGTCCCTTCAAAACCTCAATAAGTATCATCGAACTGACTGTGGCATTTCAGAGTGATCAGTTTTCAAGTCCCTTCGTCATGTAGAAAGGGTGTCTAGTATTTATCAAGCAGAGTAAATAATATCGGTAGAACAAAATTATTTATCTCTTCGAAATCCTGAGAACAACAAAGGACATACAAATGAAAGTTCATCGTTTAGGAAAGTAAATTTGGCAAGAGCTAAGTTATGGTCTCCTCAATATGGCGATGGCACTTCCCCACTAAAGAATACAATTAATCAAGATTATGGTGATTATTTTGAAGATATAAATTTCATTAATGGTAATGATTGGTGAAACATTTTTCACCGAAGGGGTTATAAGGTGGGAAATTATTTCACATGAAGGACATAATGAATATACCAAATGAAGATTTTTTGAGAATATTTTCACTCGAGAGTAAAATATTTTTCCTGGAAGAACTAATTAAGTAGGTAATTATTTTACCTAAATAACACTTTTATTATGTGAAAGTGCATATAATTGGAAGTGAAGCATTTCACTGAGGAGGGTAAAAATCTATAAAAAACAATAAAGTGAGGAATTATTTTACCCAAAAGGAGCATTAATTTGGATGAAAATATAAATTACCAGCAAGGAGGAGGGATAATAGTTATCATTAAAATTAATTTGCTTAGATGAAGGTTAAAATGAAATATTTTTGCCGAAGATAATCAAGATAATGAAAGGTTGCAACATGAGTGAAGGGTCATAACGCTAAAAATTAAAATTATATATATGAAGAAAAAAAAGGAAATAATTAGCAGTAGGAAAATCAATTAGTAGGAATTAGAGATTATACAGAATATACTAGAAAATGAAGGCTTCAAATGCACATTGCAAAATTTTTTGAAGCAATTTAATGGAGAAGAATATTATAATTTGGTGTCAAATATTTTGGTGTTCAATTATTTGTTGATATTCATTCATATAGGTTATTTGTGTTGTCTCCAAAATGGTTTTCCTTTGTTATTTAAACTAATATATCAAGGATATACTTAATTTATCAAGGCACATTTGTTGCTTCTGTGTGATCTATTTGATTGGTTTCTGTGAGAAGTTGATTTAAGTCCTTCTAAGTGGTTTATGTTTATTGGTCTCTACCCAGAGTTAAAACCCTTTAAATAAATCATCTTGGTTGGTTTCCTTCACACTAGAATTAAAAGTCCTTTCAATTGATCATAGTAACCTAGGAAAATATCATTGGGATTTGTAAGAAGAGCACAAATAACTGACAACCTTGCACGTTTACACAAGGTATGAACATTTGAAAAGCGCCAAATAATTCAAGTTAAGCTCAAAGGGAGGACACATTTATCATACACATCTTGACTCTGTTGCCCATAAAGTAGTAGTCATATTCATTATAAAACAATACTTCATAAAGACCTAATTCACATTTTCAAACTTCAAACATTAGCAGTGGGATTAATTGTTAACCTTGCATCTATTTCACATTTCTATGCCATTTAGAAATAGTTTGCCATTGTAAAAAACCTTTAAAGTTCATAATCTGCTTAGTTATTAGGGTACACCTGGGCCAAGGTCCAACATAACCTAAAGAACTTAGGGAGTCCAAAACCACATAGGGTTACTCTATTTTATTGGTAAAAAACATTGCAAACTTGACCATAGAGCTTGGCATCCTCTTAGGGTTTGCAACATGTGTTTTTCAGACCTAACACAAGGAACCTTGCTCTGATACCAATTATTGAACACAAAGAATATTGAGAAGGGGATGAATTAGTATTATGCAAAACCACTTCTTTACATTTTCTTTAATCCAATTACCAAATTCAATAACATGAAAATAGAATAAACATAAGAACATCAACCATAAAGACATAACAATAGACACCAGGATTTTTATGTGGAAAAACCAAAAAGGGAAAAACCACGGTGAGTGTTAGCTCACAATATATTATGATAACAATACTGAATTACATATGGCTCATTGCCCAAATAAATGCTCACTGTAAGTGGACTCATTATCCACTGAGAAAGAAAGATAGAAGAAAAGAGGAAAATGGCTCATTGCCAGTAATGAATTGCTACAAATGCATCTACAAATGTTGGATTATAGTTCCTTTGATAGCTCAATATACAAATTCAAAATTCTTCATCATGATTGTTCTACTTTTCTACTCTGTATACATGTACTCTATTCTCCTAGTTTTTGGACTCTTACTGCACTTGTCAGATCGCAAAAGCAAAATTGGATCACACACACATTTATTCCACAACGCATCACTCGCCCTCAACACTAAATTCCTTCAAGTATATATATATCCACAACATGATTTATGTTACAACTAGATCGGCAGGCCAAGAATGAAATGTGTACACAAATATTATACCCTATCAGCTTGATCTTATGCACAAACAACAATGCAGACTCAAAGAAACATTCAATAATCTTCATATAGATTGAGACCTATTATGCAGCCACTTAGATTGATGATCCAAACAATATAACTTCACCACATATTGATCTAGCATGAGTGCTAGCTTTATCCTTAAGTGTACACTCAACTAACTTGACTGTCATATCATAACTTTCAATGCGAACCATATGAGACATTATTCACGTTAAACATTCATCACTTATCCACAATTATTATGATTTAACCATGAGTGCATGAAATCAAAAGCTTAACCACAAATACAACATCAAACACAAGAGACACTAGATTTACGTGGAAAACCCCAAGGTGAGGAAAAATGATAGAGAGAATTAAATCTCAATATATATGTTGTAATCTTTAAATAATGATGTTCAGGCTTGGTCACTCCACGTGCCTAAACATATTGGCTTACTACCATGAAGAACAACTAGGTCTAGCAGACTCACTACCTCAACCCTAAACCTATAAAGATTACAATAAGGGTTGTTAAACACTACTGGTGGCTTACTGCTAGATTCACTGCCATGATCAACACCTTTTATATTATGAATAAACAATTCCTCAGCTCTACTCTTTCCTTTGCTCTGCTCTGCTCTTTCTTTCCTCTGCCCCTTCTCTACTTTGCCTTTGGACCTTTCTTAATATCTTATCATTTCCACTCAAGGACACCTTTTCCATGACTCAACTACAAGTATTTATACACTACATCAACCTTGGAATGATCATCAAGGTCAGCATCAACCATTGGAACAATCTCTAAGGTCAAGATTACAAATATTTACAAAATAGATCCTGACCTATTGCAACATCATGCGAAGGGAATGAAATGCAGATCATACCATGCCTTAGCTAGGACTCAAACATGATCTTCCATGCCACAACATGCTTCCACAATCTTTCAGAGATCTTTGAAATCACTGGGATCAACCAGGTCAGCCAAGACTAGTTACATGCTACGTTATCTGGGAACAATCTTCACACACCATCTCAATTTCTTAATGTAGACTAAAGTCCAGATAGAAACATGATTAGGAGACATCCACAAGCACTCTATAATCATCAGGAGAAATAGCATGAACCTTAACCTTTTTATCCATAGGAATCTTCTCACTGGAACACATGAGCTTCACTGTCTTCAACTGTCATCAAAGAAAGATCGCTTATGGACCACCAAACCATGAACCATTGCAACTGTAGGCACTTATCATCATCCCAAACTTCCCTCTAGAACTACAGAGTAAAATACTTTATTGTGGAGGAATATAGAGCCAAATACTATCTTCCTGTCTCAACTAAACTTACAGAAAAAGTAAGTTACACTTTGGTGAACACAACTCACTTAGATCTTCATGCAGATGGTTCAGACCCAAAATGTAGCATCCTTAGACATACCTCTAACTTACTTCCAATCCATAGACCATGATCTTCAAGCAGGAATAAATGCAGAGTAATTTACCAGACTATTCTTCAGCATACAATTCACTGTTTGTACTGTACTTCTCTGTAACTCACTTGTTTCTTTCGGAGAGGCTATTTTTCTCAATGTCCTTAGCATACAAGTCTTCTAAACAAGTAATAGAATAAGATACAGTTGACACTAATGACAACAAGGATATGTTGACATCAATGACAACACCGATTAGGCACATACTTGCAACAATCTCCCCCTTTGACATTGATGGCAACATATGATGTGAAAAACTACAACAATCATCAAGACAAGATTCTCCCCTTTCTCTTTACACATCTGCACTTCTTTCTTTCTCCAAATTTCTCCCCTTTCTCTTACACATCTACACTCAATTTTTTTCACATGACTTCTCTCCCCCTTTGACATCAATGGAAAAGGACACATACTTGCACTCATCTTCTCTGATCTAATCTGTCTTCTGAACTCTCTGACTACTTCCCCTGAGAAGTAGCCCTAAAAAGCATCAATCTAGACCTCTAAACACCTCCAGACTAATGCACCATTGTGCATCTTAGTTTAGAGCAGGAGGGGTGATCACCCCTAACTTTTCTCTGAGATACTCAAAAGTATCCTTGGGCAAAGGCTTGGTAAAGATGTCTGCAATCTGATCCTTGGTAGAAACATACTCCAACTTGACTTCATTCTCTGTCATTTTTTCTCTTAGGAAATGATACCTAATTGATATGTGCTTGGTCCTTGAATGCATCACTGGGTTCTTTGATATATTTAATGCACTTGTGTTGTCACAAAAGATTGCAATAGGTTCTTCATACACAACTTTGATGTCCTTCAAAGTTTGCTTCATCCATAACACTTGAGTACAACTACAATGTATTCTACCTCTGTAGTAGATAAGAATATTGAATCCTGTTTCTTGCTCAAGTAAGATAGTAATCTTTTTCCCAAGAAGAATGCACCTCCACTTGTACTTTTTATGTCATCCACATCTTTGGCCCAATCTGCATAAGTATATGCACTGAGAACAAAGTCACTATCCCTAGGGTACCACAAACCATAATATATTGTACCTTTTAAATATCTCAGAATTATCTTGATTGCCATCACATGTGATTCTTTGGGTACTGCCTGAAATCTTGCCATAAGATACACTGCATGCATTATATCAGGTTTGGTTTGAGTCAAATAAAGTAATCCTCCAATCATAGATCTATACTTTTTTTGGTTTTCCATGGGTGAGTTATCATCTTTGCTCAACTTACAACCAGTTATAATAGGTGTGCATGTTGGTTTAGAGTCTTCCATCCCAAATTTATTTAACTCTTTCACATACTTAGACTGAGAAATGAAGATACCCTTATCTGATTGACTTATTTGCAGACCTAAAAAGAAGTTCATCTCTCCAAACATAGACATTTCAAATTCACTTTGCATTTCTCCAGTAAAAAATGAGCACATACCTTCATTGCCTCCAAAAATAATATCATCAACAAAAACTGCAACAATCAAGGTTTGTTAATCATTGATCTTGAAGTAGAGATTACTATCTGTTGTACCTTTATTAAACCCTATCTGTATCAGGTGCCTATCCAACCATGCATACCATGCCCTGGGAACTTGTTTTAATCCATACAAAGCTTTCTTCAGTCTGCATACCATGTTCCCTTATTCTGATGATTGAAATCCTTCTTGTTGTTCAATATAGACTTCCTCTTCCAACTCTCCATTTAAGAAGGCGGACTTCACATCCATTTGATAAACCTTGAAATCTTTGTATGTTGTAAAAGCCAGGAACATCCTTATTGCTTCAATCCTTGCTACTGGAGCAAAAGTTTCTTCAAAGTCTATTCCTTCAACTTGAATGTATTCTTTGCATACCAATCTTGCTTTGTTTCTTACCGCTTCACCATTCTCATTCATTTTGTTTCTGAAGACCCACTTTGTACCAATTACATTCTTGTTTGTTGGTCTGGGAACAAGATCCCAAGTCTAATTCTTCTCTATCTACATCAATTCTTCTTCCATGGCCTTTATCCAATTCTCATCTTTGCATGGCTCATCCACAGTTTTAGGTTCAATCTTAGAGATTAGATAGAAATTCACTTGTTCTTTTGCATCTTTTCTTCTGGTTAAGATCCCTTTGCTCATATCTCCTATGATATGATTTTCAGAATGACTGATTCTTACAATTCTTAGAGTTTTGGTAGCACTTACCGAAGCTTGTTCTTCTTTACCTATGTTGTCTTCATGCTACACCACTTTCGAAGAATCTAGATCATTTGATTCATATCCACTTGGTTCTAAAGACCTTTCTTTACACTCACCAAACTTTGACATTTGCACTTTCAATGATTTTGTTCAGCCTCTTATTATAGCACAGGTAGGCTTTACTCTTGGTGGAGTAACCACGGAAGATTCCTTCATCACATCTAGCATCAAACTTTCCTAAATCTTCTTCTCTTTTGATATAACATCTGCTACCAAATACTTTGAAATATTTCACAGTAGGAACTCTACCATACCACAATTCATAGAGAGTTTTTGAATTGTTACCTTTTACTTGAACTCTGTTTAGGATATATATTGTGGTGTGAATTGTCTCTCTCCAATATGCTTCTGAAAGATGAGCTTCCTTCATCATGGTTCTAGCAGATTCTTGAACTATTCTATTTTTCCTTTCAACAACTCCATTTTGTTGTGGAGATCTGGGCGCAGATAGTTGTCTCTTTATTCCATGTTCCTCACAAAAGAAATTGAGCTCATTTGATGTGAACTCTCCTCCTCTATCAGACTTCAAGCATTTGATTTTCAAACCCATCTCATTATCAACCATTGCTCTAAATGCTTTGAATTCATCTAGAGATTCAGCTTTCTCTTTCAAAAAAGTGACCCAAGTCATTCTAGAATAATCATCATCATCATCAAAATCTTCAACATAATAACACTTCTTTTGGGTCCTAGGCCTATTCTCATATCTTCTTCTATTTCTTTCAATTCTTTTAGGATATCTAGAAGAAAAATGACCTACTTTACGACAGGAAAAACATTTGAATGGTATTTTTCCTTTATACTTACCGGATCCTCTTTGCAGTCTATCCACAAAGTTGGCTTCATTTTCATTTAACTCATCATCAGATTCTACCTTATACTTTTCTGATCTGGAAGTACTTCCAAAAGCATTCACTTTGAAGGTAGTCTCAACTTTTGGTAGAGAATCATCTAACTCCCTCATTTCAAAAGTAGTAAGCTTACAGAGCAACCGTTCCCTGCTAACTATTTTTACTTGCATGAATTCTTCAATCACAGCCACCTTGTGATAGTAGGATTTGGGCAGAGATCTGAGTATTTTCGTGACAATTTCCTTTTCTTCGAGAGTTTTGCCCATGGCTTTTATCCCTGTAACAAGTTCATCAACTCTTTGCATAAACGCTTATATGTTTTCATCATTGTTAATCTTTAAGCTTTCATATTTCACTTTCAGACTTTGTAACTTGGCTTCCTTCACAAAGTCACCTCGTTCATACAAATTTTTCAACTTTACCCATACCTTATTTGTAGTTTCAAGATCCACCACTTTTGTCAGTATTGAATCAGTTAATGAGCTTAGTAGAGCATCCCTTGCCTTGATATCTATCTCATATTCTTTGATTTCATCTTCAGTCATAGGACCATTTTGAGGTATGGTGTATTATGTTTCTGCAACTTTTTAAACTTTAATACCAAGAGAAAGAAGATGGATTTTCATCCGAGCCTTCCAGAGAACATAATTAGTTCCATCAAAATGTGATGTTTCCTTCTTGTAAGACATTTTGGATCTTCCTCAAGCTGTTAAACTTTCTTTAGAGGAACTTGGCTCTGATACCAATTGTTGATATGCACTGGACAACTAAAGGGGGGTGAATTAGTTGTCACAAAACCTCAAACACTTTCTACAAGTTAAACATTCATCACTTATCCACAATTATTATGATTTAACCATGAGTGCATGAAATCAGAAACTTAACCACAAATACAACATCAAACACAAGAGACACCAGATTTACATGGAAAACACCAAGGTGGGGAAAAACCACGGACAGGATTAACTCTCAATATACATTGTAATATTGAAATAATGATGTTCAGACTTGGTCACTCCATGGTCCTAAACATACTAGCTTACTGCCATGAAGAACAACCAGGTCTAGTAGACTCACTGCCTCAACCATAAACATAGCAAGATTACAATAAGGGCTGTTAAACCTTGAGGGTTGTTAAACCCTACTGGTGTCTTACTGCCAGATTCACTGCCACAATCAACACCTTTTGTATTATGAATAAACAATTCCTCATCTCTGCTCTTTCCTCTGCTTTGCTCCTCCTCTACTCTACTCTTCCTCTTCTTTCCTCTGCCCCTTCTCTACTCTGCCTTTAGACCTTTCTTATTATCTTGTCATTTCCGCTCAAGGACACCTTTTCCGTGACTCAAATACAAGTATTTATACAATACATCAACCTTGGAATGATCATCAAGGTCGGCATCAACCATTGGAACAATCTCCAAGGTCGGCATTACAAACATTACAAAATAGGTCCTAACCTATTGCAACATCATGCAAAGGGAATGAAATGCAGATCATGCCATGCCTTAGCTGGGACTCAAACTAAGAAGGGGGGTGAATCAGTTATCTCAAATATCTTATCTTTCTTTTCTCCTTTAACAATCAGTGCAGCATCAAAACATATAAGCATACATAATCATGAGAGAAGAAATAAAATCAACACACAACACAAGGGTTTTTATGTGGAAAACACTGTTAATGGAAGAACCACAGGGTGACTAACCCAAGATTGTATTCTCTATTAAAAGAATAAGAAGTACAAAATGACACTTGCCAATTAGCGCTCACTGCCTAAGCATACTGCTCACAAGAGGCACACTGCCTACAAGAGACTTACTGTCTACAAAGTTTATAGAAGGTAACAGGTGTTCGAACTGATGAGAGGCATCCACAAATGCTAAAGTTTAGTTCTGGTTAGGCTCAATATATTGATCTAATGCACTTCATTCTTCTTCTGCTCTAGTGCTGCTTCTCTGTCACATATCAGACTTGTATTTCTACTTCCAGACTTATCTCTGTCTTTCTTTGTACCTTATTTCATCACATCTACACACACACCTTCATACTGGAATCCATCTAGTATATATATCCGCACCAAGGATTTCAACAACTTTCTAGTCAGAAACCAGAATACTCAAGATATTTACAAGATACTGATATGTCAGCTGAATCCATACTTGATTTGTGATGCATATCAAAAATAGACATAGAAGACGTCAATCATGTCGGCCAATATTGTATGATCCCTCAAATTGCTTGATCAACATCAATTACTCATCCGGATTAAAGTCTGATACTCTGCCAGTCAGTTCTTCCTCAGTCTGCTCTACCTGTCAGGAACCCAACACTCAGATCCTCTTGACTTGTCCAAGTCCACAACTTGCTGAGTTACACCATCTGAGAGATCTAGACCTGATTGTTAGACCTTACTGCATGCTCTGTTCTTGTTCACCAGACCAAAACACTCTTCAATCTGACTTTTGGTATAGGCATACTATGTGCTCCGGATATGTGGGATAGACTTTGTTGCCATCAATGACAACACTCATGAAGCCGCATAGTGTCTCTTGGCAACAGATCTTCCACACCACAACACACTTCCACAATCTTTTAGAGATCTTCGCAATCAATGGGATTAACCAGGTTGGCCAAGACTAGTTACACGCTACGTTATCTGGGAACAATCTTCACACACCATCTTAATTTCTTAACATGGACCAAAGTCCAGATTGGAACATGATTAGGATACATCTACAAGCACGCTATAATCATCAGGAGCAACCGCATGAAATTTAACCTCTTTATCCATAGGAATCTTCTCACTGGAACACATGATCTTCATTGTCTTCAACTGTCATAAAAGAAAGATAGCTTGCGGACCACCAAACCATGAACCATTGCAATTGTAGGCACTTATCATCATCCCAGACTTCCCTCTAGAACTACAAAGCAAAATACTTTATTACGGAGGAATACGAAGCCAAATACTGTCTTCCTGTCTCAACTAAACTTAGAGAAAAAGCATGTTTCACTCTGGTGAACACAACTCACTCAGATCTTCATGTAGATGGTTCAGACCTGAAATGTAGCATCCTTAAACATACCTCTAACTTACTTCCAATCCACAAACCATGATCTTCAAGCAGGAATAAATACAGAGCAATTTACTAGACTATTTTTCAACATACAATTCAATGTCTGTACTGCACTTCTCTGTAACTCACCTGTTTCTTCCAGAGAGGCTAATTTTCTCAATGTCCTTAGCATACAAGTCTTCTAAACAAGTAATAGAATAAGATACAACTGACACTAATGACAACAAGGATATGTTGACATAGGCACATACTTGCAACACTCTTATCATGCCTTCATAACCGTAGAGCATAATAATCTTTCATAGAAAAATGTGGATCTCAGAACTGTTATTCTATCACAAAGAAATACTATCAAACTGGAAGACGATACTGAAGAACTTGTAGAATGTGATCTGATGAACTTTAAGCTCTACAAATCTAGATTTTGATGATTATGCCATGTGTCTATATTGACTCAACACCACAAATCAAAATATTCACCAGCAGAGGAATGCATACCAATTTACACAGATACTCTACACTATTTCTGACTCATCTCTATTCACCTAGACTTATACAAATCATAGTATGACTTCTAGAGGAAGTTAGGACTTGAACACTGGAACATAACCTTACTAAATAGCTATGAATAACATACCAGAACCACATAATGTGATCTTCAACTACGGAGCCATACCATCACAATTATTGTCACTTGCTCCTTGCTCTGTATACTGCCCATACTTAGCAAAAATCCCTTTACCATGCCTTGTTTCCACACTAAGTTAGTCTTCCAGAGTAAATTCTATTTGCCATGCCTTGTTTCCATCAATGACAACATCAATTCTTCAGCATATCAATAGTGTCTCTTGACAATGTTGCCAATAATCTCTATGTATTCAAAATAGTTAATTTATTATTTAATTTTATAAGTTGATTTATTTTTATGGTTTTAAAATTTTATAAATTTAATTAATTTTTTTCTAATTAAAAGCTATTGAAATTATATGTAATATAGTAAATAATTATGTAGTTAATGAATAAAAATATAATATAAGTGATATAGTTTATAGTTTAAAAATAAATTGGTGATTAATACTTTTGAAATAATTATTTATTTTAAAAGAGTTAAACTTTAATAGTAAATAAATAAATAAATAAATAATTACTTTAATTTTGATTTCATGGGTTAGTTGAATATCATTTTTAATATGTATCTTAAACAATGTTTAGTTTTATTTTTATGATAGAGGAAAGATGATTTTTTATTTACTTTATTTTTTTGATATAACACCTAGTTTAGGATATAGGAACCAAAAAAATATAGAGAACCAAACATATAGCCACTAACATCCAATCCAATGAGATGTAGGACTAGTGCATATCAACCATTATATTATCAAAATCTAACATCTATAAGAAAAGTCTATATATTCTTCCTTATCAGTGTTAAAATCAAATAATTTGCAAAAATGAGTCCCTAAACCTACAACCTCTTTCAACATTGGCCTTTTTCTCCAAACCAGGCTACCTAAATAAAATCACACATTTTGGCAGGAGTTTCTAATTTCCTTTTCTTCAATCACCTTAGCATCATTTGGTGCTTGAGTTTGATGGAGGTATCTTCTTCCTCTTTACCTTTGTCCATTCTTGGTTTGATTGAGGAATGATTGTTGGGTTTTGTATAATTTTTCCTTTTGGGCTGATTGACTTCCTTGATGTTTCCTATGAAATAACAATAGTCTCAAAGGTTGATTTCTCCAGTAATATTGATGAATCCACTAAATTATTTCCTTTAAAAGAAACCTCTTGTGTGACCCTGATAGTTGGTTCTTACAAATTGAGTGAAGGAGATGAAGTAGGCAGTGAAATGAACTCCAAAAAAAATGGGAAGAAGCCATTTCTTTTGAGCACTTGGTGGAATGATATAGTGGTGAGGCTCTATCCTAATCCACCGAGTGGGCCTTACAGTATGACTACTTCACTCTTGAGCATGAAACTTTTGACATTGAGGGGTGGGATGATCAGTTGAAAAACTTTTCTTACCCCTGAAAGTAATTTTTTATAATCTATTGGTTGCCTCCAACATCTGTTACCCACTTTTAGAGAGATCTTAGCAAGAACACCCTTAGATATAGCCATTTCAACACATAAACATACATAAGTGGAATTTGCATGATTAATTACTTCTACTAAAATGTAGAGATACTTACCTAGGTCATTATCAATGGCCAATAGACTCTCCAATTCCTATAATTGTAAGGGAAGGTAAGGTAAATGTTTACACCGAAAGGTAAGATGAAGATAAAGTCTCAGTTTGAGGATTAAAAGATGGGAACCAGGGTTTTATGCATAATAAATCCCTTTGAAAAACTAGGGACCATATTCTAGCACCTTATCCTTGTCTTCGAGAGAGTCAAATTCTTATTTACTTAAAATTTGTTTTCTAACTTAAGAGTTATTTTATTTTCTTTTATAGATTGGCTATGTTTTAGTTATTATTATTTTTCATGTTGGCTCTTTAATATTTTTTATTAACAGTTTTCATTAATATACTCACTCCATTACACTCCACTCCATGCTGCCATTGTAGTTATTCCTCTTGACATAATTAAAAACTTTCAGGATAATATTAAATTAGTGATTATTTAAAAGTTTACAAATATTACAAATTAATCATTGTAATGGCCAAATTTGTATACATATGTTATATTTTATTTAACACATAGACATATAGATAAATGACATGATTTTGTGCAAAGTATGTGTCCCTTGTTCTATGTCACCTATACATATCCTTATATACATTTATCCCATACCTCATCCTTATGATTCACATTCCTATACACCTATTCCTTATTTGACCCCTATGTTCACACATTCTTATACATTTCCCTATCCATAGTCCAATCACACATAGTATGCACACACTTCCCACCTGGTCCACATAGTTTTGGGCCCCAAGTCAAGTCCATGTGTTAGAAATGAAGGTAAACAACTATCAATGGAAAACTGATTACAACTGCTATATAGATATTTAACTATGCAGAACCAAAATGGAGATGGTATGAAATCTCAACACAAAGAAACAACGAAACAGAAGATCAAACACATAACACAATATTTATGTGGAGAAACCACTTCAGGAAAAAAATCTACACAAAAAGAAATACACTAGTCTGTATTAACTTCAATAGATTTTACAATATAACACTCACAATCTTCTCTTCAGTCTTCAGTCCTATAGCACCTGTAATAAACACACATAGTCATAATACAATATCATCTTAAAAGAGTGTTACCTTCTAGGGAAAAAACCCTAACATAATATTGACCGTCAGATCTGTGACCTAATGATGTACGGTCCATGTTAGCAAGAAATGGTGAGGGATACCAATTCAAAGATCTAGTCATCAGCCAAGTCTTTGTAGTTAGTTTATACCCCAGACAAGTAGCTAGAGATTGATAGAAAAATACCAATAATAACATATGTAGAGTATCACAGACATATCATAACAATAAGAAACCAAATAATTATCAGATACCAATAGATCTCCATATATATGCTTAGCAACAAAATATCATACCATTATCTGACAGGTCTAAGTCTCTACCTCATCATCCTACATACATGATTTATATAAGTTATCTTCTTATTATTATATCTTGCTTATCCTATCCTACACATATACTGTATCTATTACATATCAGGATGTGTCCTTTAGCATATTAGGTCATCTCTCAGCCTCCGCATGATGTATGTGCCAGCTCTCGATCAGTTCTACTCCATGCCCTATATCCTACTAACATCATCCCCCTTCAAAACTATGTCTTGTTGTTAAGACATGCTCTTCTCTAATTGAAAATATTTCATGAGTATGGCACCATTGACATAGCCAGTTGATATTTGGTCCTCCATGTTTTTTAGTCTGACTGCATCATAATCTACAATTTCTTCAATGTAAAACAATCCTAACCACCTGATGAAGGGGGTAAATCATAAAACACACAACAATAGAAAATGAAACAAAAAAATAGAATATTTCTTTATTGATTTGGACAACTCATTACATTATAGAAGCTCAATTACAATCAGAGGAATCAATTCCCCACAGGCTGCAGCACATTACAACTACACCTCACTAGGCTCTGGGATCTTCAGCCTTCTGCAACCCCAAATTAGCTAGGGTTTCTATTTTACCACCTATTCTTAACTCTACGCTTCCCCCCTTAACTTTCCTCTTGCCAAGGGTTACCAAAAATGGTTATTAATGGCCTTTTTGGTGGCCAACAACCTGATTTTGAAATTTGCATCTCCCTCCAAAAATAGGTCAACTTTTGGGAGCCATAACTTTTGATTCGGGTGTCCGATTGACAAGCCATTTTATGCGTCGGAAAGATTGCAAAGTTCTCTATGCGCTAAGAACAAAATCTACTAATTTTGGCTATTTTCATGCCCGTACGGGGCTATTTAGTGCCTCAAACCTGAGTTTGAATAATTTTCAGGCATTTTTTGGGAAACAGAAACTTTAATATCTTTCAGCTCACAAATGATATTTGCGTGATTCCTTCGCTAAAGGTCTTATTTTTAAGTTACAAAGCTTCCTATAAATTTTCACTTCAATCTGTGCCCAAATGCAAACTTTCTAAAAATAGCAGGTTGTTATTTTTAGCAGTTCAAAAAAATTGAAAGTTCTATATCATTATTCAAGCAATTATGGAACCAGAACCACAAATTTTGAAAAGAAATGGAAAGAACATCAATAATTTTGAAACACATCCTTTTTTTGGGTGATGTAAGATTTCCCTTACACCACTGGATGCTCCTGCATCACCACCTTGTTTTTAGTTTTCCTTGCTTCTTAAATTTGCTATCATATAGGAGTACAAGGCCACCTTCCTTGAATGTCTTGTTCATCAAGTTTCTGAAATGCCAGAATTTCTATCTTTTCCTTTCTAGGTTCATATTATATGCTGCCATCAATCTGTCCTCATCCATTTTCTCTAATTCTTCAATCCTTTGTGTGAGGGAGTCTTCTTCATTCATCTTGAGAGTCCCTGCTATGCAAAAGTTTAGCAATATAAAGTGTATTAGTATTCTAGCATTTATTCCATACACTAATTCATAGGGAGTGAGCTTAGCGGTTCTTTTGTAAGTTCTTCTACATGCCCAGAGTATCACCGATACTTTTAGATCCCAGTCTGTCTTGTTCCCATTGCACATCTTTCTTAATGCTACCTCAATGATCTTATTCAAGGCTTCAGTTTCTCCATTTTCTTGTAGATGATATGGTGAACTCTTGTTGTGTGTTATCATGAAGTTGTCTAATAGCTCTAAAATCATCTTGTTTACAAAATGTTTACCTTGATCATTGGTTATACTCAACGGACAGCCAGATCTAGTAATTATATTCTCATAGATGAATTTGGCGATAGTTTTTGTGGTGTAATCTTTTGTTGGTTCTACTTCAACCCACTTAGTCATATATTCCACTCTGATAATGATGATTCTAGATTTTGACTGCTTTACCAGAGGGTCTATTTGTCTAATGAAATCAATAACCCATTTCTGATAAGGTAATTGTGGTGGGACTAGTCTTAATGGAATTTCATTTCTTATGATAAGTCTCCCTATTCTTTTACATACATCACAATTCTTAACATACCTCTTTTCATCTTTGAAAAGTGTACGCCACCATAACCCATCTAGTTTGATTTTTCTTGTTGTCATTTCTTTGACATTATGTCCTCCTGCTATTCCTTCATGTGCTTCTCTTAGGATTTCCTCTCTTTCATGTTCATATACTACCCTTCTGATGATATCATCTTTTCCTCGGATATGTAGCTCTCCTTCAATCAATGTATATGGAAAATACTTCCACATTAAGTTTTGTCTATTTTGTGCTGACATGTCTATTAGAGATTCACCTGTAGCCAATAGGTATGCTATATCTTTCAGTTGTTCTAGTACCACATGTACTTTGAAAAGATTTGAATTAGGTAATTCTTCTTTCTATACCTCTGGATCTTCCCCTGTCTCAATTCTACACAAGTAGTTTGGTCCTTGATTATGCTTTCCTATTTTCACCATGATTGAGAATTCAAATTCCTAAAACAAGAGTAGCCATAGACAAATTCTTCTTTGAATGATTGGTTGGTTGAGTAGATATTTCAATGGTTCATGGTTAGTGTATTATACAAAAGGTGTTGACAAGAGGTAATGTCTAAACTTCTGTAATGCATATACCATTCATAGGGCTTCCCTTTTAGTTGTGGTATAATTCTTCTCTACTTTAGACAACTTCCTGCTTGCAAATGCTATAGGATGATCCTTAGAACCCATGGATTGAGTCGGTACTACTGCCACTGTAATCCCTAATGCATCGAAATAAAAATTGAATGTGTTGTCTCAATCCATAAATATAAGCGTGGGTGCTTCTGCTATCTTCTATTTTAATGTGTCAAATGCCTTTTGGTGCTTCTTATTCTAGATAATACTTTTTCCCTATTTTTTCTTCAATATCTCTTCTTAAGGTGCTGAGATGGCTACATAACTCTTGATAAACTTGTGGTGGTAACGGGTATATCCTAGGAATGTTTTGACATTAGATGCAATTTTTGGTGGTGGTATGTTTTGAATAAGTGTAACTTTTAGGGGATCAACCATCAAGCCTTATTTGCATATTATATGACCCAATAGTGTTCCAAATGGTACTGCCAAAGTATATTTCTTCAAATTTCAAGGAGATTTGCAAGCTTTTGCATTTATTCATCATCAACCCTAATGTCTATGTGTGATTGTTTACTAGTCCAAATACAATCCAATCATCCAAATAGACTTCTAGGAAATCATGTATAAACTCCTTGAATGCATTTTCCATGATTCTACTGAATACTATAAGTGCATTTTTCAATCCAAATGACATAATAATATACATGAAAGATCCTCGTTCAGAGGAAAATGTTATTTTAGGTTGGTCCTCTCCTCTAATTTTTATCTAGTGGTATCCAGAGAATCCATTAGTGAAGGAGTAAATCTGCTTGCTAGGAACTAATTCCAAGATTTCCTTTGTGAATGGTGTAGGGAAAGGATCATGAATACAAGATTTATTCAATTCTCTATATTCTCTGCAGATCTTGATTTCTCTTGTTTTCTTATTCTATACTACCATTGGACTGATTCGCTCTGCTTCCTCCATTGGTCTTATGATCCCTGATTTGAGCATCTTATCAAGTTCTACTTTAACTCTTTTCTTCATGTTTGGATTCAATCTATATGACCTTTTCTTGATTGGTTTACTACCTTCTTTTAATTGAATTTCATTGTTCCAGCTTCCACATTGATTCCCTTCATCTTTGTGAATTTTCTAGGAAACAAATCCTCATACTTAGATAATTTTTTTTCTACTTGCACCACTACCTTCTCATCCCAATAGTCTCCTATTTTGGCTAGCTTAGGATATCCTTCTTTGGCAATGTTCTCTTCCTTTAGATAGGTGGGCTTATTGTAGTATTTTTCCTTGATAGCTATTGATTCTGCCAACTTTCTTTCTCCTTTCTCAATCTTTATTTTTGGTTCCATACTCTCTTCATCCTCCTATTGTGTTGTTTTGTAGCATTTGTGTTTCTCCGGATATGACTCTTTATTCATCCATTCTATAATTTTCCATATGCCTTATGTTCTTGTAGGTGGTGAGCTTTGTTCCATTTTTGCTTCTTCTTTTTTCACATCTTGTTGAGACATGATCTTTTGGATTTTGAGGAGTGTTGTATGTACACTCTTGTTTAGATAAGAGAATGAGAATGTGTGAATGAAGTCCTTTTGCATCTATTCCCAATATTTAGTTTATTTCCTTCATCCCTAATTTACATACCATGTCTGTGCAATTGGTTATAGTGTCCAATAAAAGAAATGGTTATACAATATCTCATTATATTTATTTCTTTCTCTCGATACCATTGACACATGAATAAATGCTCTTGTGGTAAGATCTAACTTGACTATTTGGGTATTACATCATATTCTCCTTTCGCTAGAAAATATCTTATTTTGATGAGTATTTTGAATGCTGGCCATCAATTACTTGTGTCTATTGCATGTATGAGTAGTAAGTGTTGTCATTGATGTCAACACCTAAGGTCAATATCTAAGGTTCAGTTATTTGGATAAGTTTGAGCAAGTGCTTGAGAAGAACAGTGTAGTGTTTTGGTTTGCATATCCTGGAGATTGAATATCTTTGTCTGTGGTTTGGATGTTATGTTAAGGGATGTATGTAGTTGCTATGTTTCAAGTTTGAGCCTTCGGTGTGAAGATTTGAGTGAGTTCTATTCACTAGAGTAAAAACTATTTTTCTGAGTATTCAATGGTGGTAGGGAGAATGTATTCTGCTCTGTACGACATTTAAGTTTTATGGTTTGCGGTTTTGAGATTAAGTTTGGGATGACGGTATGTGCCTTTAGTTAAAATGGTTCATGATTTGGTGCTCCTTAAGTGATCTTTGCTTTATGACAGTGGCTGACAGTAATGTTTAAGTGCTCCTTGTAAATTTTGATATATCATTTATATTATGAGTTAATCCTCACTGTAGTTTTTCAGTTATTAGGTTTTCTACATAAAAAAATTGGTGTCTCATGTGTGAATGTGTTTATGTTTCTGATTTCATGCTTTCATGGTTAAATCATAATAATGATGATTAAATGGTGGTTGATGTGTTGATGCTTTAAAAAAGTTAGGTTTTGGTTACAATTGATTCACCCCCACTCTCAGTTGTCTTGTGCATTACAGCAATTTGTATCAGAGTGAGGGTTCCTTGGAAGAAAGCTTAACAACTTTAGGTAGATCTGGGACAACGCACAAGAAGGTTGCTCTTGAAGACCTAGAAAGAACTAAAGAAGAAATTAGAGATCTAAAGGAGAATGTCAAAGAAACAAATGAATGTATTAGAAAATGAAGAGAGCAAGTCAAAAGGTTCAAAGAAAGAAACAAGGAGGTCACTGTGTAATGCCCCTCATATTTTGGCTTGTGATAGTTTATAGTTCACATCTCTCTCTGTCAGTTCTGAGACAGTTGCTAGTCTTTCATTGCATTTATGCAGTTTTGAGACATTTGGATTAGTAGGTTATGGTTTATGTTTATTTTGATGTACTATGTTCGATTGATATAGTTTAGACATGTGTTATGAGTTTATGATGACATTGTTATTACTCTAGTTATGATGAGTTTGACATGATTATTAATGGTTTAATGTTATCATGTTTCATTCGATTTGTTGATATCTGAATTTTAGTAAAAGTCATTATAGTCATATTCAAGAGTAGGGATGGTGTAGTATTACTTGCTTCGAGTACCCTACTACGTCGTGATTCTCTGACTCTGTATGTGTGTTGACATATATGTATTTGATCGTATACAACCAATTGTTTAGATGCAGGCTACAGGTACCGAGCCTCAACTCCACCTGATATAGCAGGTTTGAGCAGGCTCTTGCACCAATGGGTATCAGTGATGGGAGACAATGCGAGGTTTATTCTGCTAGGTCTGTCCCAGTCTCTTTTTGTGGTTTTGTGTAATGATGTGACATTGGATCCTCGTTTCTTGTTGTTGGTTGTCACATGTTGTAGGCATTGTGAGTTTTTTAAGTTATGTATATGTGTTCTTGCTATCATTATGTTAAATCCAATAGTATTCTGAGTAGTTGTAAAATTTAGAATATTGTTTAAGTAAAATGTATTACTAACTAAATTAATTATTTAATGTTTGATTTACTGTCATAAGTTTTAGTATGGTTAATTATTATGTTGTTATTTAAAACAATAATTTTAGGTAGTAAATTAATGTCATGAGTTGTCGATTGTGAAATTTTAAGATTTGGAGAATCTCTATTATTAGCAAAATTTTAAAATTCTTGGAGGAGTGGGATTTTGGGCAATGGATGCATGACTATGATAATTTATGAGATGAACCATTTTTAATTGGGGGGATTTTGTTTTGGAGGGGAGTTGGAAAGATAATATAGAAATTGGGCGAAAAACAAAGAATTGGTTAAAGGAAAATGGAAGAAATTAGAGGCTCTAGATCAGATTTTCATTCCGGGTATGTTTCTGTATAATTATTGATTGAGTGTTATTTGTGCTTGGATAAATTATTTCTTCTCCCTTGTGCTTTTTGAATCAGTTAGTTTGGGGTTTGTTATGGTCTACTTGTCGCTTTCTTCTATCACGATTTCTGTAGCTGTTCATGTTTGAAAATTTATAAATCAAATATTGTGGCCTTCTTGGATCCTTGTGTCAAATCAATCCTCATTTAGTTGTGTCTTATTGCCATCTCTATCTCTGCAAATTTTAATATTTGGATGCTCTTATGTCAATTTCCCATCTTGGCGTCGCGGGATGTATTACTTTGTTCTTGCATCCAATTAAACTATTTGGATAAGTGTTAATTCCTCCTGTGTAGGAGCAAATCTTTAGACTATTTCAATGAGTCGCTTCTTTATTTAAATTTGGTTTATTATTCCAACCTAAATTCATAATAGGAGTTTCTACCAATCTCACATTTGAGGGCCTCATTTGCACAGACCATTCTACTTCTTTTATTTTTAACCTGCACCATGTTCCTCCCAAAGCCATATTTTTTTCCTCTACCTATGGCCAATTTGTGCTAAGCTAGTCTTCTGATATTTGTCGTAGTGCATTAGTCCAATGTATGAGAGACGTTTTCTTATGTACTCTGCAATTTTTTTAATCTCCTCTCATGAGTCATTCTTCTAGGAGACGTATATCTTGAATCTCTTGAAACCTTCACTTATGTGATCATAGCCTTCTGCAGAAATTGTGCGCTTTCTCTTGACATCATTGTAACTCTATTTGATATCCATTGAAGATGTTGTGTTCCTCTACTGGTTCTGCTACTCAATACAATCCTCTGTAGTGTCTGTTCTTTGTCATATTATCCAATGGTGACCTGAGGCCACACTAGCGTTGATTGGCAGTCTTCAATGGATATTGTAGCCAAACCTTTCACCAATATCCTCACTGCCATTCTCCATATATATATATATATTTCTTCTTTTCTTGTAGCTATTTTAGCCTTGGAGCGGTCTTCAAAATTCTACCTCTGTCCATTTTCCACTTTTCGCTAGCTAGAGAACTGAATGCCATTCGCTTTAACACAATCAATTTCTTGCTTATTGAATAATCATTGTTGAAGCTTCTTCTATGCCAAGCCAAATGTATTCCTAAATGTATAGATTGGAAGGTTGAGTCGTTTATGGCAGTAATCTTTTTATTTTCAAGTTTCTATTTTCATCTATGAATGGCTAACTGCGTCTTAAGTAATGGGCTTCATTTTTGATAGTTCTTCCCAAAATCTACGGTTGCTAATAAAACCATTTTATGTTTTAGTCAGAACGACTAGTTAGTCTATATTAATAGCATGTGTTTTAGTTAGAAAGACTAGTGGCTTTGTATTAATAACGTGTTTTATAGAGAAAGGTATCCGTATAGTGTAGTTGCTTTTATTAAGACCTGGTAGTTTGTAATGTGGTGATGGAAAATTGCATTTGTAAATTAGTCTATTAGAAATTGTAGTCGTAGAAGGTTAAAGGGTTAGTCGATGTTCATAGCGAAATAAATATGAATTGTAGTTGTTTGCTAAGAATTGTAGATAGTAGTTATCGATGGGAAACTTATGATAATAGGAAAAATACATATATTTTTATAGTGTTTGATTTCAAATTGCATTGGTAATTTGTTCTATTAGAATGTTGTAGTTAGTACTATGTTGATGGTAATTTATGCGAATAGGAAAATATATAGATATTTATAGTTGTTTTTTAATAGAATGGGTAGTTGGTAAAATGTGATGGAAGTTTATGCTTATAGATAATATATGTATATAATTATAGTTTGTTTTTGTTAGCCAATTGGTAGTTATTAGAATATTGTAGTAGCAAAATGATCACCGGAAAGTTTATTATTATAGCAAGAATATTTATATATTTGTAGTTATTCATATTAGGAAGTGTAATTAGTAAAACTTAGTTGGAAATTCATGCTTAGAAAATATATTATGGTTTGTTTTTATTAGAATATGGTAGTTGTGAGGAAATTTAGCTAGGAAATTTATTCTTGTAGTTGTAGAGAAATTGTTAATTCCGTAATCTAGAATTTTCTTTGAAAGGAAGTTAAAATCTCATAGTTAATTTCATGTTAAAATTAGGAGTACATTGAATCTCATATGCTTGATTATCCTCCTTGTCGAATCTACAGGCTTATTTTTTTGGGTCATTGTATCTATTTGGGGATTGAGTTTATGATTATACTTTGGCTTAGTGTGAAGTGAAGGTTCTAGAGAGATGTTATGACTACTTTGGGTCAAGACGTGTAAGCGTTGTCCTTGTTAGAAAGGGTTACTTTAACATTGGTTTTGTGATCAACCTACCTATCTCCAGAGGTGTGGATTCTTGGTCTTTGGTTCAAAATTGTGGCATGTCAATGTAATGGGATAAATGAATCAAGTTTGTTTTGGAACTTTGTAACTGTTTATGTTACATGATGGGTTGTGGAAAGTTAGATGTCTTATAGTCCCTCGTTCATGCATGTCATTTGTTTCAGATGTTGGATAAGGGTTGCTAGTGTAGAAAGGAGAGTGGCTTCCATGGTGGGGCTGGTGCCCAAAGTGGCTGCTTGGATAACGTAATGGAAGTTGTAATCAAGTGATAACTTAAAAATATATCTAGGTGGGTTGGGTAGTCTTTCACATAACAAGATAAGTATGTTGCCTCACCCATGCCTTGAGTGCTCTCAAAGGCTAAGGATGGGATGAGAAGGCTTGGTTGGCAAGGTTGACCTCCTTGTCCACATGAGAGGATGTGTCAGCTCTGATTGTGTCACCCTATGGGGTCGGTGCTAGAAAAGGGTCACCAGTATAACCATAGATGGGGGTTGGCTTCTAGTGAGAAATAGCTTAGATAACCCATGATCAGGACCATGCGATGACACTCTTCTCACTGTAGCTTAGCTACTTCCCTCTTTATGTTTACATTGTTGCCTCTAGAGTGTTGCCTTGTCTTGTGCATTCTTGTTATCATGGTCGATTTTGTCAAGTCTGTATTTGTTTGGTTATATTTGATGTTGTTCCTTTTGCCTAGTGGAATCCTCATTGTTATCTCCTAGCTCAGAGGGGTAGACCTCAGGGTTCCACATGGTTGGGTGGCAGAGCTATCCATTGGTCTTCTTGGAGAATCGGTTCGAGTCCAGTGCAGAAGTGATCTAGTTCTAGATTTGCATTACACCTCCAGAGTTGTTGTATACTTTCATATGTATTCATTTGTAAACCGACGTGATCGGTCTTGTAATCTTGTATTGTAACTTTGTAAATTAATTATCTTTGCAAATGTTAATGTTTTACTTACTTGTAGTGGTATGATGTATATCACTTGTGTTGTTAAGACTTTCTTAACTGATGCAGTTATGTTTCCCTAGAGGAGTTAGAAGTGCACTTTTTTTATGTTGTGTATAATGATATCTTTGGCTACTGTTATTTCAATTTCTTGCTTTCAAAAAAAAAATATTTCTTCTTTTTTCTCTTGTTAGTCTAACTCTCTAGGGTTGCATGGCTGGGCATCACATTTGGTATCAGAGCCAAGTTTAAATACTGGGTACTCTAGTTATGATTTGAGCCCATTATGTGACCTAGTGCTTAAACACTATAGGTTAACTTATATCCCTATTATTCCCTTTCTGTGTGTAATAAATCATCTTTTGGTGATGTAGGTAGATGCCTAGAGGTAGGGGTCGATGTCATGGCATAGGTAGGGGTTGTGGTACATGTCCTCCCATCTCTCCTCATGAGAGTGCCCATGACGGTGGGGGTCAGGACATGGAAGGTTAGGGTCAGTTTGAGGGAGCCTAGTTGGGACAGTTACTTAAGGAGGCCCTTGCCTGTTTGGGCCCTAGACAGGAGGTTGAGCAACCTATAGGGGGTCAGGAGGTAGATCAGCCAGATCCTAGAGAGAGAGATCTCCTAGGCAGAGAGAGTTGATAGCTGAGTAGGAGACCACACTAGCTAGCCATATGCGAGATCTTCTGAGGGCACGCCCTCCCACCTTTGATGGAGCTGGTAGTGGTCTAGAGGTAGAGACTTGGTTATTGGATATAGGCAGGTGTTTCACCATGCATCCTTATGGAATCAACACCAAAGCCAGATGTGCTATTTTGCATCTTTGAGGGTTTGCTTTGACTTGGTGGTGGTTAGAGGAGCAGAAGCTACATTTGGACATTAGTACCATCTCTTGGGAGTTGTTTTTAGAGAGGTTCAGAGCCTGTTTCCTTTCTGATCATTGGAGATAGTGCCATGCAGATGAGTTTCACACCTGAGGCAGATGGCCATGTCAGCTGAGCAATATGAGCATAGATTCTATGAGCTCAAACAGTATGTAGGTATCAGAGATGATGAGTCTATGTTAGTTTAGCATTTTATTAGGGGCCTGAATGCTCGAATTAGTGGAGAGGTTCATTTTTTTGAACCTAAGTCTATGGAGGTTGCCGTGGAGAAAGCCCAGTTAGTAGAGGAGAATTTGGCCATGGCACTCGGTGGGCATATAGGTGTGCATATTGGTAGTGCACCTTCCGCAGGATATGGTTCTCATGGTGTTCATACTTAGGCATCAAGATCTCATGTAGCCTCTAAGGGTGGACAGCAGCAGCAGTACTCTCAGTCCAAGCTGAAGAATTTGCAGCCACAACAAGGTAATAGATTTCAAAATAAGAAGAACTAGAATTGGCAGCATGCTAGACAGGACCGTGTTGATCAACTTGCTTAGAGCACTCAGTTCGCAGTGAGAAGAGGCATTTTTTAGTAGTCTAGTGCTTTTCAAGGTGGTGGTGGTTTTGGTAGAGGCATTGGGTGCTTCTCTTGTGGCCAACAGGGCCATATTGCTAGACAATGTCTGCATAAGGGTACTTCAGGGTTTGGACATCGACTGATGGCTTCAAAGCCAACGGTCGGTGATGCAAGCAAATCACATAGAGTCTTTGCAGTGGTGGATAACCGACAGGTAGAGCATCAGGGCATTGTGGTGGAGACTTTTGCTTTCATGCGAGGTATAGGTTTTTCTATTCTGTTTGATTCTGATGCTTCTGATTTGTTCATATCTCCTTCTCTTGTGGAGCGTTGTGGCTTAGTTGAAACAGAGCAGGATGATAAGTGGCAGGTTGAGTTGGCTTTCGGGGCTAAGGTTGTAGTTGAGTCTCTAGTTCTCAGGTGTGAGTTGAGGATTGGCTCTCTATCTACTACAGTAGACCTTCTCATCCTACCCCTTGGATCATATTATATAATTTTTGGGATGGATTGGTTAGAGGCCCCTCAGGCAGTGATCGATTGTCGGCATAAGTCTGTTAGATGTGTGGATGATTCTCGTGTAAGGGTTGAGGTTTTAGGAGTTCAGAGACCTATATCCCTACGTATGATCTCCGCTATGCAACTTAAGAGATGCATGTGTCACGGATGTCAGCTTTTTGCAGTTTCTATTAGTGACTTGGAGATGGAGGAGAGTCAAGAGGCATCTCTTGTCGATCACCCACTTTTGAGGGAGTATGCTGATGTTTTTCCATCTAATATTCCAGGGATGCCACCTAAGCATGACATCAACTTTAGAATTGATTTGGTTCCCAGTGCAAAACCTATCTCATGAGCTCCATACAAGATGACCACTCAGGAGCTTAGGGAGCTTCAAATGCAGTTGGAGGAGCTGTTAGCCAAAGGATTCATTTGACCTAGTGTCTCTCCTTGGGTGGCACTTGTGATCTTTATGAAAAAGAAGGATGGATCTCTGAGGCTATGTATCGATTGTTGACAACTCAATAAGGTGATAGTGAGAAATAGGTATCCCTTGCCTCGGATCGATGATTTGTTTGATCAGATTAAGGGGGCCAAGGTATTCTCTAAAATTGTCCTTAAGTTGGGATATCACCAGTTGCGGATATTTGAGGCAGATATTCACAAAACAACATTTCGCACCCGTTATGGACATTATGAGTTCACAGTTGTACCATTCGGGTTGATGAATGCACCTTCAGTATTCATGAGCTTGATGAATGGTGTTTTCTGCACTTATCTCGACAGATTTGTCCTTGTATTTCTAGATGATATATTGATCGATTTGAGGACTATGGAGGAGCATGAGGAGCATTAGTGTCAAGTGTTGTAGTGTTTGAGATAAAATTAGCTTTATGCTAAAATGTCAAAGTGTGAATTCTTTAAGACAGAGGTGAAGTATTTGGGTCATGTTATCTCTGGAGAGGGTATTGCAGTGGATCCTTCGAAGATCCAAGCTATTATGGATTGGCCTACACTTACTAATGTTTCTAAGCTCCACAATTTTATGGGTTTGGTAGGCTATTATCACCATTTTGTTATGGGGTTTTCGAGGATTGCCCATCCTATTACTTCTCTTTAGAGGAAAGGGAAGAAGTTTCTTTGGTCAGAGCAGTATTAGGCAACTTTTCAGACCCTTAAGGAGCAGTTGACCAGTACACCAATTTTAGCAGTTCCTGATCCTACCAGGGAGTTTTTTGTTTGTACTGATGCTTCCTTGGAGGGTTTGGGAGTAGTTCTAATGCAGGATGGTTGCGTGATTGCCTGAGTCTTGCAAACTCAAGGATCACGAATTGAACTATCCAACTCATGACCTGGAGTTAGCAGCAGTCGTACATGCCTTGGTGAGATGGAGGCATTTTCTCTTAGGGCATTAGTTTGAGCTGCACAGTGATCATTGTAGTTTGTAGTATATTTTCACGCAGCCAAACTTGAATGAGAGGCAGAGGCCTTGGATGGAGTTCTTGTGCGAGTATGACTTTGAGGTTAGATATATTGAGGGAAAATAGAATGTGGTAGCAAATGCTCTTAGTTGTCAGAGGCATGAGATCTCAGCAGTCTCTCTTAGTTGACTTGAGAGGTCAGATTCTAGCAACACTTCCTACCGACAGTTGGTGCCAGAAAGTGAAGTCTAAGATTGAGTCTGGTAGACCTTTAGAGGGTATATTCTCTAGTTACTCTCTTGAGTCAGATGGTCTTTTACGACATTTGGGTCGTATCTGTGTTCCTAGTTCTGAGGGTCTTCACACCCTAGTGTTGTCAGAGGCACATCAAGCACCCTATTCTATTCAACTGGGTGTCAAGAAGATGCATGCAGATCTGCGTTAGCTATACTTTTGGAGTGGCATGAAGCAGGATATTGCTATTTTTGTGTTGAGATGTCTTGAGTGTCAGAGGTTGAAGGCAGACCATCAGCATCCTGCAGGTCTTTTGCAACCTCATTTGATTCTAGAGTGGAAGTGGGATATCATTTCGATAGACTTCATTGTTTGGTTGCCGGTGTCCTCCCCTCGACACGATGCTAGTATGGTCACTGTGGATAGGTTGTTGAAGGTAGCTCACTTCTCTCCTTTCCATTCTTCTTACAATGCCGCTACGGTGGCTAGAGTGTTCATGGAGGACATCGTCAGACTTCATGGCATTCCTCATAGGATCATCTCCGATAGGGATCCAGTGTTCACTTCCACCCTTTGGACTTATTTGCAACATGCCTTGGGGACACAACTGAACTTTAGTTTAGCTTACCATCCTAAGACTGATGGTCAGACTGAGAGCGTTATTCAGGCTCTTGAGGATTTGTTGAGGATGTGTATGATGGATCGGTAGAGCCGTTGGGAGGACTACCTATACCTAGTGGAGTTTGCCTATAATAATGGATATCACAATTCTATCGGCATGTCTCCATTTCAGGCCTTGTATGGTCATCCTTGTAGGACCCTTCTAAGTTGGGATTATCTGGAGGATAGAGTCCTTCTAGGACCAGATATGCTTAGAGATATGGAGCAGCAGGTTGAGAGGATTAGAGAGAATTTGGTGGTAGCACAGGATAGACAGAAGAAGTATACAGATGCTCATAGGATTGATTGTCAGTTTTTAGTTGGGGACTGGGTGTTCTTGCGTGTGTGACCGTGAAAGAGTCCAATCTTCTATGAAAAGGGCTCTAAGCTAGTACCATGCTTTGTTGGACCTTTTGAGGTGTTGGAGAGGATCGATCCAGTTGCTTATCGTCTTACTTTGCCACCTAGCCTTTCACGAATCCATGATGTGTTTCATGTTTCTGTACTTAGACCTTACTATCTAGATATTGCTCATGTTCTTGATTGGACTGCTCTACAGGTAGAGGATGGGTAGCTGGCTTTGGAGCCCATAGGCATTCTACAGCACAGGAGACTTGCTCTCAGGGGCAGAGACATGGAGCAGGTCAGGGTCCAGTGGGATCCTAATGATGAGACTTCTTCTACCTGGGAGGATGCTTCCAGGATGAGAGAGTTATATCCTTAATTATTTGTAGGCTTCCAAGAGTAAGCCTGATTCTAGGGGGTGAGGATATAATGCCCCTCATATTTTGGCTTGTGATAGTTGTTAGTTCACATCTCTCTGTTAGTTCTGAGATAGTTGCTTGTCTTTCATTGCATTTATGTAGTTCTGAGACATTTGGATTAGTAGGTTATGGTTTATGTTTATTTTGATGGACTTTGTTCAATTGATATAGTTTAGACATGTGTTATGAGTTTATGATGACATTGTTATTACTCTATTTATGATGAGTTTGACATGATTAGTAATGGTTTAATGTTATCATGTTTCATTCGATTTGTGGATATTTGAATTTAAGTAAAAGTGGTTATAGTCATATTCAAGAGCAGGGACAGTGTAGTATTACTTGCTTCGAGTACCCTACTACACCATGATTATCTGACTTTGTATGTGTGTTGACGTATATGTATTTGATTGTATACAACCAATTGTTCAGATGCAAGCTGCAAGTACCGAGCCTTGACTCCACTTGATATAGCAGGTTCAAGCGGGCTCTTGCACCAATGGGTATCAGTGATGGGAGATAACGCAAGGTTTATTACATTAGGTTAGTCCCAATCTTTTGTTGTGGTTTTATGTCGTGATGTGACATTGGATCCTCCTTTCCGATTGTTGGTCTTTACGTGTTGTGAGAATTGTGAGTTTTTTTAAGTTATGTATATGTGTTCTTGCTATCATTATGTTAAATCCAATAGTATTCTGAGTAGTCGTAAAATTTGGAATATTGTTTAAGTAAAATGTATTACTGACTAAATTAATTATTTAATGTTTGATTTACCATCATAAATTTTAGTATGGTTAATTATTATGTTGTTATTTAAAAGAATAATTTTAAGTAGTAAATTAATGTCATGAGTTGTCGATTACGAAATTTTTAGATTTGGAGAATCTCTATTATTAGTAAAATTCTAAAATTCTCGGAGGAGTGGGATTTTGGGTAACGGATGCATGACTGTGATAATTTATGAGATGAACCATTTTTAATTGGGGGTTTTTTGTTTTGGAGGGGGAGTTGGAAAAGAGAATATAGAAATTGGGGGAAAAACAAAGAATTGGTTACAGGAAAACGAAAGAAATTGGAGGCTCTAGATCAAATTTTCATTCCGAGTATGTTTCTCTATAATTCTTGATTGAGTGTTATTGGTTCTTGGATAAATTATTTCTTCTCCCTCATGCATTTTGAATCAGTTAGTTTGGGGTTTGTCCTGGTCTTCCTGTCACTTTCTTCTATCTCAGTTTCTGTAGCTGTTCATCTTTGAAAATTTATAAATTAAATATTGTGGCCTTCTTGGATCCTTGTGTCAAATCAATCCTCATTCAGTTGCGTCTTATTGCCATCTCTCTCTACAAATTTTAATCTTTGGATACTCTTATGTCGATTTCCCATCTTGGCATTGAGGGATGTATTACTTTGTTCCTGCATGCAATTAAACTATTTGGATAAGTTTTAATTCCTCCTATGTAGGAGCAAATCTTTAGACTATTTCAATGAGTCACTTCTTTATTTAAATTTGGTTTATTATTCCAACCTGATTTCATACTAGGAGTTTCTACCAATCTCGCATTTGAGGGCCTCGTTTGCACAGACCATTCTACTTCTTTTATTTTTAACCTACACCATATTCCTCCCAAAGCTGTATTTTTTTTCTCTACTTATGGCCGATTTGTGCTAAGCTAGTCTTCTGATATTTATCGTAGTGCATCAGTCCAACGTATATCTTGAATCTCTTAAAACCTTCACTTCTGTGATCATAGCCTTCTATAGAAATTGTGTGCTTTCTTTTGACATCGTTGTAACTCTATATGATATCCATTGAAGATGTGTTCCTCTACAGGTTCTACTGTTCAATACAATCCTTTGTAGTGTCTGTTCTTTGTCATATTATCCAACGGTGACCTGAGGCCACACTAGCATTGATTGGAAGTCTTCCATGGATACTGTAGCCAAACCTTTAACCAATCTCCTCGTTGCCATTCTCCATATATATTTCTTCTTTTCTTGTAGCTGTTTTAGCCTTGGAGCAGCATTCAAAATTCTACCTCTGTGGATTTTCCACTTTTTGCTAGCTAGAGAGATGAATGCCATTTGCTTTAACACAATCCATTTCTTCCTTATTGAATAATCATTGTTGAAGCTTCTTATGTGCCAAGCCAAATGTATTCCTGAATGTATAGATTGGAAAGTTGAGTCATTTATGGTAGTAATCTTTTTATTTTCAAGTTTCTATTTTCATCTATGAATGGCTAACTGCATCTTAAGTAATGGGCTTTGTTTTTGATAGTTCTTCCCAAATTCTATGGTTGCTAATAAAATGATTTTATGTTGTAGTCAAAATGACTAGTTAGTCTATATTAATAGCGTGTGTTTTAGTTAGAAAGACTAGTGACTTTGTATTAATAATGTGTTTTATAGAGAAAGGTATATGTATAGTGTAGTCACTTTTATTAAGACATGGTAGTTTGTAATGTGGTGATGGGGAATTGCATTTGTAAATTGGTCTATTAGAAATTGTAGTCGTAGAAGGTTAAAGGGTTAGTCGATGTTCATAGAGAAATAAATATGAATCGTAGTTGTTTGCTAAGAATTGTAGATAGTAGGTATCGATGGGAAACTTATGATAATAGGAAAAATACATATATTTTTAGAATCTTTGATTTGAAATTGCATTGGTAATTTGTTCTATTAGAAAGTTGTAGTTAGTAGTATGTCGATGGTAATTTATGCAAATAGGAAAATATATAAATATTTATAGTTGTTTTTTAATAGAATGGGTTGTTGGTAAAATGTGATGGAAGTTTATGCTTATAGAAAATATATGTAGATAATTATAGTTTGTTTTTGTTAGCCAATTGGTAGTTATTAGAATATTGTAGTAGCAAAATGATCATCGGAAATTTTATTATTATAGCAAGAATATTTATATATTTGTAGTTGTTCATATTAGGAAGTGTAATTAGTAAATCTCAGTTGGAAATTCATGCTTAACAAATATATTATGGTTTGTTTTTATTAGAAGATGGTAGTTGTGAGGAAATTTAGCTAGGAAATTTATTCTTGTAGTTGTAGAGAAATTATTAATTCCGTAATCTAGAATTTTCTTTGAAAGGAAGTTAAAATCTCATAGTTAATTTCATGTTAAAATTAGGAGTACATTGAATCTCATATGCTTGATTATCCTCATCGAATCTACATGCTTATTTTTTTGGGTCATTGTATCTATTTGGGGTTTGAGTTTATGATTATACTTTGGCTTAGTGTGAAGTGAAGGTTCTAGAGAGATGTTATGACTACTTTGGGTCAAGATGCGTAAGTGTTGTCCTTGTCAGAAAGGGTTACTTTAACATTGGTTTTGTGATCAACCTACCTATCTCCAGAGGTGTGGCTTCTTTGTCTTTGGTTCAAAATTGTGGCATGTCGATGTAATGGGATAAATGAATCGAGTTTGTTTTGGAACTTTGTAACTGTATATGTAACATGATAGGTTGTGGAAAGTTAGATGTCTTATAGTCCCTCACTCATGCATGTCATTTGTTTTAGATGTTGGATAAGGGTTTCTAGTGTAGAAAGGAGAGTGGCTCCCATGGTGGGGCCGGTGCCCAAAGTGGTTTCCTTGATAACCCCATGGAAGTTGTAATCAAGTGATAAATTAAAAATATATCTAGGTGGGTCAGGTAGTCTTTCACATAACAAGATAAGTATGTTGCCTCACCCATGCCTTGAGTGCTCTCAAAGGATAAGGATGGGATGAGAAGGCCTGGTTGGCAAGGTCGACCTCCTTGTCCACATGAGAGGATGTGTCAGCTCTGCATGTGTCACCCTATGGTGTCAGTGCCAGAAAAGGGTCGCCAAGATAACCATAGATGGGGGCCAGCTTCTAGTGAGAGATAGCTTGGATAACCAATGATTAGGACCATGCGATGACACTCTCCTTACTATAGCTTAGCTACTTCCCTCTTCATGTTTTCATTGTTGCCTCTGGAGCATTTCCTTGTCTTGTACAGTCTTGTTATCATGGTCGGTTGTGTCAAGTCTGTATTCATTTGGTTATATTTGATGTTGTTCCTTTGGCTTAGTGGAATCCTTGTTGTTATCTCCTAGCTCAGAGGGGTGGACCTCAGGGTTCCACATGGTTGGGTGGCAGAGCTATCCATTGGTCTTCTTGGAGAATCAGTTCGAGTCCAGTGCAGAAGTGATCTAGTTCTAGATTTGCATTACACCTCTAGATTTGTTGTATACTTTCATATGTATTCATTTGTAAACTGACGTGATCGGTCTTGTAATCTTGTATTGTGACTTTCTAAATTAATTATCTTTGCAAATGTTAATAGTTTACTTACTTGCAGTGGTATGATGTATATCACTTGTGTTGTTAAGACTTTTTCAACTGATGCAGTTATGTTTCCCTAGAGGAGTTAGAAGTGCACTTTTCTTTATGTTGTGTATAATAATATCTTTGGCTACTATTATTGCAATTTCTTGCTTTCAAAAAAAAAATTATTTCTTCTTTTTTCTCTTGTTAGTCTAACTCTCTAGGTGATGTAGAGCACCAAGGACTGAGAAGAACACTTCAAAAACTCAAGGAAATGGCTCTTAAGGTTCACTATTTTTTACAGAGATCAAACCTCTCATAAGGAAGGGTTTTAATTCAACAAATATATTGGTAGTAATGGCTAACATTTCATGGAGTTTCTACTTCCACAGTCGATGGTCACCATCTAATTGTTGTTGTTCTTTTCTAAATCCCAACACATGTTTTTGTTGGGTCATCTACATGGCAAACTCAGCCCAAGCCATTCTCCTACCTCCAAAACCTTCACACACCTTTGAACTACCTATTATGCAATCCATTCCACTGATCATAAACAGAAAAGATCAGTGGAATGAAGAGAAATCCATCAAATTGCTCAGAAAAACCCTAACTTAGGGTTTAAGATAGTCTAAAAGAAACCAATGATTTCTTCCACCAAGTCCATTATCAAACATTCAATCTACATTCAAACTAAAGATACTTCCTCCTACTAACCATCCAAGATGCTATTGGGCTATGACTATTCCATACAGGATCGGTTACGGGCTGGAAATAGCAAGAAAAACATAGAAATTGCAAGAGAATAGATGTTTCTTCGTTTTATTTCACTTCAATCTTCATTCCCATTTACAAATGAATAGTTTCAAATCCTTAAGAAGCCTATCATGATGCCTTGTATTAGTTGGAAGGCAGTGGGAACTGATGGAAGGTGTAAAAACTATTCCCAAACCATCAACTGCCCTGTCTGCAACTAATTACTAATTAGTAACTGTCCTGTTTAGGACTGCATCAACTGTTTTATGCTTAATAATGCTCTCAAACATTTGATAACCTTTGACAAGGTTCTAACATACCTTCTAACCCTTTGACATACTTACAACCATGAGGATTTCCTCCTACATACCTTAGGAAGGCTTACAAATGTAATGAAACATATGACTGTCTTTTACAATATGATCGTCCTCCTTAGGACTTACAACATGACAATAGTTTATAGTCATTTGGACAGAGTCCTTATTAAAATCAAGGAGATGGTCTACTAGGACCTTATTAGAGATAAACTGAACATCAAAACAAACATTAGGTTGAATGCCTCATGGAGGCCATCTTGGGTTAGGTGCTCCTGCACCATACCCCACCTACAAAAGAACTCATGCCACATGAGTTGAGTCTTTGTCTTGCTCCACCTTTACCTTTTTTTGCCTCATGTCTTCGCCATGATCTCTAGATTGCAACTTTCTTCCATGGAAGAAAAAGCTCATGCCTAGCATTGTAGGCCCTACTCACACCTTGCCATGAGTGAGTGCTTGCAACCAAACTTGGATGTTGCATGCCATGATTGCTTACTGTCATATCTGCCTGAACACCTATAGTCAAAACCTTGGTTGGTCCTTCTTATACTGCTGCTATGGCAGAATGTGATGGTCTTTCAACTCTTATTAGCTCTAGAGGACAAACAATGGTCCTTACTATGATAACATCTCCTTCTTTCCAACCACCTTGTGGCTGCTTGTAGACTTGCTCCTTGACCTTATTCTGATCCATCTCCATTTGATCTCCATCATTCAAAACTAAACCCACCTTCAAACTGTGGTCTTTGACAACCTCACTCCATGAGGTATCCTCAACTTTCCTTATCTCTTCATTGATTTGTACAAACTCTTTCTTACCCACCAAAATGACCTTGGCTGCCTTCTTTGCTTCAACATCCTCTTGTAATGGTGCCATCAAAAAAGTCCTCCCATCCTTCTTGATGGTGTATGTGTTAGCATATCCATCATAGAATGCTTTCCTATCAAATTGCCATGGCTTACCTAAGAGTAGGTGACAACATTCCATGGGCAAAATGTCACATAAAACCCTATCCTTATATTCTCCAATTTAAAAATCAACATATGCTTGTTCATCTACCAAAAATGATTGACTATCACTTACCCAAGATGCATTGTAAGGAGTTTGATGATGAATTCTTTCTAGTTTCAATTTATCCACCATTTCCCTAGACACCATATTATTTGTTGAACCAGAATCAATGACTACCTTGCATATTTTACCTTTGCTTTTGCAATTGGTCCTGAAAAGTGATCTCCTTTGTATCATCTCCTTGGATGTCTTCAAGAGTGTTCTCCTTAGCATCAATGCTTCTCCATCTTGAACTGGGGCTGCACTCCCAATTGGAGAATTGACACTTTCATCTACCTCCTCTTCTTGCACATATTGAACCCTCTTTTCATTCTTCCTATCACCTCCTGATGGTGAACCTTGCCTTTCTGGACATTTGAATGCTGTGTGACCAATTTCATTGCAATTGTAGCATCTTCCAGTGAAAACACAATGAGCAATTGAGGAAGGAAAATGAAAATTTGAATGATCAGATGGTGCAAGTTGAAGAAAAGGCTAAAGCTGAAAAACATGTCCTCATGACAAATGCTAAGATAATCATTTTGGTTTCATATCTTGTAACAACATTGTTTCATTTCACCTAAATAAGACCATATTTTCTAAAGTTTAAGATGTGAAAATGATCCTAGGACTTGTGAGTTATGGGCCCACAATGTAACTTACATTAAACAAATACTTGGTCTATTATTTATTTCTGGATTATTGTTGGATTCTTTATTATTATAATACTTTTGATGAAATTGTTTGTATAAGGTCAGCTCAACTATAAAGTTTGTTGATTCACAAACTAAAGTTAAAAATGGGGAGGGTTGAGAACCCTGAATGTGATCAAATCAAGGGTTTGGTTATGGAGGATCCTGGGATTGGTGTCCCTTTTCCTTCTATTCTGGATCCATGTAATAAGCTCCCTGAGAACTTCCAGTTCCTTGTGTCTTCTGCCTCGAATAGGGAAGAGCTATCTGATGCTCTAGATATGGTGAAGGAGGCTGTTACTTACCAACATAGTTTAACTAAATGGTTTTTTATCGAGATAAATAGAATCAATATCAGATTAACTGCTATTTAGTAAAGGATAGGGAGGGGAGTTGAGATAGATGATAAAATGGACAAGGAAATTTAGATGTCTTGCGAGGCCATTCCAAAGGTCAATCAATTGGAGAAGGATTTGGTGTCTCATTGCTAGGATCATGATACCTGCCTGAGCAAGGTAGAATGTGAAATGAATAATGTTAAGAAAAACCTAGACAGAATGCTTGAAATTAGTAAGTACATGATACAAAATAGCATGGAAGGCATTCGGATTCTTATAGAGAAGCTTAAGGAGCTGAAGGAGGAAAACATGATTGGGAAGGGGGAAGAAATGAATGTTGAAGGTAAGAAACATAATACCGGTAACAAAGGAAAACAGGGCAAAAGCACTAAGTAGGGGGGCCCGAGTTCCAAAACTAGAAGCACTAAAAAGAAGAATTTCTAAGAGGAAAAGGATGAGCTACTTACGTTTGCTAAACTTCACAAAGAATTCTACAAGTAGGAGTTGATTGTTGTAGAAACTCTTAAGAGTATGTGATCACACAGATGGGTACTAGGCAGGGTGAATGGTGGGCTATAGTATGTTTGTTGTTAGTATAGTTTATTACTATATATCTAGGTTTTTCACTTTCTACTATGTTTTTTGATGTTTGGCTTCTATCCTACCATGTTTAATCTTTAGAGAAGCTTTTGGTTGTAGGGTTTCGGGGTCCCTACAAAATGGTCCATTTTACCCATTTAATAAAAAACTATAAAGTTTGTTGATAAAAACATTAATAATAACACACTAAAATGGATATATACATTGAGAGATAACTAACTAACGAATTGAGGAGCCAATCAAAGACAATGAGGAAAGATTCTAGGAAAAGTTAAACAAGGTATTTACAAATTTATTTGGGATATATCAATATGAGAGCACGCATGATAGAAGACATGAGTGTGAGCATAACCAACTGTTTAGAAAGACCATCTAGTTGAAGATTGATTAGCTGAAGTGTCATCTACCCAATCACTTGTCAAGGTATTTTTAAAACTTTATTCAAGATATCTATGGTAGAATAGATCAAGAATTAGAATGATAAATAATTTTCATAAGTACAAGGAGAGGCATCATTAGATGGAAGACAATTGATTAGACAACTTATGTCATCAAAGGAGTTAATGAACTTACATCCAAATAAAGGAGTCACTATAAAATTAAAGAATCAATAAAATTGATGGAGCAAAGAATTAAAATGAAATCTATGGAAGGAAATAAAATTCTAATACCAAAGAATCAACTCAATCCCAAATTGAAAACTTGAATTGGAGAGAGCTAAAGATAGGAAGTAGTTTGTCATCCACAAATTTAAATAAGTGAACAAAGATTATTATACAACTATCCATTCTTGATGAAGAAGATATAGGGTTTCTCATCAATCTATTTTAAAAAACCTTGCAAAGGAATCAAGGATTAATAATAATCCCCCTTGACAAAAAGGAAGTCCTCATCTTGATATAGAACTTTACAGTTTCATCTTGGGTGAAAAGAGAAATGCATATATGGATAATATGAGGTGCATACTTACTAATTGATGATAAAAATAGAGTTTGAGAACATTTAGAGATAGAGGTTCTTGATAGAAGGAAAGTTTAAAGGTCAAGACATATTGGAAAGTGCTAACCGATAATAGGAATATTCATGACACACATGTAGGAAATACAAAGTCTAATGACCCATAGAAAGGAACAAGAAAGTCTAAAAGTGATGGCTAATCTTTTAAGTCCTAGCTAGAAGAGGAATATTCATGACACACACTGTTTAGAAGAGAAAGAGTGACAAGAAATTGGTCTGGATTGCTTCGCAAATCAAACACTATGATATATAGATCTAGAGATATATTTGGGAAGTCAGTGTGTGTCATCAACTCAAGTGGTTCATGGTTTGGAGGTCTGCAAGCAATCTTTCTAGTGTGACAGTCATGGCAGACAGTGTTCTTAAGGTGCCGAATGAAGATGCAATTGATTTTGTTGAGTTGGAGTAGTGCGGATGTTATTGCTGAATTTAATGTTCTTGTAGAGGTCTTTGGATCATGTGCCTACTGTGTTGGAGGTCTGCATTGAAGATTGAGCTCATTGTTAAAGATTTCTTCCTTGGTGTTGTTGTTTTTCCCAGTCTTGGCCAACCGGATGATTCAAGCATGTTGCGGATGATCTTAGAGCAATTTTCTAGAGCATGGGGTATTGTTCGAGGAAGATTTAATCCACAACCATGTTTGGCCGATGGTATAGTGATCTGTATTAAGTCAAGCTGACCTTGATGTTCATTCCAAGGTTGATGAAGTGTATAAATACTTGTTGATGAGTTGTGGAAATGTGTCCTTGTGCGAAAATGATAAAATCATAAGAAAGGTACAGAGGCAGAGCAGAAGAGAGGAGAAGCAAAAAAACAAGAGTAGTAAAGGATGAAGAGATAATGAAGAAGTGTTTAGGGGCAGAGCAGAAGTTTTTGTGAGCTTTTAATGAGACTGAACCAGGCATGATGAAGATGCTATTTCTCATTTAAATCTTTCTATATTAAACATAAATTCCTGTAGGTAATGAGCCTCTTTGAGCAGTGAGCTCTTGGCAGTGTGCCTGAAGGCAAGTGTCTTCCCATTTCTTTCAACTAGTTTTAATAGGGTACAAATCTTGTGGGTTAACCCCCATCATGGTTTTCCCTTAACTGGGTTTCCATGTTAAAAATCTTGGTGTTAAGTGTGTTCATTTTGTTTTTGCTCGTGTTGTTGATTCATGCTTTAATGTTTACATCATTAATCTGTTTGTAAGTTGTGAAAGAAGATTAAAGTCAGAAAAGGTTAAATTTGTGGGACAACTGATTCACCCCCCTCTCAATTATCTGGCCTAATTCTAACAATTGGTATCAGAGCTAGTTCCTCTAGAAGAAGCCTGACCACTTGAGGAGATCCAAGATGTCAACTTATAAGAAGGACAGTCCAAGGTTTAATGGAACAAATTACCCTCTGTGGAAGAAGTGCATGGAGTGTCACTTACAATGTATGGGTGATGCCTTTTGGTTGATAACTAAGGATGAGAATAAGGTTCTGAAGAATGGCCCTACAACTCTAGATGAACTCAAGGATGTTGAACACAACATTTGAGCTAAAGAAGCATTGTTAAGTGCCCTGACTGATGTAGAAATGACAAATGTCCTAGAATTAAAAACTGCTCATGAAATCTAGAATAAGCTGGAAACTCTGTATGAAGGTGATAAATATGTCAAATGTGCCAAGTAGCAGAGCCTGAAGGGTAAATACAAAAGATTGATGATGAGCGAAGATGAAAACATTACTTCCTACATGTAGAAGTTGAATGAACTTGTGATTGGTATCAGGAGTGCTGGTGGAGTATTGGAAGAATTAGAGATTGTTACCAAAGTGCTTAGATCCTTACCTTTGGCATGCAAGCATAAAGTTTCTACCATTGAAGAGATCAGGACTGTGACAACTCTTACAAGGGATCAGTTGGTTGGTAAGATTTCAACATTTGAAATGAGTGAGCTTGGTGATTCTCTTCCTAAGTCTGAATTTGCATTTAAAGCCAGTATTCATGGAAAGCAAAGATATGATCTGGGTGAAAGCTCTTCAAGAAGATCAAACAGATTTGACAAGACAAGGAAGGATCTTGAAGATGATGAAACTGAGTTCGATGAACTTGAAGCCTTTTTTTCCAAAAGATTGCCAAGAGGATCCGGTAGGTATGAAGGAAAGTTGTCATTCAAATGTTTTGCTTGTAATAAGATTGGTCATTTTGCCTCAAGGTGTCCAGAGAGAGGTTCAAAGCCAAATCCTAACAGACCTAGAGTTCAAAAGAAATGCTACTACATCTAAGAAGCTGGTGAAGAAGGAGTCACAGATGATGAATATAATCATGGAGGTTCCACAGAAAGTGATTGGGTGTTCATTGCTATCAAAGAAGAAGATCTGGTGCCTACTGAATCTTCTAGTTGTGCAAATGTGGAAAGTGGCTTGGCTACTCAGGTTGTATTAAAAGATGAATGGGTAATTGACAATGGATGTTCTCATCATATGACTGGTGATAAAAGTAAGCTTGTAAGCTTTGAAAAATATGAAGGTGGAATTGTGAAATTTGGAGATAACTTAGCTGGTAGAATCTGTGGTAGAGGATCCATTTATTTTGATGGTAAGAATAACACTAATGATGTTCTGCATGTGGAAGGATTAAAGCATAATCTTCTCAGTGTTGGATAGTTGGTTGACAAGGGTTATGATTTTCAATTCAAGGATGGAAAATGCATAATCTTGGAAAGCTCCAGGACTAAAATTGCATCTGGTACTCAGACTATAGGTAACATCTTTCATTTAAGTAGTTCTGGTAAAAGTTGTCTGATTGCTCAGGTTGATCAGAGTTGTCTCTGGCATAGGAGAATGTGTCATGTGAATTTTGATAACATTGTCAAGATAAGTTCCACTCAAGTTGTAAGAGATCTTCCAAGACTTGTGAAACCTGCTAATAGCATGTGCAGAGAATGTCAATTAGGTAAATAGAACTGAACTACATTCAAGAATAAAGAACAATCTTCAAGTGGATTGTTGGAACTTGTGCATACTGATCTTTGTGGTCCTGCTAGAATTAGGAGTGTGCAAGGAGACATATTTTATGTTGCTGATTGATGATTATTCCCAGATGATGTGGGTAACCTTCCTGAAAGAAAAATCATTAGCTCTTGAAAAATTCAAACTGTTCAAAGTCATAGTGGAGAATGAGATTGGTGTGAAGATAAAGTGTCTGAGATCTGACAGAGGTGGAGAGTTTGCCTCCAGTGAGTTTGATTCATTCTATGAAAAGCAAGGAATAAAAAGATAGTTATCTGCTCCTAGGACTCCTCAGCAGAATGGAGTTGTGGAAAGAAAAAATCAAACCATTTAAGAAGCTGTTAGGACCATGATGATGGAAGTAAATGTTCCTCAAGTCTATTGGAGAGCAGCTATGAGTACTGTTATCTACACTCTTAAATGGGTGCAGATCAAAGGCAATTCTGGTAAGACCCTTTATGAACTATGGTTTGGTCATCCTCCTACTGTGAAATATTTTAGAGTTTCTAGTAGTTTAAAAGAGATGAGGATCTAGGCAAGTTTGATGTAAGAAGTGATGAAGGAATATTTCTAAGTTATTCTGCTCAAAGCAAGGCATATTAGTGCTTTAACAAGAGATTGAACAAGATTGTTGAAAGTGAGGAAAGAAGGACATTCAAGGTCTTGCGGATATGATTTAGATGATCAAGATGAAAGTCAAAGTCAAGGAAGGCAAGTTCAAACCTAGACTTAGATCCAGATTGATTTGGAAAAACCAGTGACTCCTAGGTATGTAAGACTGAATCATCCTGAAGATCAAATCATAGGAGATAGAAATAACGGTGTTCGAACTAGGAGAAAAAATGCTAAAGATCAAGAGGAGATTTGTTTGATTTCAAGGATTGAACCAAAACCAATTAGTGAAGCTTGCAATGATGGAAATTAGGTAAAATCCATGGAAGAAGAATTAATGCAAATTGAAAAGAATCACACTTGGAATCTTGTTCCTAGACCTGAAGACAAAAATGTGATTGGAACTAAATGGGTCTTCTAGAATAAACTAAATGAAGATGGTGAAGTTGTAAGAAACAAAGTAAGGCTGGTGTGCAAAGGATATTCTCAAGTGGAAGGAATTGATTTTGAAGAAACTTTTTCTCTGGTGGCAAGAATAGAGGCAGTTAGATTATTTCTTACATTTGTTGCTTATAAAGATTTCAAGGTCTATCAGATGGATGTCAAGTCAACATTCCTGAATAGAAAATTGGAAGAAGTCTACATTGAGCAACCAGAAGGATTTTAGTTATCTGATCAGATAAATATGGTCTACAAGTTGAGGAAAGCATTGTATAGACTTAAACAAGCCCCAAGAGCCTGGTATGTAAGATTAGATAAGTATCTGTTAAAGCTAGGATATAGCAAAGACATTCTTGATAGTAATCTTTACTTCAAGATTGATCATGAGCACATTTTGAATGTTGAGGTATTTGTTGATGATATCATTTTTGGTAGAAATGAGAGTATGTGAAAAACATTTGTTGATTAGATGCAAAGTGAATTTGAGATGTCCATGTTTTGTGAAATGAATTTCTTCTTAGGTCTGCAAATCATTCAATCAGATAAAGGTATCTTCATATCTCAATCTAAGTACGTGAGAGAATTGTTGAAAAAGTTTGGAATGGAAGATTCAAATCCAATGGGTACACCCATGGTAACCAGATGTAAGTTGAGTAAAGATGATGACTCCCCTAAGGCAAAATAGAAAAGATATAGATCAATGATTGGAGGACTACTCTATCTGACTTAGACCAGACCTGATATCATGAATGCAATTGGACTTGTTTCTAGATTTCAAGCTGATCCTAGAGAATCCCATGTTGTAGTAGTCAAAAGAATTTTTAGATATCTCAAAGGGACACTTGATTATGGCTTATGGTATCCAAAGGATAATAACTTCACTCTTCATGCATACACAGATGTTGATTGGGCAGGAGATGTGGATGACAGGAAAAGTACTAGTGGTGGTGCATTCTTCTTGTGAAGGAGATTGGTTTCTTGGATGAGTAAAAAACAAGAGGCAATATCTCTGTCTACTACAGAGGTAGAGTATATAGCAGTAACAAACAATTGTACTCAAGTTCTATGGATGAAGCAAATGTTGAAAGACATCAGAATTCTATTTGAGGAGCCTGTTACAATCGTCTATGATAATTCAAGTGTAATAAGCATCTCAAAGAATCTAGTGTTGCATTCAAAGACAAAGCATATATCAATCAAGTTTCACTTCTTGAGAGAGAAGGTTAATGAAAATGAAGTCAGATTGAAGTTTGTTTCTTCAAAGGATTAGATTGAGGATATTTTCACTAAGCCTCTACCCAAGGATACTTTTGAGTATCTTAGAGAGAAGTTAGGGGTTATTACCCCTCCTGATCAAAACCAAGATGCACTAGGATGCATCAGTCCAGTGGAATTCATAGTCATATCTTATGATCTGGATTGATGTTAAGGAGATACTACTTAGGGGGAGTAGTCAGTATGTAAATTTGGAGATCAGTCTAAAACAAAAAGGGGGAGAAAAGATTGCAAATATGTGCCCTTTTCCATTAATGTCAAAGGGGGAGAGAAGTCATGTGAAAAACTAGTTGCTGGTAAAAAGGGGAGCTGTAAAGAAAAATGGTTGTAGGTGTGATAAGAGAAATGGGGAGAAGTTCTTGTCTTGCTGGTTAAATCAATTTTTCACATCATATGTTGCCATCAATGACAAAGGGGGAGATTGTTGCAAATAGGTGCCTAAGTGGTGTTGTCATTGATGTCAACATATCCTTGTTGCCATTGATGTCAACTTTGTCCTATTTTATTGCCTAGTTAGAAGACTGAAATGTTGAGGATATTGAGAAAATTAATGAAAATCTAAGTACGCGGACCATATGGCTGTGTAGAAGATTGTCTAAAGTAGCTCTAGTTAAGATTTGAGAGGTCTGCATAAAGATTTAAAGAAGTTATGGCCATTTGAGTAGAACTAGGTTTTGCAGTGTTTAGAAGAGAAAGAGTGATAGGAAATTGGTCTAGATTGCTTCGCAAATGAAACACTATGATCTATAGATCTAGGGACATGTTTGGGAAGTCAGTGTGTGTCATCAACTCAAGTGGTTTATGGTTTGGAGGTCCACAAGCAATCTTTCTAGTGTGATAGTCATGGAAGATAGTGTTCTTAAGGTACCAAATGAAGATGCAAGTGATTTTGTTGTTTTGGAATAGTGCAGATGTTATTGTCAAATTTATTGTGCTTGTAGAGGTCTCTAGATCATGTGCCTATTGTGTTGGAGGTCCGCATTGAAGATTGAGCTCATTGTTGAAGATTTATTCCTTGGTGTTGCTTTTCCCAGTCTTGGCTGACTAGATGATTCAAGCATGTTGCGGATGATCTTAGATCAATTCTCTAGAGCGTGGTGTATTGTTCGAGGAAGATTTAAGCCCTAGCCATGTTTAGCCAATGGTATAGCGATCCACACTAAGTCAAGCTGACCTTGATGTTCATTCCAAGGTTGATGAAGTGTATAAATACTTGATGAGTTGTGGAAATGTGTCCTTGAGAGAAAATGATAAAATCATAAGAAAGGTACAGAGGTAGAGCAGAAGAGAGGAGAAGTAGAAGAACAAGAGTAATAAAGGATGAAGAGATAGTGAAGAAGTGTTTGGGGGCAGAGCAGAAGTTTTTGTGAGCTTTCAATGAGACTGAACCAGGCATGATGAAGATGCTATTTCTCACTTAAATCTTTTTGTATTAAACATAAATTCCTGTAGGTAGTGATCCTCTCTGAGCAGTGAGCTCTAGGTAGTACACCTGAAGGCAAGTGCCTTCCCATTTCTTTCAAGTACTTTTAATAGGGTACGAATCTTGTGTGTTAACCCCCACTGTGGTTTTCCCTTAACTGGGTTTCCAGGTTAAAAATCTTGGTGTCAAGTGTGTTCATTTTGTTTCTGCTCATGTGTTGTTGATTCATGCTTTAATGTTTACATCATTAATCTATTTTTAAACTTTGTGAAAGAAGATTAAATTCAGAAAAGGTTAAATTTGTGGGACAATTGATTCACCCCCCTCTCAGTTGTCTGACCTAAATCCAATAGAAGGGTGCTATCACATGGACTGTGAGATTTCTCTGCATCTATGGGCACCAGTTGGCCATCTTTCACTGGTGGTCTTATGTAGCCACAAGGGTTGACCTTCATGTTACCATAGAGGCATTGGCGACCAACCCTTTTTCCCCATCTCTACAAGTTTGAGTTGCTAAACTTTGGCATCATAAGTAAGTTGCTGACAATTATGTAGCTAGAGGATGACAACTCAAAGCTAGGTTACATTGGCTCAAGATCGGGGATCATGCTTTGAAAGAATTTTTATGGCACTTCAAGCTAGACATTCCTCCCCTTGCATCAAGTGCATCAAAGAAGGCACTGTTGTGCTTTTAAAATTACTTGACATTCTTTAGGCATTTGTTAAGCATTATGAGCAAGTCTTTACAACCCAAGAATATACTCCTGAGTGGTCAGATGCACTTCAAGAATGTCTTGTGATTGTGCCAAATGGGATTTCTTCAGCCCATACAACCTTCTATGCGTAGCTGCTCACTATTGAAGACTTCCACGAAGTCGTCCGCTCTATGGTAGATGATAAGGCTTTGGGAGTTGATGGATTTCCCTGTGAATTTTACAAAGCTTTGTGGCCTTGTGTTGGACCAGATTTGCATAAAGTTTACCTTGAAGCATTTCATTCTAATTCTCTAGGTGATCTTATCAATACATGTAACATAAAATTCATACTTAAGGCTGGTGATCCTGAGGATATCTATAACTGGTGACCCATCACACTCCTCAATGTATCTTACAAAATTATTACCAAAGCCCTTGCTCTCAAAATCTGCCACCTCTTGCCCCAAATTGTCTGCCCTGAACAGACTAGTTTCATTAAGTCCAAGTTGATCTTGGACAATATCATTATTGTTTGGGAAGGTATGGAATGGGTGAGATGCTCTAATCAATTGGCCATCTTCCTTAAGATTGATTTTGCTAAAGCTTATGACCGCATTAAATGGCCTTTCTTTTTAGCCATGCTTGCTAAGCTCAGTTTCAACCCCAATTTCCTCCAGTCTATTATAATGTTATTTTTAGACGCCTCAACTTGCATAACCATTAATGGACACCAATCTCAATCTTTTGGTTTGTTCTGCTCCATTTGACAAGATTGCCCAATGGCCCCTTCTCTTTATGTTCTAGCTGATGAAGGGTTTGGCTACCTTCTTGCTCACTCTGTATCCCAGGGTTTGGTTCATGGGGTTTCCTTGACTAATTCATCCACTTAGCTTGTCAATGGCCACTTTCCTAATGATTCCTTCCTCACTTTGTTGGAAGAAGAGATTACTATCTTTGGGTTGTCTTGAGACCTTTGTTTGGCTTCTGGTTCAACCATTCAGTGGCACAAAACCTTATTCTATAGACAATCAGTTCTTCCTAGCCCCCTTTGGATTCAACAGTTTGGGTGGAAATGGATTGTACCCAGTGAAATCTTTTGATTTATTGGCATTCCTTTTGCCTTTCAGGCTTCTTTTGCTAATCTCTGGCAAGTGGTTCTCTCGTGCATCAAGCAGAAGTTAGCCTTTTGGATTACTAAACCACTTTCTCTGGCTAGGAAATTTTAGGTATGTTCCAAAGTGCTTGCAGTGACTCATGTATATTACTCCTCTTGTTGGGCCCCTTCTAAGACCTCTTATGCCAAGTTAGAGAAACTTCTTAGAGACTTTCTTTGGGCATCTTCTAAGACCCATCGCAGATTTCACTACGTTGCCTGGGAATTTTGTTATCTCCCAAGAGGTTCTAGTGGCCTAGGCCTTCTCTCTACTCCTAGCAACAAGGCATCACTCTCTATGTCATATGGGTTAGCCGTGCTCTTACTGGTAGTGAGGCCTAGAAAATCCTCCTTAGACACAATATTGAAGTTGGGATCCTTGTTCACAAACCCTCTTGGAAGGGAATTGGCCTTTATACCCTTCTTATTATGTAGGAGCCTCTTCAGATCTTGGGTACTTTTGTCACCAAAAGCATATGGTGTGCCTGGGAGGTGGTAAAACCTTGGATCCGCTAGTCAGGGAATGGTTTTTTTGATGGTCTCTCCCTTAATCAGCAGAACATATGGTAGCCTCTTGTTTTAGCCAGTACTAGTCAGCCGTTAGCTAAGCTTCCATGGCTCAAGGCTCTTGGGTTTCATAAGAAAGGTGTTCAAACCTTACATGGCATCTTTCATAGACCCACCATGCACATTCTCTCATGGACAGAATTTCATGCCCAATTCATCTTTTAAAACCATGAACGTGAAACCTACAACAATCTGGTCAGTGTCATTCTAGTTCATATGCTCATAAAGTGGGTATCTGTTCCAATAAACCATGGTGGAAGGACTAGAAGTGGTATCCAAAAACCCCTTTCAGAAACTACAAGCCTCAGCTTGGTTATCGATGGCTTTTTCCTGATTTTCTTATGATTGATGCCCTCAATCAGTGATGGCTTCTTCAGTCATCGATAGTCATTTGGTGAAATTGATTCTTCGCTGTGTGGTCTACAATTGTTGAACCCAAGCTTGCCCACTTAGCTTGGTCTATTCTTTTCCAAGGATTTCCTGTGAGAGCTCAGCTATTTCATTTAGGGGTTTAGGACCCTCGCTGCCCTTTTTGTGGGTAGGTTGAATCATTCTAGTGCATCTCTTTTGGTATTGTGCTAGAACGCAACAACTGTGGAATTGGATCCATGACTTCTTTCGACCATTTCAGGAAGAACCTTTTTCCTCGCATATGGCTCTATTGGGAGATTCTCCAAGGATTCCAGCAAAGTATACCCAGATTTGGCACACTTTCAGGATAGAAATCCTCTTCACTTTATGGAAAGACAAAAATTCATGCATCTCTTATCACAACAAGATGGATATTGTTGTTTCTTTCTATTCTAAATCTATTATTTGTTCTAATGTTCTTATACAGATTCAAGTGCAAGCTAACAAAGTTGTGCTTGAAGTTTCTCAGCTCTAGGAGTTGTTGGACCACTGGGGAAATGCCCCTTGCACTATGGCTCATGTGCCTCCCTCTCCCACTTTTTCCAAGGGTTGGTCACCTTCACGGAGTCGGTGGAGAAGTGGCTCTATCAGGGATTCTTGCCCCCACTCACAGTCTCCTTTTCATTGCGTCTCTCACCCTCTCTAGTGACAGTTGTCCTCTCCCCCTCCGCGGCCTACCCTGGGATGGCCTTCTGGCAGAGCTCTAGGGGGAGGAAGTGAAGGTCTAGGGTAGCCTTCTAGTGGTTCCATTCCTAGTGGTAGTCATGAAGATAATGATACAGAAAAAGAAAAAGATGACGATGGTTGAGTTCCTCCTCACGTCATCCTGGACCCTACTACTATTTGGGGTCACTGGATGATAAGGATCCTCTATTTGCTGGCATTGCTTTGGCTACTTAATGGCCTTGTTTTTTATACTTTTTCTATCATGTTTTTCTAGTGTTGGGCTTATGCCATGACTTTATGACTTTCTGGGCTCTGCCCATCTGACTTGGGGGTGTGTTTTTTTACCACCCATCTTTTTTTGTGAATATGTGTACTCTATTTTCTTATTAATATAGATGCTACCTATTCATCAAAAAAATGAGTAACATTTTATAATGAATAGAAGTGACCCCTTATGATAAAAGAAAAAAAGATAGTCTTTATTTAACCCAAGACTATATTGGTTAGGGAAGTTTTTTAAAAAAATTATTTATTTTTTTAATATTATATTTCCACTTTTAAAGGATATAAATGTTCAATTTTAGGGGTAGGAAAACTAAAAAAAATAACAAAATGGTAAGAAAATTTGCATCACTTGTTACATGCCATAGTGAACATGTGGCAACTATCACTCATGGCCCCTGAGGTTTTTGGAGTACTATCCATCTATCTCCAATTACCTTTTAAGTATTTTTTAAAAAAATCAATGTTAATATTTATTTTTCCAACTATTAACATGCATATTATTTATGTGAAAAATTATTGGATGAAATATTTGGATTCTTATTAAAGCCACACATAGATTTAAAAATATTTATTTTTAACTCATTAATTATTTATAATTTTTTATTTTGTAGACATCACAAATGTCAAGTGATTTATTATTTATTTTTCTATTTTTAAATAGTAATATAAAATATTATCTTAAGTTTTCTCAACATCTTTCATTAATTATAAACACTATAAGTATTATACTAGTAATAATTTATTTATAATTTTTTATTTAATAGAATTCACAAATGTCAAACGATTTATTATTTATTTTTCCATTTTTAAATATAAATATAAAATATTATGTTAAAATTTCTCAACATCTTTCATTAATTATAAATATTATAAGTATTATACTAGCAATTATTTCTAATTATATATTTACCAAATATTACATATGTTTAAAGTATTTATTATGAGCTAAATTTTCAATTTTTAGAAATTGACATAAAGTTTTATGTAAAATATTGTGAACATTCTTAATTAGTACTTGCCTTCGGTTGGTACTATTGCAATGAGTTGGCACTTATCTAGTTATTAATCTATTGATTGCAAACCAATCAAAAGATAATGTCGACAAATTTGACTTAAATTTGTACTTTTCTGATGTCAACATGATAAATTTTTAACAAAAAATTATTTAGAAATGATTTATCTGTATTGTCATTGGCTAAAAAAAATGACCTCTTCTCTGCGGATTGTTAGATTATCAGGAGCACGTGGCAAATAAACAAATTATGAACACAAATTTTATCTCCCACTAGTTAAGTCGTGCCTAAATGGATGATGATTAATTTTTTTTAGCTAAAAGTAATTTAATTTTAATCTAGTTTTTAGGGTTACATATTTTATTTTATGTAATTAGATTATTTTAGGGATTTCAATTTTATTTACTCAAAAGTTAAAAATCTTGGATTTTAATTTTATTTAGTCAAATTTAATTATGTTTTTATTTTATTCTTCAAACTTACAATATGTTAATGCATTTTAAATTATAAAAGTATTAGTATTATTACATTAATTAATTATTTAATCATTATAATCATTATTATTATATTATTTAAATATTTAATATTTAATTTTGAAAATTTATATTTAAATTTTAAGTGAATATATGAACATTGAATAGTTAATACATAGGAAACAACTTCCTATTATATTAAATATACCCCATAATAATTTTTTTATAAAACAATAGTGACAAGAGTTTAAAGACTATTTTGTTTTTTAATTGTATTTAATTAAATATTTTCAGTGTAAATATTAAATTGAAATTAACAAATTTAATTTATTATTTACAAACCTAAAAATCTAAATCAAAACCTATTCGTAACAAATTAAAAATATTAAAAACCGGTGAGTTCACCTAACTATTACCGTTGAACTATAGTGCTTTGAAAAATTTTTCACACCGTAAAACAAATTCACTCTAGGTAATGAGCTTGTGCCAAGGAAACTATAAGCAGCCATGTTCTTAACTAGTTATTAATAATTATTTTTGCAACCAATGAGAATTGAAATAGTTTTTCTATTTAAAAAATATAGATGCAAATATTATAACAAATTAAAAAATTACGAACATGGCATCACTTCATTTAAATATTCTCCATCACACTAGATTTTTAACTATTGAGTAAATAAAATTGAAATTCCCAAAATAAAAGTATTTTTCATGACACTCTAGATTTGTAAAAAAAACATTAAAATCCCAAAAATAACCTAATTTCGTAAAATAATTCTCCATCACACTAGATTTTTAACTATTGAGTAAATAAAATTGAATTCCCAAAATAAAAGTATTTTTCATGACACTCAAGATTTGTAAAAAAATATTAAAATCCCCAAAATAACCTAATTTCGTAATATAAAATAACACTAAAAATTTTCTTTGCAAAACATGCATATTTTTATTTATTGATTTCTTTTCACAGCTATTTTATAAAAAAATTATTAGGGTTTAAATTTGTTTTATAACTATACTTTAGGGTTCTACACATAAATAACCTAATTTCAGTAAAATATTTCTTAACTATTCATTTGATCTTAACCATTGATGTCTAATTAAATGGAGCTGAACCACATATTTTTATTAAATGAATGCACCCAAAATTATTACTAAACCACAATATTAGATTAATTAAAATAATTAAAATCATGTTCTCTCAAAGTACTTACTATTATTATGAATAAGATAAAAATATGAATATTTTATCGTTATTATATTATGTAATTATTCTTTAAACTTACAATATTTTAATGCATTTTAAATTGTAATAGTATTCAATATTATTACATTTTAATATATTAGGTAGATATTTCAAATCTATCCACACTGTTATTATATTATGTAATTATTCTTCAAACTTACAATATTTTAATGCATTTTAAATTGTCATAGTATTCAATATTATTACATTTTAATATTTTATGCAGATATTTCAAATCTATCCACACCCAGCTAGGGTTAGGGTTATTTTATTTTATGAAATTAGATTATTTTTGAGATTTCAATTTTGTTTAGTCAAGAGTTAAAAATCTAGCATTTCAATTTTATTTAGTCAAAAGTTAAAAATCTACAATATCACATAAAATATTTCCTCATGTTATTACATTTTTTATTTTATTCTTGAAACTTAGAATATTTTAATGCAGTATTAGTATTATTACATTTTAAGGAAATATTTGTGTTATTTAAAAGACTTTGTAAAAGTTTAGTTTTATAGTTATGAAATACTTTAATCCTATTTTATTTGTACCAAATTAGATTATTTTTAGATTTCATTTTTATTTACCCAAGACATTTCAACACTCTTCAAAAATTAATTTTTCATTTACTGGAATGCAATTTGTCTATACAACCAATACCTAATCAGCAAAAAATTACAACTAAACAAATACTATATACAACCAATAGCTAATCAACAAAAAAAAATAACAACTAAACAAATATTATAATAACAACACTACAAGGTAGGTACTAGCCACTACGTGGCACTTGTTAATTATATAACTATTATAACTAGATAACTAAATTATTAAAAATTTGATATTCTACAATATTTATATTATATATTAATAATATTATATTTATAAATATGATTTATCTATGTAATTATATAATATTTTATTGTTATTGAAGATAATGCATTATCAAAAAAATTGACTCAAAATCTAAAAATATTAAACTACTAACACAAACTAATTTTCAAGCATGCTTACTATGTGACACTTGTTATATGAACTTTCTTGGTAACTTACTATGTGACAAAAGTAATATGTGACAAAAGTAACATATGAATCAATCTAACTCATATAAATTTTATAATATAACTATAAATTAAGACAAATATGAAGATAAATATTTTAACCAAGTACTAAACTTTTGATCTTTATATCTATTAATTCTTAAAAATTTAAATTTTAAAGTTATAATTAAAAAAAACAAAAATATCATACCTAATAACCACAACAACACATACCAACTCCGTGGCACTTCTTTTAATCATAGTTTTAGCATTTCTCCATCAAACCTTCTTAATTGTAAAATGCCACACAGTGATTTTGAAAATTTTTAACAAATATCAAAGCATCAATGTGGCAAATAAAAAGAACTCCTAAAATGAGAGCAATAATATAACATTATTTCCTCTCCATAAAAATGGATCAAGCGATTTAACAGCGCTTTAATTTATTGCACTTTCTAACAGAAGGTTTTAAAGCTTAGAACATGGCAGTGTGGAATTTGGACTGAAAAGCTATTACATGCAGTTGATAAATTTTGCAGAAGTTACCTTGGCCAGGGCCACTATACCCTTTTCACTATAGTTATAAGTTCCAAGTTTTCCTGCACGAATAACATTTGTTGGATCTAATGTCACATTAGCCTTGTGGATCAAGAGAGAGCTTCCATTGCAAAGGTCTTTTAAGAACAGATCCACAACAAGCTCAGTTGCGTCACATTTTACACAGTCATTTTGGACTTTCATCGAGTAATAAAACACCCCATTGCCCTCTGGATCACCCATGCTTCTCGGCTTCTGTGCTTTCAGGTCAGACACACCACAGCCACCTGTGTACATTGCTCTATTCTCATCAGTATAATAATATAAATATTGAAATGGATGATGTTTAAGTAGAATGTAATATCTAACAATCCAAATTGTAATGAAATATATATAACTATCTCAGAGCTTTCTTACCTCCCTGAGCCATAAGGAAATGGAGATGATTCATAATTATGATGAAGGTGAAGAAAATTACGAGCTTCATTGTGTCTAATTACAACTCCTTCTTTCACAGGATTGTATGGCTGCCTTGCCTCTATTGTTACTGATTTTAAATAGGTTATGCCTAGAGGCATTACTAAATATACATGACATACTTTTTTTAAATGAATGTACCTAAAAATTATAATGTTTAACTATTTTATATTTAAAAAATGTATAATGGACATATTTTTAAAATGAATGCACACAAGAATTAAATTAAAATATATAACTGCCATAGTTTTATTAAATTAATAGGCATAACAATAAAGGAGACATAAAATAACAAATCTATATAAATACAAGTAATAGTCAAATATAAATCACAAAAATATGAAATGAAATAATGAAATAAGAATACGGGAGAACAAGGAGTTATTTATTAAATTAATGGACATAAATATAAAGTAACAAATCTATATCAATACAAGTAATAGTTAATCATAAATCAGAAAAATATGAAATGAAATAAGGTAGAACAAAAGAATACTCCCCAGGAGTTATAAATTACAAATTAAATCATTTTTTATTTTTGTTTTTACACATTGTATTTCTTCTCACTAAACACAAATTTAATTTAATAAAAAAACCTAATATTAATATTAATATAAACATAAATATAAATACATGAAACACAATTCAATTCATTTTTATGTTTGTTTCTACACATTGTCTTTCTTCTCACTAAACACAAACTTAATTTAATTTAAAAAACATAATATTAATATTTATTTTAATATAAATATATGAAACACGGATGAAATCATTTTTTTATTTTTGTTTTTATATATTATTTTTCTTCTCAATAAACACAAATTTAAAGATAAACATATAATCTCTATGTATTTAAAATAGTTAATTTATTATATATAACGAAATAATTTGTTTTCTTACATATGGAGGAAATATTTTATTAAAATTGTAGATGAAAGATATCATAAATACATCTATCTAAAAGGTACCAAATAATCTCTGTTGAACACAAAGAATACTGAGGGGGTGAATTAGTATTTTGCAAAACCACTTCTCTACATTTTCTTTAATCAAATTACCAAATTCAATAACATGAAAACATAATAAACATAAGAATAACAACCATAAAGACATAACACATAGACACCGGGATTTTTATGCGGAAAACCCAAAAAGGAAAAAACCACGATAAGTGTTAGCTCACAATATATTATGATAACAATACCGGATTACATAAGGCTCACTGCCCAAAGAAATGCTCACTTCAGGTGGACTCATTGTTCAAGTGGACTCACTATCCACTGAGAAAGAAAGATAGAAGAAACCAAAAAAATGACTCACTACCAATAATGAACTACTGCAAATGCATCTACAAATATTGGATTACAGTTCCTTTCATAGCTCAATATATAGATTCAAAACTCTTCACCATGAATGTTCTACTTTTCTGTTCTATCTGTATATACTCTGTTCTCCTAGCTTCTAAACTCTTACTGCACTTGTTAGATTGCAAAAGTAGAATTGGATTGCACACACATTTATTCCACAATGCATCGCTCACCCTCAACATCAAATTCCTTTGAGTATATATATATATCTGCAACATGATTTATCTTACAACTAGGTCGACAAGCCAAGCATGAAACATGTACACAAATATTATAACATGTTGGCTTGATCTTATGCACAAACAACAATGCAGACTCAAACAAACATTCAGGAATCATCATATATATTGAGACCTATTATACAACCACTTAGATTGATGATCCAAACAATATAACTTCACTGCATGTTGATCTAGCATGAGTGTCAGCTTTATCCTTAAGTGCACACTCAACTAACTTGACTGTCATATCATAACTTTTAATGTGAACCATATGAGACTCTAAAATTCATAACCAACATTCATTATGGGCCTCTTATCATACCTTAATAACCACAGAGTATAATAATCTTTCATAGAAAAATGCTGATCTCAGAATTGTTGTTTTGTCACAGAGAAATACTATCAAACTGGAAGCTGATACTGAAGAACTTGTAGAATGTGATCCGATGAACTTCAAGCTCTACAAATATGGATTTAGATGATTATGCCATGTGTTTATATTGCCTCAAAACTATAAATCAAAATATTCACCAGTGGAGGAATGCAGACCAATTTACTCATATACTTTGCACTGTTTCTGACCCATCTTTATTCACCCGGACTTAGGCAAATCATAGTATGACTTCAAGAAGAAGTCAGGACTTGAACACTAGAACATAACCTTACCAAATATCTATTAATAACATACCACAACCACATAATGTGATCTTCAACTACGGAGGCATACCATCACAATTACTGTCACTTTCTCGTTGCTCTGTATACTGTCCATACTTAGCCAAAATCCCTTTACCATGCATTGTTGCCACACTAAGTTAGGCTTCCAGAGTAAAGTCTCTTTACCATGCCTTGTTACCATCAATGACAACATCAATTCTTCAGTGCATATCAGCAGTGTCTCTTGACAATGTTGCCAACAATCTCCCCCTTTGGCATTGATGGCAACACTTAGTGAAAAATGCTTATCTGCTCCCCCTTCTATGTACACTTCTATTTTTCTCCTTTCTTTAATATGTTTAGCCATTTTTCACTAGTTATTCTGCTCCCCATTTGACATCAATGGAAAAGGTGTATGTACAAGTGTCAAAATTGTGTCCGAGCTTCAAAATTGTCATACTCTGCCGCATATGTATAAGTACAATCTTTCAATTTAATTTGTTGTGGGTGAAAGAATATCATTGTAAATAATCTTTAGTTGTGCTAACTCTCCATCCCACCTATTCTTGGCTCTATCCAAAATTTGAATGTTACCATTTATTTGAAAAACTGTCTTCTGCCCTCTATACATTAGTAGGTGTATCAATGATTGCCTTAACTTTTAAGGCTTCAACAACTAGACTTGTCATTGAATCAATTTTAGGGCTTATTAACCCTCTTAACTTGCACATTCTACTTTCCATTTCTTCCCTTTTGCTCAGAAGACTACTTATGTTATTATGAATATTTACAGCTTGTATTCCCATACTACTTATGGAGTCGACTACCGGATCATAGGATTTAGAAATATTTACTATTTGAAGCTCCATAGCTTTGACCTTCTCTTCTATTTCCTTAGTGGTCTTAGGCCATGACAAGCAAATTTTGTATACATCACATGCTTCCTTAATAGCATTCTCTATATTCATGATGCTATTATCTAACAAAATTTTGTCATTGACTAACTTAGTCTTCAACTTTGCTAATCTTTTATTATCAAATTCCTTCCTAACCTTTATATCAACAAACTTCTCAAAAGACTCAAAATGAGTGCTTACTGATTTTATCGGGCCTTTGCATTGATCAGTTGATGGCAATGATGTGTCCTTTTGGTGTGAAGGCATCAACTTCTCCAGAATATCGGATGCTTCACCAATGAGTTCTCTATCTTGTAAATGTGACTTTAAAATTTCTTCTTGAGCCTTGGCTTGCACAATTGATACTAGTTTGAATTTTTGCAAAGGAGACATTGAAGCCAAGTTTATTGGTCCTTACAGAAGCTCAGGTGCATCCAACACTTGCTTCTCCAAAAATTCCTTGACTAAATTAAATAGATCCTGTGTGGCAGTAGTTTCTCTTGCCATATCAGACACTTCTTCATCTATAGTCTTATTCTTGTTTGCTTGATCATAAATTTTCTGATCTGGAGGAGGACTTGTCCTTGTTTGGTCATTGTTAGCTTTATCTTGATCATCAGTGATAGGGGCTTGATCAGATTCTTTCTTTTTCTGAGGCTACTTCCTTTTCTTAGGAGTTTTCTCTTCCTTTTGTTCTTCCATTTCTTTGTCTTTTCTAGGGCTCGTCGGAGGATTTGCCTCAGTTTGCTCCAAGCCTTGATCCATGTTGACTTTAGGTATAGAGGTGCCATCACCAACATTTGTATCTTCTTTATCATATATAGTTGGGATTTTAAGATCTTTTAGGATCTCAAGAATTGTTTGCTCTATGTCCTTTATAAATTTATCTATGTTTCCTGCCATTAGAGTGTTGACTCTTCTTTTTTTTCAATTTTATCTCCAAGGATCTTGAAGAACTTGGTTCTTTCCTCTGGAGTTACATCTGGACAAAATTTCAGCATTAAATTTTCTCTTAACTCCACATCTTTAGTCATGGTTGCTTCCTTCTTGGTAGACATAATGCTTGCCAAGCTGTCTAGGAGGTCAATGGCTACCTCAATGAGAGATCTATTATATATCTCCAAGTATTGAATGACAACAGTCTCAATGATGCTTTTGTTTGCATCATCATACTCATCATATAGTTGGGCTATAGGTTTTAAATTTCCATCAACTGTTATAGCCTTCAGTACATCTTCAAGAATTATTGTAGCCTCTACTTCTTTGGGCTCTTCTTTCTTCTCCCTCTTCCTTCCTTTCCCCTTTCTAGAGGACTTGTCTTTCTTAGAATCGAAGGCTTTAGTTGGTTTTGTTTTCATCTTCTTGACCTCTTTATCTGATTTTGTTTCTTCATCATCTTCTTTGTGTAACGCCCGCCTTGAACGCCTTAAAGAATACACATGTGTGCAATATAAAACAGGAAATTTTTTTTTTAAAACTGATAAAGTAAGTTACACAACTAATTACAACATATTCTCTAAGGGACCAAGGCTGCATCACTTAACCAATCAACTAACATAAAATTAACATACATCAGTAATTGATCCAAAATTCTTTTTCAATAAATAACTCATTCACATTCATTGCAAACATCAGATAACGGAATCAGCATGATAAGATACGTCACTGAAATGCTTTTACATAAGTACATCAAAACATCATTACAATGCCACTTTTAGTTTATTTTTAAAGTCACATACATAAAGAATATTCTGTTACATAAATCTGGTACAAGGTTGCACACTTACATCTTCATCATTGAAACAAGTACAACTGAAACAAATCCTTTTCTGCATAAGATCCTGACAAGAGAACCAATGGATAAAGTAGCTCTTCCACCCGACCATGTGGAACCCTAAGGTCCACCCCCCGAGCTAGGAGTTAACATGAGGTCCCAAACACTGACAGTCAGGTAGACGAAAGACAAACAAGAACAAAGGACGGCCAATGCCAATACAACACATGGCTATAACAATACAACACCACATAACTTTACTTTCACTTCATTTCCAGAGGCGACACAAAACAAACGAGGAGAGACCGAACAAGGGATGCTAGGTTGTAGTAGGGAGAGTGTCATCGCATGGTCCTAACATGGGTTATCCTGACAGCCTCTCACTAGGCGCCGGCCCCCATCTATGGTTATCCTGACAGCCTCTCACTAGGCGCCGGCCCCATAGGGTGACACATGCGGAATCGACCTTCCTTTCATGTGGACAAGGAAGTCAATAATGCCGACCAGGCCTTCTCTACCCATCCTTAGTCTAAACAAGCACTACAGGCCATGGGAGAGGAATACATTAATCTTATTAGTGTGAGATCTACCCTTAACCCCCTAGTTAATTTTTAGGTTATCACTTGATTAATCTACTTCCAACGGGTTATCCTGACTGCCACTTTGGGCGCCGGCCCCACGTTGAAAGCCACTCTCCTTCCTAACACCTAGTCAACCTTAAAACATCATGCAAGACTTATAACCATACACGCAAATGAACACTGCAAAGCATAGACCCTCTTGCATCAAAATAAAATCATAACATCAATTGTGATCCAATACTTTTAACATTTCATAACTTTATTCTTTTATAGATTTCAGGTCTCTCCTTACGACAAAACAGTACAATAAGGTCACAAGAGGATTAATATCTCATCCCGAGATTATTACTTTACAAGACACAACATTCAACCGTGACAGTACCTCATTATACAACACACTTTGTTTGAGACATATGAATGCTATTACATCACAATCATAAAACAGCAATACACCAGTTGCCAATACTTAACAACGACAACTCAGCCTCTGGAATACAAGTTTGAACAACCTCAATACGACTCATTACAACACTCAGACAATTCAATTCAAAACTCAAGAGATGAAATACTACAATTCATTCTTAGTTTTAATGCAAACAACTTCTGAAATAAAATCAACATTATATCTTAACACTTGCAACCACATTTCTAACAAATCCTTATTTTGTTTCAAAAGATCAGTAAATTGATTAACTGAATCATTACCGTAATTGATATAGGAACCACTTAATTCCAGGTACAATCTTATATACTATCCTTCAATCTTATCTAACTAGTTTATTCTATTAAGGATAATAACGCTAAGAGAGATGTCTCATGGCTGAACGGCAATCACACGAGGCGAAATTCAAACACGAAATCCAAAAGAATTCTTTAATGATGATTTGAAGTTATCTCTGATACCGATCTTCTAGTGATTTACTTTTTCAAGAGAGTGATCGTATTTGCGCCCTATGCGAACAGCTTGGGATACTCACTACTGAGGTGTAAAACTGCTATTGACTGTTAAATCACTGACGTGAATAATATGCATTTGGTCTGATGACTTCCGGCTATGTTCCCTGAACTTGCAAATTTTACTGCGTTTACAGTATCCACGTAAATCGGAAAGAACTGGAGAGTGTTTATGATGTGATAAAGAAGACCTCGGTTTTGCCCTCACAGCAATCTCTTTTCAACTCAGTAAGCGAACTGCATTCGTTAGTATACTAGAATGGCTTTCTGCCTGTAAGAAGAGCTATGTTGATAATTTTTCTATCACACTGCTGCTGCCGAATCTGTTATCAGATCTCTGAGATATTCAGATATGAGGATTAGCCAAAACGAGACAGTAGCTAATGGAAACAGACAGCTGCTCAAATTACACTTGGAACTTATTACTACATTATAAACTATGAGTGCGGACAGAGATTGCTGTATGACGAATACCCTAATCACTTCGATGTTGCATGCTACAGCCTCCATTATCTTCCAGGGTTAACGGTGTTTGCTCAGCGTGTTTGAAAGCCAGTGATAACGTGCTATCCCAATCTATAAGATGGCTGGTGTACAACGAATCATCGTCGCAAAACTGACAATGACTGACGGTGGCCATAAAATGGTCACGTTGAAAAGACTTCTGTGACTGCAACAAGAGCGATCGGCAATAAGGCCACGGCAGCGAGCATTTCAACCTTGCAGCGTGACCTGATATCCCGATCCCCTAATAGCCAATATCAACTGCAGCTAAAAACATAGACTCTCAGACAAGTTGGCTCACCCGTTTTCTATTAACAAGCAGAACTTCAAATGAGAGCGAATGGTGAGACATCTACTCGACTCATCCCCTCCCATCGCGCCCTGGCTCAACCATATGCAGCGTCTCTCACAAAACCTTATCAGACGCTATAAGGCATGACGAATGGGGTGCCGGCCAGATCGCTGCACTAGGGTTAAACAGCAACGAACAGCCTGCCAATAGAAGCATTCAACCTCTCTAGAACGAATCTGCATTTTACACGCTTGGGAATATACGCAAATCTAAGCATTTCTGTAGGTTTCGATTTGCTCCAGGTGATAAGATCGATCTGGCTATTAGAACGCTTTGTCCCTGAGAGACTCCGCTTACACTTTCATGGAGATCCATGACCAGATAACACTGAGGCGTGTGCAGAAAGGTATCAAACAAAAAAGAACTCCAGCTAAGGAATGCGCTAGACAATGGAGAAATGAACCCGTGGGTTTAACCCCAAGGACAACACCACCTGGCCGCTCAGCTATAAAGAACAGGAGAAAGATCTTTTGATCCTCTCGTTAACCAGAATTTGCTAGTAACCAATCTAAAATGGGGATGACGTAGTATGGAGAACCATATCTGAGCCAAGGACGACATTCATCCCTACTATCAAGCATTAACCGTCACCACCTAGACGCTGCAATCTATTTACAAAAAACATATATTGCAAAGACAAAATGGTATGGATCCCCTTACCACGCAATAAGATCCTAGAGACGCCCTTGTTTGCTTAAATCTGAGGCTACAGAGATATAGAAGTTAAATTCCCTTCTTCTATTGCGAATCTACCAATTAAAGTTTCCTGTCAACCCTCGCAAAACCATCCATCCTACGGAAATGAAATTGCAGATGTGGGAGCAAGCACGCAGCCTAAGCAGATCGTTGGGTACAAGAGACATACAGCGGTTTTCCTTGACAGTTTCCAGCCACCACAGGGAGAAAACACTAATAACCTTGATCAGATTTTACAGTGGCGACTAGCTGAAACCAACAGCGGTTCACGGCAACTCTATCGAGGTGTCCTACAAACCCTACCAAGATCTCGCCGGTCTGAGAATGTATGCGGAAAAATTCGGCAACCATTGAAAGGAAAGAAAACATTTGACTTCCAGAATCCTTGGGCAGTACCTATGTATTTAAACCCTAAGAAAGGTTGCTGTTCACACACAGAAAGGACAGACTGCCGAACAATGCGGAATCAAACAAACTAAAAACACATTTTGCAGATTGAAAGGAAGTTCAGAGATAAGGCAATCGACGGAACCTGATTTCGCAACCACCGTGACGAACCCGCTCCAATTGTTGCAGTTCCCAGCTGCTTCTTTCTTACCCCTCTGTTGATCTCCTTGTTGCTCCGACAATTCTTTTATAACTCAGTCCCTTTCTCTTCTCCTAGGGTTTCCCGCAAGATTCCGAGAAGCTTCTTTTTAAGAAAATGTATTTTTTTTTTTTAATTTAATTTAATGATTCCCAATTATTAAGTACTTTATTTTATTATTATTATTTTCTTTATAACCGACCCCAAAATATTATTATTAATAGAATAGTACTATTTCAACTATCCATATTTTTGTACTATCCTATAATTTATTTTATTATTCTAGTTGTGAAACACAATTTACAAGCATGGCTATAATTGTTTATTTATTTAAATATTTATTATAAATAATATTATATCGAATAATACAACTTCTTAGAACTTATTTATCAACAACACCTCTATTAAAATAATAATTTATTTATAACTTAAATCGACAACTAACGACAATATGTCTATTTAACAACACTAGACTCTTCCGTAGAATATTTCTAATTAAAGCACAATATTACCGCACATACTTAAACACCTTTGAACTTGGTTTGACTCCAAAATACAATGTTACCTGACAGTGAGACGTGGGCGAATGACAACCAATAACCACAAGGGTGAACTGACGACGAAGGAACACTGACTAGGGACCTCATATTAACTCCAACCAACTAATCCATTGGCGAAGGCACGCTCAGACCTGTAATCAGGTGGAGTCGATGCCAAGTACCTGCATCCTGCAGCAACGCACAGTTAACCGTAACAAGATATACATATACATCACATGCAGTCCTATCGTGAATGGAAATCGCAGTGAGGTAGGGTACTCGTGAACGAGTAATACAACACTGTTCCATTCACGTTTTAAATTAATAATCACTACATTGAACAAGATATCAGATTACTAATCTACGACATCAAATGATTAGCTAACTTCCGATCCCATATAATGAATAGCATCAAAGCATCTAAAACATCAGTTCGTTTATCAAATTGTAAAGCATAATGACATAATCCAACATCAATATCTGTTATCATAACTGAAATAGGCAAAATAACTAGAAATCCATCATCAACGATCTAAAAATACTGTCAAAATGTCCAATACTACTAAGCAATCATCAGTCCAAAAGACGATAAGCTGAGGGGTACTACATCCTCCCCCCCTAGGATCAGGCTTACTCCTGGAAGCCTGCGAACAAATATGGATATAGCTCTCGCATACGGGAAGTATCTTCCCAGGTCGCTGAAGTCTCATCATTAGGATCCCATTGGACCCTTACCTGCTCTATGGCTCTGCCCCTGAGAGCGAGTCGCCTGTGCTCTAAAATGCCCACGGGCTCCAAAGCTAGCTGCCCGTCCTCTACCTGTAAAGCATTCCAGTCAAGGACATGAGAAATATCTGGGTGATAAGGTCTAAGAACAGAAACATGAAATACGTCATGGACGCGTGACAAGCTAGGCGGCAAAGCAAGACGGTATGCAACAGGACCGATCCTCTCCAAAACCTCGAATGGCCCCACAAAGCGTGGCGCGAGCTTAGAGCCTTTTCCGTAACGGATCGGACTCTTTCGCGGACGCACCCGCAAGAACACCCGATCACCAACTGAAAACTGACGATCAACTCTGTGAGCATCTGCATATTTCTTCTGTCTATCCTGAGCTGCTACCAGATGCTCTCTGATGCGATCAACCTGCTGCTCCATCTCTTGGAGCATCTGAGGACCTAGGAGAACTCTATCCTCAAGGTGATCCCAACTCAATGGGGTACGACAAGGACGACCATACAGGGCCTGAAAAGGAGACATGCCAATGGAACTGTGGTACCCATTATTGTACGCAAACTCCACCAAATACAAATAATCTTCCCATCGGTTTTGCTGATCCATCACATACATACGGAGCATATCCTCGAGGACCTGATTGACCCTCTCAGTTTGCCCATCAGTCTCTGGATGATAAGCTGAACTGAAGTTCAATTGAGTCCCCAAAGCATGTTGAAGAGACGTCCAAAGAGCTGAAGTAAAAACTGGATCACGATCGGAGATAATCTTGCGAGGAATCCCGTGCAATCTGACGATATCCTCCATGAAAATTTTGGCCACAGAAGAAGCATTATATGAAGATCGAACAGGAGAAAAGTGTGCTACTTTCGTAAGCCTGTCTACAGTGACCATTATCGCATCATGGCGACGAGAAGACATGGGTAAACCAACTATGAAGTCTATTGAAATGATGTCCCATTTCCATTCCGGAATAAGATGTGGCTGAAGAAGACCTGCGGGATGCTGATGTTCCGCCTTAACCCTCTGACATTCTAAGCATCTCGAAACAAAATCAGCAATATCCCTCTTCATTCCGGCCCAAAAATATATCTGACGAAGGTCTGCATACATCTTCTTGACACCTGGATGCGCAGAATAAGGTGCCCGATGAGCCTCAGTCATGATTAGGGTGCGGAGACCCTCTGTAGAAGGCACATAAATGCGATCTAAATGTCGCAAGAGACCATCCGACTCGATAGAATACCCAGCATATCTACCCTCCAAGGCTCTACCAGACTCCACTTCAGCTTTCACTTCCTGATACCATCTATCTGCAGGGAGAGCTGCAAGAACCTGCCCTCTCAAATCCACTCCAAGAGTAATAGATGAAAGTTCATGTCTTCGACGACTAAGGGCATCCGCCACCACATTCTCCTTACCTTGGATATATTTTACCTCAAAATCATACTCACATAGAAACTCCATCCATCGCCTCTGTCTCGCATTCAGGTTTGGCTGAGTAAAGATATACTGTAAACTTCGGTGATCACTGTGCAGCTCAAACCGATGCCCCAGCAAGAAGTGTCTCCATCTTACCAATGCATGAACAACTGCAGCTAACTCTAGGTCATGTGTAGGATAATTCAACTCATGATCTTTGAGTTTACGGGACTCGTAAGCTATCACACGACCCTCCTGCATTAAAACTGCTCCTAAACCTTCCAAAGATGCATCAGTACAAACCACAAAATCTCTGGCAGGATCCGGCACTGCTAGAATAGGTGCACTGGTTAACCGCTCCTTAAGACTCTGAAAGGCTGCTTGACACTGATCTGACCATATGAACTTCTTTCCTTTTCTCTGAAGTGAAGTTATAGGGTGAGCTATCTTTGAAAATCCTTCCACAAATCGCCGATAATAGCCTGCTAAACCCATGAAACTACGAACCTCTGAAACATTGGTAGGAGCAGGCCAATCCATGATCGCTTGAATCTTTGAAGGATCCACTGCAATACCCTTATCCGAAATAACATGTCCCAAATATTTTACTTCAGTTTGAAAGAAATCACATTTAGCCAAATTTGCATACAACTGATTTTCTCTTAAACACTGCAAAACCTGCCGCAAATGCTCTTCATGCTCCTCCATAGACCTTGAATAAATCAATATATCATCTAAGAAGACAAGAACAAATCTATCCAGATAGGTACGGAACACACCATTCATCAGGCTCATGAATACTGATGGCGCATTAGTCAATCCAAAAGGTACAACAGTGAACTCATAATGCCCATAGCGAGTACGAAATGCTGTCTTGTGGATGTCAGCCTCAAAAATGCGCAACTGATGATATCCCGATTTTAGGTCTATCTTCGAAAATACCTTAGCTCCCTTGATCTGATCAAAAAGGTCATCAATTCGCGGCAATGGGTACCTGTTCTTCACAGTCACCTTATTAAGCTGCCGATAGTCGATGCACAAACGCAGAGATCCATCCTTCTTCTTCACAAAAATCACAGGTGCTCCCCATGGAGAGACACTCGGACGAATGAATCCCTTCGCTAATAACTCTTCTAGCTGCAAGCGAAGCTCCTTAAGTTCCTGAGTAGTCATTCGATATGGAGCTCGTGAAATAGGCTCTGCTCCAGGAACAAGGTCTATCTTGAAATCAATATCCCGCTTCGGTGGCATACCTGGAATTTCGCTAGGAAAGACATCCTCATACTCCTTGAGAATAGGATAATCATCAAGGGATGCCTTCCTATTTTCCCCAAAATCTGAGTCATTAACTGTTACAGCAAACAACTTGCATCCTTGACGCAGACATCTCTTCAATTGCATAGCAGAAATCATGCGCAAGGAGATGGGTCTCTGAATCCCAACCACTTCTACTTCTTTGCCCGAATCATCAACACACCTTACTAATTTGCGGCGACAGTCTATCACCGCTTGATGAGCATCCAACCAATCCATTCCCAGCACTATATCATAGGATCCTAATGGTATAATGCGAAGATCCGCTGTGGAAGATAAAGGTCCTATCCTCAACTCGCAACCATGCACAAGAGAATCTACTGATACTCTAGATCCCGAGGCCAATTCTACCTGCCACTTGACATCTTGCTTTGCTGCCACTAATTTGCAACGTTCCACTATAGAAGGGGAAATAAAAGAATCTGAAGCACCAGAGTCAAAAAGAACAGAAATGGTAATACCTCGCAAGACACCTGTAGTCTCCACAACGGTACCTTGGTGCTCCGCTTGGCGATTATCCACCGCCGCAAACACTCTATGTGATCTGCCTGCATCACCAACAGTGGGCTCTGAAGCTGCGGGTCTCTGACCAAATCCTGAAGTATTCTTATGCGGGCACTGTCTAGCAATGTGGCCCTGCTGACCGCAAGAAAAACATCCTGTTCCCCTGCCAAAACCTCCACCGCCTACAGGAGCATTTGACTGCTGAAAACTACCTCTGCTTGCTGCAGATTGTGTGCTTTGCGTTGGTTGACTAGCACGATCACGTTTAACTCTCTGCCAACTTCGATCCTTTTTGGAATGAAATCTGTTGCTTTGCTGATACTGAGAGTTTCTTGATTTCGTCTGAGAAAACTGTTGTTGTTGCTGTCCACTCTTAGAAGGTACCTGATGACTCCTCGAGTTACCTGCTGCATGAAACTGACCACCTCGGAAACCTGAACCTGCTCGAGATGAGCTACCAATCTGTACACCTGTATGACCTCCTAGGGCCATGGTCAAGTTCTCTTCCACCAATCTAGCCTTCTCCACTGCTACCTCCATGGTTTTCGGCTCGAACACACGAACTCCTCCGCTGATGCGTGCATTCAGACCTCTGATAAAATGCTGAACTAACATGGCCTCGTCGTTTCCAATCCCTGCATATTGCTTGAGTTCATAAAACCTGCGCTCATACTGTTCCACTGTCATGGCCATCTGTCTCAACCCATGGAATTCATCCGCTCGTCGTTGCCTCCAGTGATCAGATAAAAATCGAGCTCTGAACCTATCCAGAAATAGTTCCCATGAAACTGTCGCAATATCTAGATGCAACTTTTGTTCCTCAAGACGCCACCAAGTAGAGGCAAATCCTCTTAGATGCATGATGGCGCATCTTGCCTTAGTGTTACTGCCATATGGATGCATAGCAAAGCATCTCTCCAAATCGATGAGCCATGTTTCTGCTTCCAAACCGCTACCGGAGCCATCGAAAGTAGGAGGACGGGCTCTCATCAGATCTCTCATGTGGCCCGCAAGAATGGCTTCTTGTTCAGCTGTGACCTCTCTCCTTCTAGGAGATCTTTCTCTTTCTCTTTCTTCCGGTTGCACCACCTCCTGCCTCGGACCAAGACGAGCAAGCACCTCTTCAAGGAGCTGGCGTAGTTGTGCACCCTCAGGCTGAACCTGATTCTCCTGATTCTCGCTTCCACCTTCTTGTGTACTTCCATGAGGGGAGCTAGGAGGAGGGCTGATTTCAACACCTCTCCCACGACCCCTACCTCGACCACGTCCTCGGCCTCGCACCCTAGGCATCTTCCTGGACAACACATCCAAGAACAAACTTCAGGTTGTTAGGCAAGGACTAAAAATAAATATGTCCTTCAGAGTTTAAGCAACTAGCATAGCTTAATGGGCTAATTATAAAACCAGAGTACCCAGTGTTAGTAACCTGCTCTGATACCAGATGTAACGCCCGCCTTGAACGCCTTAAAGAATACACATGTGTGCAATATAAAACAGGAAAATTTTTTTTTAAAACTGATAAAGTAAGTTACACAACTAATTACAACATATTCTCTAAGGGACCAAGGCTGCATCACTTAACCAATCAACTAACATAAAATTAACATACATCAGTAATTGATCCAAAATTCTTTTTCAATAAATAACTCATTCACATTCATTGCAAACATCAGATAACGGAATCAGCATGATAAGATACGTCACTGAAATGCTTTTACATAAGTACATCAAAACATCATTACAATGCCACTTTTAGTTTATTTTTAAAGTCACATACATAAAGAATATTCTGTTACATAAATCTGGTACAAGGTTGCACACTTACATCTTCATCATTGAAACAAGTACAACTGAAACAAATCCTTTTCTGCATAAGATCCTGACAAGAGAACCAATGGATAAAGTAGCTCTTCCACCCGACCATGTGGAACCCTAAGGTCCACCCCCCGAGCTAGGAGTTAACATGAGGTCCCAAACACTGACAGTCAGGTAGACGAAAGACAAACAAGAACAAAGGACGGCCAATGCCAATACAACACATGGCTATAACAATACAACACCACATAACTTTACTTTCACTTCATTTCCAGAGGCGACACAAAACAAACGAGGAGAGACCGAACAAGGGATGCTAGGTTGTAGTAGGGAGAGTGTCATCGCATGGTCCTAACATGGGTTATCCTGACAGCCTCTCACTAGGCGCCGGCCCCCATCTATGGTTATCCTGACAGCCTCTCACTAGGCGCCGGCCCCATAGGGTGACACATGCGGAATCGACCTTCCTTTCATGTGGACAAGGAAGTCAATAATGCCGACCAGGCCTTCTCTACCCATCCTTAGTCTAAACAAGCACTACAGGCCATGGGAGAGGAATACATTAATCTTATTAGTGTGAGATCTACCCTTAACCCCCTAGTTAATTTTTAGGTTATCACTTGATTAATCTACTTCCAACGGGTTATCCTGACTGCCACTTTGGGCGCCGGCCCCACGTTGAAAGCCACTCTCCTTCCTAACACCTAGTCAACCTTAAAACATCATGCAAGACTTATAACCATACACGCAAATGAACACTGCAAAGCATAGACCCTCTTGCATCAAAATAAAATCATAACATCAATTGTGATCCAATACTTTTAACATTTCATAACTTTATTCTTTTATAGATTTCAGGTCTCTCCTTACGACAAAACAGTACAATAAGGTCACAAGAGGATTAATATCTCATCCCGAGATTATTACTTTACAAGACACAACATTCAACCGTGACAGTACCTCATTATACAACACACTTTGTTTGAGACATATGAATGCTATTACATCACAATCATAAAACAGCAATACACCAGTTGCCAATACTTAACAACGACAACTCAGCCTCTGGAATACAAGTTTGAACAACCTCAATACGACTCATTACAACACTCAGACAATTCAATTCAAAACTCAAGAGATGAAATACTACAATTCATTCTTAGTTTTAATGCAAACAACTTCTGAAATAAAATCAACATTATATCTTAACACTTGCAACCACATTTCTAACAAATCCTTATTTTGTTTCAAAAGATCAGTAAATTGATTAACTGAATCATTACCGTAATTGATATAGGAACCACTTAATTCCAGGTACAATCTTATATACTATCCTTCAATCTTATCTAACTAGTTTATTCTATTAAGGATAATAACGCTAAGAGAGATGTCTCATGGCTGAACGGCAATCACACGAGGCGAAATTCAAACACGAAATCCAAAAGAATTCTTTAATGATGATTTGAAGTTATCTCTGATACCGATCTTATAGTGATTTACTTTTTCAAGAGAGTGATCGTATTTGCGCCCTATGCGAACAGCTTGGGATACTCACTACTGAGGTGTAAAACTGCTATTGACTGTTAAATCACTGACGTGAATAATATGCATTTGGTCTGATGACTTCCGGCTATGTTCCCTGAACTTGCAAATTTTACTGCGTTTACAGTATCCACGTAAATCGGAAAGAACTGGAGAGTGTTTATGATGTGATAAAGAAGACCTCGGTTTTGCCCTCACAGCAATCTCTTTTCAACTCAGTAAGCGAACTGCATTCGTTAGTATACTAGAATGGCTTTCTGCCTGTAAGAAGAGCTATGTTGATAATTTTTCTATCACACTGCTGCTGCCGAATCTGTTATCAGATCTCTGAGATATTCAGATATGAGGATTAGCCAAAACGAGACAGTAGCTAATGGAAACAGACAGCTGCTCAAATTACACTTGGAACTTATTACTACATTATAAACTATGAGTGCGGACAGAGATTGCTGTATGACGAATACCCTAATCACTTCGATGTTGCATGCTACAGCCTCCATTATCTTCCAGGGTTAACGGTGTTTGCTCAGCGTGTTTGAAAGCCAGTGATAACGTGCTATCCCAATCTATAAGATGGCTGGTGTACAACGAATCATCGTCGCAAAACTGACAATGACTGACGGTGGCCATAAAATGGTCACGTTGAAAAGACTTCTGTGACTGCAACAAGAGCGATCGGCAATAAGGCCACGGCAGCGAGCATTTCAACCTTGCAGCGTGACCTGATATCCCGATCCCCTAATAGCCAATATCAACTGCAGCTAAAAACATAGACTCTCAGACAAGTTGGCTCACCCGTTTTCTATTAACAAGCAGAACTTCAAATGAGAGCGAATGGTGAGACATCTACTCGACTCATCCCCTCCCATCGCGCCCTGGCTCAACCATATGCAGCGTCTCTCACAAAACCTTATCAGACGCTATAAGGCATGACGAATGGGGTGCCGGCCAGATCGCTGCACTAGGGTTAAACAGCAACGAACAGCCTGCCAATAGAAGCATTCAACCTCTCTAGAACGAATCTGCATTTTACACGCTTGGGAATATACGCAAATCTAAGCATTTCTGTAG